>CM050326.1:16066211-16466211 GCA_027475135.1 Bactrocera correcta
TAGTTCCTTACAAGAGTGAATCACTGATTGTAGCGACCATCCTAATTTTCGCTATCATTTTTGTTGTACAATTTGTCCTTTGTTTTAAAATCAGTTTCGGCGATCATCTCTTCATTCGATGAACGAAGCATCCCTTTGAAATCTGAAAACAGAACACTGTCACTACAAGCCAGATCTAGAGAATACGGTTGATGCGGAAGCAATTCGAAGCTCAATTCATGGATTTTTGCCATCATTTTCACTGACTTGAGACACGGTGCATTGTCTTGATAAAACAGAACTTTCTTTTTTCTTAAGGGGGTATTCTAGTCTAGAAATTAAAAAAAATCGAATTTTTTTTTACATTTTCAAAGTTTAACTATTCAAAAATATGTGTACAAGATGATTTTTTTCAAATAATTTTCGGAGGTATAGGCATTTTTCTGACCCGGCATCCAAACTGATTCGACCGGAACGCGAAACTTTAAACGCGTTTTTCTCAAAACTGACTTTTTCGGAAGGATGCCTACGATTTCTCAGGTTCTACTAGACCGATTTACTTGAATTTTATAGAGTCTTCTTTGTAGGCTTGTCTATAGTTGGAACTAGCCCCACCCCCAAATTTTTATTTTTATTATTTTCAAAAATTCGAAATAGTCAGAAAAAGTGATCCAAAAACACTTTTTTTTAGGCAGTCCCCATTTTGTGAAAAAATTTTTTTCCCATTCTTCCGTAGTTCCGGTGGTTCCTCCTTTTCAAGGAATTCAATAAAAATTATTCCTAGTGCATTCCAAAAAACCTTACCAGCCGACTGCTGCGTTTTCCACCCTTTGGAGCAGGTTCATCGTGTGCAGTTCAGTCCGATGACTGTCGATTGTACTTCGGAGCGAAATAACCTGGGTTTATTTTGCTTGAACATTTTGAAACACTGCTCCGATTCATCTATCTTCGTCCTTGTTTTTAGTCAAAAGTGAGCTAGCTCGGCATTCACTTTCCACAGAGCTTTCTCTTACCCAAATATTCATGAATTATATGATCTAATAAATAAATAAAATAAATAAAATATATGATCTACACGTTCAGCTGATATCTTTGGAGTGTCTTGTATCTCAAACAACTTCACTTTACGGTAATCCAATCATTTTGTGGATTTTTTTTGTTTTTATCGGTAACAATCTCGTTTGGGCGTCCACCAATTCTTGATGGTTGATTTTCCTGGGGCTGTGTCCAGACACACATCATCAAGCCAATATTTTATCAACACGCAAAATTAATTTTTCTTTCTCTTCTCTTTCTAAGCGTCCTTTAAAGGTTAGGGCTAAAAAAAGTAATTTTTTATTCTTACTGTGACTTTATAATTCAACAACTAAATTGTGTTATTAATTAGTTGATAGTAAACAGCGCTCTCTATGTGTAATAATCATAATAGAGATGACTGTGTTGAATTTAAAATAGAATAATAAACAGTCGGACTAGGAAAAGCGTCCTTGAATATTAAATTCGGCGAATTCCTAAATTACTTTTACCGAGTATCAGAAACTCTATTCTACCCGAAACTAACATTAAGAAGAGAAGACAAGAAAAACTTGATTTTTTGAAACTGGTAAGCCCATGTAACCCTTAAAGGTCTAAATTTATACTAGGAAACCCTTCAATTTTAGAGCCACTCTGCTGTCGTATGATTTAACTGTTTAGCCATATTTTTTTACGACCAACTTCAGCGCAGTAACCGCCAATAAATACCACTGCAGCTGTGACATTTCACCACTTAACTGTCATTTCGCCCAACAAAAGTACCATGCGCCATTTTGTTCAAATTGCATATATATTTATATATTCTAAGTAGATACTCTCGCACAATTAATATTGTTATTATTATTTCTTTTTTCTCGTTTTCTCCTTTTCATTGCACCTCTCCACACACAGGTTTCGTTGGCGAAGGTATTGGTTTCACGTATCGCGAATACTTGGTCTGGTACATCCTGTTCGTGGTATTTGTGCCGTATGCAATGCTGCCGTTGCCACTGAAGTGGTGCGTCGTCGGCGGCACCATCACCGCCAGTTGTCATCTGGCCGTAATTACAATAATTAAAGTTAGGCGAAAAGAAGTACGTAACCTACAAAAGCGCAATGTCAGTGGCACAGTCGGCCTTATTACTATTATTCCATTGTATTGCATGTAGCGCACGCTGTCAGTGGGCTTTTGAAAATAATTTTTATATTCGAGTGCCGGCAGGGTGTTTTGCATTCATATTTATTGTTATACTTTTAGCGTGGAAATGTCAAAGGCTCTACGAATTTTATATTCTTTATTATTTAACATTTGTTTTTTATTTCTTTTTTATTTCCTTTCCATTTGTGCCTCGTTATGTTGTCAGCAATCAGATTGCATTGCATTTCAAGTGGTCGCAAACTTCATATTGTACACGGCAATTAATGTGGCTGGCATGTACACCAAGTATCTGACAGATCGTGGGCAGCGCCTAGCTTTCATCGAAACACACAAAGCTATGGAACATAAAAAGGAATCGGAGAAGGAATTGCAGCGAACGCAAAAGTTGCTGGATTCAAGTGAGTAACAAATTAAGAATGTGAATCTATATCCATTGAAACAGCTTTAAAAAAAAAAAACCATATTATCAGGGCAATATACACTAAATCCTTTCTGAGTCACTTACTTCCTTTTGACTTTAATTGTATTATTTACATGAATCAAACTACTACAAAATGCTATTGCTTTATGCAGCTCTCCTTTTAGTATTCAATCAATCATAACAAGTGAATTAAACACTCAGCTCGAATGATTCCCTCTAATAGGCTTCAAGTTTTCTAACAGGTTGTAATTGTTATTGAACAGTGTTGCTTTTAAAGAATTTTCACACAAAGCTTAAACTTGATCGGCTTATTGTTTTATCCTCCTATTCCTAAGTCAAACTGAAAAAACAGGCTGCTTTTTTACTCAACAGTCGTACTTCAGTTTGGGTCTATGTTAGACAAGACGGACGGGACGTAAAAGAAATATTTTCATTCTTCTTCTCTTCTTTACTGGCGTAGACACCGCTTACGCGATTATAGCCGAGTCCACAACAGCGCGCCAGTCGTTTCTTCTCTTCGCTACGTGGCGCCAATTGGATATTCTAAGCGAGGCCAGGTCCTTCTCTACTTGGTCCTTCCAACGGAGTGGAGGTCTTCCTCACCCTCTGCTTCCCGCGGCGGGTACTGCGTCGAATACTTTCAGAGCTGGAGTGTTTTCATCCATCCGGACCTAGCCAGCGTAGCCGCTGTCTTTTAATTCGCTGAACTATGTCAATGTCGTCGTATATCTCGTACAGCTCATCGTTCCATCGAATGCGATATTCGCCGTGGCCAACGCGCAAAGGACCATAAATCTTTCGCAGAACCTTTCTCTCGAAAACTCGCAACGTCGACTTATCCGTTGTTGACATCGTCCAAGCCTCTGCACCATATAGCAGGACGGGAATTATGAGTGACAGTGAGTGACATGGAGGATGGAGTCATGTGTAGAAGTTCACGCAAGTGAGGAAAGTTCTCTGATCGCCATTCACTTGGGAGTGGCCAGAAACGATTCTTTTACATATGACTCAAGCAGCTCACGACTTCCGGTCTTTGACCAAGTATCCTCTGGGTAGCCTAAGAACTTCCGTTTGAAGCCGAGCTAAAGTGAGAAGGCGAAACATCCCCTGAATAGAGTTGAGCGCTGGGTTTGGGACCCACCACGTAAAAAAACACCCTCAATGAAAAGAAATATTTTCATTACAACAATAAATATTTAAGTAATTTTCAGGCAGACCAACAGCATTTGCAGAGCAACCTCCTGCTAAAATGTTCTCTTTTATAAGGTGATATAAAGAGTAATCCATTTCGAGATATCTTAACTTTTTAAAGAAGAAACACATAAACTTCAAATATAATGAAGAATGTTTTTAATCAGTCGAAAGAACATTATTTGGCATTTATTTTTTGAAAACTATTTCTTTCAAATGTTGGCCGCGGCTACGTCTCAGATGGTCCATCCGTTGTGTTCAAATTTCGATGACTCGTTCGAGCATGTCGACTGGTAACTGGCGAATGACACGCGTAATGTTTTTCTGAAAGAACCGAACGAAACGTCTGACGGTAGTCTAACGGTAGTCTAACGGTGTGATAACAAATGATTTTTGGTGGCCAGTCGAACGGCCTAAAACATGAAATTATCTGCTCACCGAAGTGTTCTCTCAAATCCATTGATGTGTTGTTTGGGAAGTGGAAACTAAATTTTACCGAGATCACGAGCTTGAGGCATCAGGCCAAGAGAGCACGGGATTGAGGTTATCTTGTCGGTTACGTTCTCACCGGCATAATTTTTGAAGAAATTTCCAGCGATGATTCCAACAAATAACAAACTACACCAATCCGTTGTTTTTTCTGAATGAAATGGAAGCTGTTGCATCTATTCAGGTTGCTCTTCGGCAATTTTGCTTGCTTACATACCCATTGAGCCAGAAATGGGTTTCACAGCTGAACAAATTTTGGCTCGAAACGTCCAAACGTTCTTAAACTTTCCAAGAACCGTTTCAGTTCTTGCACAAAGTGCATTTTGTACGCTTTCAATTTTCAATTTTCGATCTCGCCGTAGAATGTGCCAAGTTGTTCCATACTTCAGTCCGAGTTGCTGCGAACGGCGCCGAATCGACTCTCCATGGTCTTCATGTACACTCTCAGTATTTTACCGCTCCTAACTTATTGCCTTTAAATTAAATTAAATTTTAAAATCAAAAATATTCGTAAATATATGCATATCAACATGGCTTATATAGTATATGCACTTATACCCAAAGCACTGAGTTATCGCTCAGAGCTTAACTGTAAACAAAACCGAAAACCAAATTCACTTCGTTTTAATTCATTTTTCGTTGTCGTAAAAAGAACTTTTTCTACAACTTCTTATACATTTCGGTGCAAATGAGTAAAACTACTCAAATGTCATCAAGAAATGTGGCATACTTTTCGGCACTTACGTTTTTACCTGGCAGCGCTGCTTGCATTTTGCCCTATGCACTTTCTTTCATTAGCAATCCCTTTCAACTTAAACTTGTGTGGTTTTGTGTGTTGAATAAAAATTATTTTTATTATTTTAGTACTTTTTGTTGAATATACTTAAAATTGTGATCAAAACTGTATAAAATTAAATTAACATGCTTTGCATTTTCTTTTACACAGTACTTCCGAACATTGTGAACAATCAAATACGCGCCGAAATGTACAAAGGCACCGATCCCACCGTCGAAACCCAATTCAATAAGCTCTACGTGTACCCAATGGATAATGTCAGTATTCTATTCGCCGATATCAAGGTGAGCAAAGCGGATATTTTTACTATATTTAATTTTTTTTTTTATTTAGAATCACTTAGAACATTAATATTAGTAATAAAAATAAAATTAAATTGATTGAAAGAACATTATTTGACAATTTTTTGAAGATTATCTCTTCAAATGTTAGTTACGTCTCAGAAGGTCCATTCGTTGAGTCCAATTTTCGATGACTCGCTCGAACATTTCGACTCGTAACTGACGAACGACTGGCGTGCTGTTTTGTTTCAAGGCCTGAATCGAAGCAGGTTTGTCCACATAGATTTTAAACTTTACACATTCCCACAGGACAAAGTCTAACGGTATGAAATCACACTATCTTGATACCGAAGAAAGCTATGCAGTGTCCCCTGTGATCATTCTATAAAAACGAAAATTCGAGAATATTTACTATTTTACAGGTAGATCTATCAAAAAATCTAGTAATAAACATCAAAAAATAATATTAATGGACAGGGATCACTCCACCTCCATCCAGCAAGCTCTTGGAATAGTTCAGAGTGCTGAACCTTTGTGACAATATGTAGGAAAGGTGGCAATAGGTCTCAGAATAAAACCTCAATTAATTTATATATAAATAGTCCGCTTCGATTTAGCCATGTCCGTTTGTCTATCTTTTTACTCGAACTGAGGACCTAGTTTTTAGGATATACAAACAGAACGATCAAATAATTGTAATTGTTCTTGTACGCAATGCTATTTTATTTGTTTATCTTGACGCTTCTATCTTCGAGGGTCGATGAAATAACTCCCACGAAATAAGTCCCACTTTTAAAAACGAAATAAGTCCCACCAAAAATTATTTGTTTATCTTGGCGAATTTCGGTATAGTTAGTTGCCTCGCTACTATCTTCGGTCATATTGTTCAATTCGGGCCACATTGCTTATAGCTCCCATTCAAACTGATTAAACAAAGTCAAAGTAAAGATCTTTTCCATAATATAAAAAACAATGCTTCTGTGCAGCTGGAGTTATCGCTTTTTCTAGTTTTTAATTAAGTTTTTAATCATCAATCTGTATGATGTTTGACCACTATGGAAATAATTTATATCCGTAGTTCAAAATAAATATCGACCAAAGACCAATTTAGTTTTAAGCACCGCCGTCTATTTAGAAACATAGTTGTAAACGTCTCTTTATGCTGAGAAACCTAGTTGTAAAAGTATCTTTATATTCGTTGCAGGGTTTCACGGAGTTAGCAAGTAAAACATCTGCCCAGCAGCTCGTCAAAATTCTAAACGATTTGTTTGCACGTTTCGACCGTATCGCCGAGGTAAGTAAAATTTAAGGAACTTTATTTATTTATTTTGTTAAGTAATAGTAAAGTGCTTCTCCCTTACATTTTACCTCAATTATTACTCTTTCACTAGATAGATTTCGTATATAGTATACGAACATAATTCATTTTACAAATTTCAATAAGATAATCCCAGTAATAACAGACAGATGTCAAATAATTTCCGGTAACTTCCGATACCTTGTTATAAAAGGCCAAAGCAAAAGCTTATTTATGCATCCTGAGTGTTAAAACTATATACAATTTATCCTCCAATCCTTTCATATAATTAATTACAAATTCTGAAATATGTCGAAATAACGATATGGGTTCACAAAGAGCGTACCCTGATTTACATAGCGCATTGCATTATAGTATTATTCAGAACCTTCTTTTTCCAATCTTCGTATATGATTTAAAGCAGTTAAAAATACAATTTTTATTTCGTCCTATTTTCTTCTGTGGCTCTTGACCATTCAAGCTACAAGAATCTAAAGACATTTCAGCAAACAGTAACAGTACATAAGTATGTATGTATGTCTGTCACTTTGCTTGAATTACTTTGACATTTATCGGAAGCAAATAGCGCACTTAAGTGACGGCATCATCTGTCACTGTTCGCACATACCCGACACCCAATACATACTATAGATGGTTGGTAGTAAAACTTGAGCTACATACTTAAATCTGCAGACACAAGAAAACCAACAAAAATAACAAACAATTGGTCAAGTAGTCAAATGAAGCCAAATTGCTAAAGGTAAGACAAGAATGTAAATATAAAATTTTTACGTTTTTCCGGTTTGGCCCTGGACGTTGATGCATCGTGTTGTGTCCACTATTGGTCTTGCTGTTGTTGTTATAATTGCAACTACATGCTGACGCTGTGGTGTTCGCTTCATTTGACCGCAACCGCAGGACAATCACTGTTTGCGTGTGAAACTCTTGGGCGATTGCTATTATTGTGTGTCACAGTTCGAGAGCGACAATTGGAAGACGCGACCGGATCATGCGGTGTGCAGTGTGGAGACTGGACTGCATATGATAAAAGCCATCAAGGATGTGCGGCTACATACGCATGTAAGTATAATATTTTATAAACAAACCCACACACACACACAAATATATAGTGTAAATATGTATATGTTTTAATGGGATGTTTGCGGTAACGATTTTCATGCAGAATGACGCGAAGCAGAAATATCGTTTTAAATTCAAGCACTTAGTGCAAGAATAACAAATACGTGGCAAAAATGTTTTCACTTACATACAATGTTTATAAGCTTTATTATATAATTCAGGTTTGGAGCTACTACATATATCCATATCATCTGGACTAACTATTCTCTCACAACATATTGCTACAAAGTATAATAACTTTGTTCACCTAACTATTGTTTGTAACATCTAAAACTAATCGAGACCGATAAACAGTTATTGTTGTTTAAATGATCATGATGACGAGACGAAATAAATGTCGTCCATCCATACTTCTGTCTGTACAAGCAATAACTTGAGTAAGACAATTGTGTATGAGTTCTTTCGTTCTCTGGATATATTGATATTATTGTTATGTTACACCATGAAAATGCGAAATCGAACCAAAACCGTGCCTACTTCCCATATACCAAAATTTTAAATGATTTTTTACACTTTGCTTTAAATGTATAAATCACTAACGAAGATGTCGGGAATAATATTGTTTTACAAAATGCTCTGCTTTTACGCGTTTTTTCGGCTTCGGTTCATAAGAATAGATCTAAGACTCATCGGCAGTGATAATGATAAATAACGCTGTTTTTCGAGAACATTTAGTGATTTTGGAACCAATCGAGCTTTCAGTTTTCTTGGGCTCCAATTATCTTTTAAAATCGCTTTCATTGATCATACCGAAATTCTAACAATGCTATTAAGATCTCTGACTGTTCATCGTCGATACTCAAGCATCAATTCCTTTATTTTGTTGGCAATTTCTTTATATTTCGACGAATGGGTTTCAGCGCGAAATTTTAATTAAAAGGTCTTACTATTTTTTGTCCACAGTAGTACACTGTCACCAAGTTTCGAGGAATCTCTTTGTAAATACATTATTACTATAATGAATTTTCAATACCGTTTCTCTTTCTACTCCTTCAATATATTGGCAACGACGATTTACTTCATGTTGTTCATCACCTATAAAGTATACCTGCAGAAATTTATGCTGATCATCATCTTCTGGAAATAGTGATCCAATTTGATGATATATTTGCCCTTAAAAGTTTGTGAAACCCCGGGCATTCTTACATATCACTTTATCAAAGGATATCATTTGAAAGCAAGAGTTATACTTTCTTATTTTGCCTAGAAATTGCTTTGACTCATCTGTAACATTTAATAATAAAGTTCTCAAATTCTCTTTTGGTTCACCAAGTAATGGAAGGGAACCTTTAGCACCAGAACAGCACATTCCAGCAGTTTCATCTTTCCATTTAAAAGCATCGCAGTACTGACATTTTTATTCATTGAGCCAATAACAATCAATGGATGATTATGATATTCAATTGAAGGATCATATTGAAACCCAGTACCATTAAACACAGCCCAATCATTACGCATGAAATTTCGGTGGCGGGTGGTCTGCATGTCTGCATTATGAATTCTTCCCGCCTGCGATTGTTCTGGTGTTTCTATCGCTCTTCTAGTTGTCTGCAGTGCAACTTGTCTTTCTAAACGAACTCTTGCCTGAAGAAGCGTTTCAGCTGCTCTCAAAACTCTTTGTCGTTCTGCTTGCTGTTGTCTTCTCAGCTCTTCGTGAGCCGAAGATTCTTAATTTCGTGCAACTTTTGAGTCACGGGCCCGCGATGAATTTTGGATAGTCCAGATTTCCGCTTCCGAGGCATTTTCAAGGAAAAGCACAGTAAGAATTAACATCAGCGAGTAAGATCAAAAATAATAAAATGACAGCTATTTACAAAAATTACGGATTACCTCAAAAATTTCAATAGTTTTATACTGCATGTAACGACAGAAGAAAATAACAATAAATAAAGAAAAATTAGAAACAGTTAAAACTATATTCAATTGAGTTAGATATTGTCGTCACCGCCGGTAATACAGTGGGACGGTAATGCAGTATTCAGGCTTAAAACTTCATTACTCTAATGCTAGATGACATTGAAGTAGCTAAATTTGACGATTTATTGACAAACAATTTTTGTATCTTTTCGAAATAAAGTACCCTATGATACTTCTAATATCTTCGGGAGTATATGTACAGAGCTTTGTGATCATCGGTTAAGTAGTTTTTGCGTGAAAGCGTAACAAACAAACTTACATTCGCATTTATAATATTAGTAGGGATATGTTTACGAACCTACAAGTGTAATGTCAATTAATAGTAAAATCACAAGACTACACATCGAAAAAAGGCAGAAGATCACTTAGCAATATTTTTGCAGTATTTTTTTTTTTTTTTCAAACTACACATTGATGCAAAAAAATATTACCAATACCAATAAAATTTAAATAAAATTGTTCATCTGCCATAAAATTTCTCCGAAATACACGAAAAAAATTAATAGGAACGTACCCATCTACCCAGTTTTTGTACGACAGGTCAACTTTATATAAATCATTAAAATACGACACCAAACTTATCCGTTAACACTATGCTGTATTTCGGCGGGACTTGCAAATATTTATGTATGAAACATGTACGAGTATAGTGTATGTAGTTGGAAGCATAAAAAATCACAAGAGCAGCAATGTCAGTTTTGAGGCGGCAGAAACGGTGTTTTTATTGACCGGCAGTTGGCTTTATTGTGTTTTCATACGGTCGCTATCGAAACAAACCAAAAATTTACAACCAACCTGTGAGCCACAACTTGTTCGCGTGTGTGTATATGTGACTTTTCACCCCGATTCATATGAGTGCTGATTACATGTACATACATATGTATATAGGTGTGCTGCTGACATGAGCGTTTCGAGGTTCGAAGTAACGGCGTCAATGTTGACAATTCATTTGCATGGAAATCGCTTTGAAAGCATTTTGCCCTGTCAGCAGCAAACAAAAATACACCAAGCACTCACACATACACGCGCCGGTCCAACAATGCATACAAAGGCCAGCTAAATGGTTGTGATTTTGTGCAGGTGAAAAATTATTAAATTTAATGCTTAAATTATGCGATAATGCAATACAACGCGAAAGCGTAAACAATACCTACAAAAATCGATGAAATCTGCAAAATGAACTCTGTGCCTCTCGACTATCCAAGCGCTTTCAGCGTCTGCAAATTATGGCCGGTGGGTCATTGTGTTTGCATTGTCTTTGAAACCTGCTGGTACTTCCGATTCCTCTTCAGAACATGTGTCTGTAAATACATGCTCATTCGTGTGCGTATTTGCCATATTTTTGTATATATACGGGTGTACATGTGATTTATGTTATGAAGCAAATGTACGTGAGCCAAAACCTTGGGCTCCAACCACAACTTCAGCAGCCACTTTATGACCCATTTTAAAAGAATGAACTATTGCAACCGCCAGTTCATTTTACACGTAAAACGTACATGGTTTCAACGGTGTTACAACCCTACAGTCTACATAAATACAATATACTTGTATTATAAACCACATATGTATATTCAAAATACATGCAAATATTGTACATAAGAACCCCAAATGCAGAAAAATAAAATCTCAAACTTTGAAAGAAATTGTCTCTTGAATAAAACAGCAGCTATATTTAAACAGAAAATGCAATAAAGTTTTCTCTGCACTTAGAAAATGATTACCCCCCATAAAACTTGAAGCACTTCCTTTTCCTTTGCTTCCACCAGCGGGTACTGCATCGAATACTAGGACAAAATGACCTAGTCACAGAAACCTATGTCTCTAGATTCGCTGAACTATTTCCATGATGCCGTAATGCCCATTGTTCCATCATCTGCGGTATTCTCCGTTATCAATGTGCAAAAAACCATAAGTCCTCCAAAAATCTTTATCATTGGCGTATGCTTTCCGCAAAAGTCACACTTTCACTGCTGTTCAGCAGACTTATGAAGTGTTCTCTCCGTAAATTCTGGACATCTAGCTAGATCACTTCTTTGGACATTACATATAAGAGTATGCTTTGGCCGTGAAACCTTCCGTTAGTCACCAAATCTTTTCGTTGAATTTTCGAGTATTATCCATGTCGGCCAGTTTCTCATGTTCTTCATATTCAAGCATTTCGATCTCTTTCCTGTTTGTCTGCATATGAGTCGTAGTTCCTTCCTCAAATCTCGGCATCTATCCACCCTGCTCGTGATGAGGTCGATCGCAACGTTACAAGATAAGTTATCTGTTTTATTTCTCCACTGCCTTGCAACAATCCTGATCATATGAACTGTTCTTCTGACCTTTCCGAAAACCAATAGTCTCGTTTGCAGGGGTACCTAGGGAGCTTAAAGCTCATTTATACTAAGTTGCTGATGAATGCTATTAGACAGCAGAAATCCAAGTCGACTAGAAAACCAGTTTTTTTCCCGTAGAGTTTGCAGCTTCTCGACAGCGAAACTTCCTTGACAGGTCGTCCATCGATCAGAACATGGTTGATCTGGTTTTGAGCTTTTTGATCGGCTCACAGCCAAATATTTTAAGAAATTGTGCAGTAATCTGGTATTATAGATAACCATATTTCTGTCCAAGACCTAGTCAATCAGTCTCAACCCATTTGGATATGTTTCGCCATGAAACTCAAGTTGCCAAATATTTATTTGCCCATCTTGGCGTTAAAGTCGGTAAGCACCATTTCGACATCGTGCCGACTAAGTCTATCTCTCACCATGAATCCAACACCGTATTATGCTCCTTTATAAGGCTACTATAGTACTCGGCACGTGTATGCAGCGGCACCTTTCCGATGTGAGTACGAAACATTACAAGTGCATGTCCTTAAATTATAGTCATCAACATTTTTGCTGTGGCCGGCATTGAAGTAGGGTCTTTCATCCGAGGCTCTTGTCTATTTTTCATTGAAGGTCGTTTCTAGACGGCAGCTATGTATATGCTATAATTGTCTCATATCGCGGTACCGACAAATGAACAGTTTCTTGGTGAGAAAGGTACAAGTGCGAAATTTCAGATCGATCGACTAAAGTGGCTGTGTTCCTCATGCTGACCTTATATACATATATATGGTATTCGACGCTTCCTTTTGGACGTTACAAACATCGTGGGCAAACTTCATATACCCTGTAAAAACAGCAAAAAACGAAAATCATATTTATTAACTCAAGTACAAAACTGGCAAGAAGTTTGATTTACATTAGATTACAGATTTCATCTAAGTGAAGAAGTTTTCATCATTTTTCGTCGAGATCTTAAATTGATCGCATACAAAATACAGCTTGTACAGGAACTGAAGCCGCTCGACCTTCCTAAGCAACATTGCATCTATGGACTCTTGAAAAGCTCAAAGAAGATCCAAAGTTTTCGAGCCGAATTTTATTTAGCTCATGAGGCCCATTTCTGGTTCAATAGGTATCTAAAAAAGCAAAATTGCCGCATTTGAGACGAAGAGCAACCTGAAGAGATTCAAGAGCTGTCCTTTCATCAAAAAACACCAACGGTCCATATTTCTTCAATACTGATGCCAGTGAGAATTGTCAATGGCGACCGTTATTGCCCCATTATAACCAACTAATTGATGCCTGAATACGAAGCTCATGAGCTCGGTGACATTTAATTTTAACAAGACGGTGCTACTTCCCACACATTGCATCAATTAATGAATTTATTAAGAAAACACTTCGGTGAGCGGACAATTTCACGTTTTGGGCCGGTCGATTGGCCACCAAGATCGTGTTATCACATCGTTAGACTTTTTCTTCTGGGGATATGCAAAGTCTAAAGCCTTTGCTGACAATCCCGCTTGGAGCAAAACATCACGCGTGACATTCGTCGTTAAGAGTCGAAATGCTCGAACGAGTTATCGAAAATTAGACTCATCGGATGAACCATCTGTGACGTAGCCGCGGCTAATCTTCAAAAAATAAATACCAAAGAATGGTCTTTCGAATGATAATAAACATAACCCATTAAATTTGAAGTTTAAGTGTTTTTGCTTTAAGCAAGTAGGGAACCTCGAAATGGACCACCCTTTAATAATTTATGACAAATTTTTATATTTAGTATGAGTCCCTTAGCATTGACTTCATGCTGTAAACGGTTTTTGATGGAATTCATCAACTTTGGTATTAATATTCCAATGGAATCTTATGCCATTCTTTCATATGACAGAGTTTAGTGAGCCACTTTTTGCTCTAAGTAAAAAAAACTATTTTCAAAAGAGTTAACATAAGTTAGGGTTACATTGTTTTACAAAAAAAAAATGTTTTAATTAAGCAAAAGTGTATTATATAGATGACCAAAAAGTGTGCACTTTAATTTCAGTGCTTTTTTTCGTTTTCGACGAACTGTAAATTGCCTCCTTTCACTCTAAATCCCTCCATTACGGAGAGTTAATTACTTCCATCGTAAATATCACTTCTGTTACTTACAATTGCATATTTTTCATTCTATTTTTTATAGCGGAACTAGCTTTTTGAGGCCCGCAAAAAAGTGGAGTGATTTTCGAAAATTACTGCAGTAAAAATATTTGTATTTCATATGCCTTTACATAGTATATACTAAAATATATTAACATATTTTTTTATGCACATAAAATACAAATATCGCCTTACATAAACAATATGTTTTTTTCTTCGAACTCTCACACAGGTCGATTTAAATATGCGCATCGGCATTCATAGCGGTTCGGTGATGTGCGGCGTGTTGGGCAATAAAAAATGGCATTTTGATGTTTGGTCGAACGATGTTATTATTGCAAACCACATGGAATCTGGCGGTATTCCCGGGTGAGTATTAAACTTTAAATATATCTTTGAACACATGTCATGAAAAAGTGTAAGCGAAAAGCTTTCGGAACACTCATATAAAATAAATGTCAACAATGATTTCGGGTTCATTTTTGTCGGTAGAATTTGAATATTGCATACTATATGCAAACCAAGATATTGGCATAGATACATATAACAACAGCAATATAATGTGCACATATTTCTCATCAAAGCAAAATCAATCAAAATTTACTTAGTATTCTAAAAAAATATTTACCAAAAAATTAAATAGAATTGTATGATGGCAGCACCCCTATAAAAGTATAGCATTTTTTTAATATGACAATTAGTTTCTCGACATTGTCTCCTAGTTATTAGTTCAATGCCCTTGACCTAGCGATGCTCAAACTTCTTTAATCCATTTGTAAAGCAACTTTTGTAGAGACTTTACAAACTAATATCCTTATTTGATCCTTATTCGAGTCAAGTTTCTTTCCGACTTTGACTCATAACTTTTAGTGTTTGGAAAGAAAAAGAAATCGCACGGGGTAAAACCTGGAAACTGTGGTAGATGGCTGTTCATAGTTTGGTTATAGCGGCGTTGGAGGTGTTACCAGCAGCATGGTCACAGTGAAAGAGCACTCACCAAACGAAGTATTTTTAATACAATCTAGTGTCGAATCAGCCCAACAATTGAACGTAATAGAGACCCTTTTTCTCTTCTCCAAGTATTTGATCCCACCTTTTGAATCTTAGAAAGAACTCTCCATCAGCTTTGTTTTCTTTGTGTTTGGTTCGCCGGATAATGTCTACTGTTCCAAACGATCCTTGGCTATTGAGTCCGAATTTCGCCGATGGTCACGGTCTCGTAATGCTCTTAAACAGAAACACTGCTGTGAAGTGATCGAACTTATTCTACAAACTTTTTCGAGATTGTAACTTTTTAATGTGACCCTCGGTCAAGATGTTTTCAGGGCGCTCAGTCGTGGGACTCCAAATAACGGCGTAGTCCTTGAACCCTATTAAACTAAGTTACCATTAGCAGCATCCAGTCGCTTTCTGATTGAATTTTCCAAAACATGAATCGGACTAGGGATGGCAAACTCGATTCTGATTCTACTCGAGAATCGAGTTTTCTCGTAAAATACTCGAGTTTTCGGAATCGATCTTCAGTAGTCGGAGTCGATTAAGAACCGATTCTTTACATTCGACTTTACTTTTAATTAAGTGACCAGATTCAAGTTATAAGCTTAGTATCCAGCTCTCAAGAAATGTAAAAACTTCATATAAAAAACGCTTAAGAAACGGTCAAGAAACTTTCCTACGATAAATTTACTGGTAAATGTTCAGGAGAACAGCTTTTCCGAAAACGTGCACCAATTTTCACGGGAAATGTCTTAAAATACTCGTTTTTAGTTCTACTTTACGAATATGTATGACGCGTGCCTTTAAAATCAATATTTTCTTTATTTTTATCAAAAAACGTCGTATATCCCGAAATGACAAATTCACTTTTACACTTTACACGTCTTTAGATGTTAAAATTATACTTTTTATAAGTTATATACGCGTAATTATTGATGTTGTTTAGTTAAACAATAACAGAAATTGGTTTTTATGTTATTTTTATAAAAATATGAAAAACTTCACAATCACTTCACTTTAACAAAAATGGCAAGGTTATGTTTGAGATTATGGTATCACTGTTGTAAACTCGAATGGCAACTATTGATTCATGAACTGATCGTTTTCGAAGTATCGATACTCTCAATATTCGAGACTAATCAAGAATTTAATAAATAAATTTTCGTCCTTTTAATTTAAAATCGATTACAAAGAATCGATTTTTGCCACCGGATAATCGATTCTTAGAATCGAAAAATATAGAAAAATAGTCGATTCTGTAACCAATTTTGCCATCCCTAAATCGGACTTCCCCCGCTGACTAGACGCGGTTAAAACTAAAATACAAGTACGATTTGGTTAAAATTTTGACAGCGGCTGTCTATAAGATCACGCGACATTAATTTACGAAATGAAGACACCTTCACGATGCCGCCATCGTAGATAAAATATATTTAGTAACAAATTTCACACAAACAATACATAAACATCTAATAAATCAGCTCTGCTAGAGATGCTCTGGCTTGAATTTTTCGTTAAAATACATTGTGAAGATTGCTATTGCCGTTGCGGAGCATTCGCTTTTCGGGAAACTAGTTTGTCATTGATGAAAACAGTAAAAGAACCTATGAAAGTAGTCGTCATCAAACAGAGATTGTTGAAGAACTCATTTAATCTCAGTCGATCCATAAACTCAATCTATTTGGTTACGGTTTCAGGTATGAATTTCAATGCCTGGTGACATGCAAGCTGTAACTTGAGTCCATGCAAGCTGTAACTTGAATAACGAAGACCACGTTCCCTAGCCATAAAAGGGTACTGTTCAAAACTACTAAAAGCGCGATAAATCAGTAATTAAATGGACCAGAGACGAAAAAATTTGCAGTCGGAAAATGTGACAAGGCTTTACAAGGGCACAGGTAAAAATTTGGCAATGGGCGTGACGCCGTCCACTTTTTGGTAAAATCCTATACCTCAAGACCCTACCGACAAGCTTTCGTATGTGGCATTATTTTCATATTCCTATGTCATGTTGCGAAAATGAGCGAAATCGATCAATAACCCCGCCTACTTCCCATATAGCACATCTTTAAATTCTACTTGGTGCGTTCAGTTTCCAGTAAACAAACCAAGAAGCAAATAATAAAATATTTGTTGAGTGTTTGGCCAAAAATTTATTCACAGTGATGGCTTTGTGCGATGGATGATGAAGAATCCACGAATTGTTGGCCCACAAGCTCGGACGTTTACGACGGATAGCGTCCCGTAAGCACCTCATAACGTATTCATAGTGGACGATACCACGAATATCGAAGAAAACAATGAGCATTACCTTCACTTTCGATCGGCTTTGGCATGGTTTTTTCGGCTTTGGAGCGCCTTTGGGCCCCCATTCGGATAATTGCTAGTTCGTAAGTGTGTCATATTCGTAGACCCATGTTTCGTCACCAGTAATTATGCGTTCGTGGAAAGTGGGATCTGAATTGGCTCGACCCAGTAAGTCTGCAGCTACCTGATCTCGATACCTTTTTTGAAGGAAATTCAGCTCTATCGGAACAAGTCTTGCAGCAACGCCTCGCATGACCAATTTTTCATGCATAATTGTACATACACGTGACATCTCCAATTTATGGGCAATCTCTCTCAAGCTCACATAGCTATTTTCGGCAATAATTTCCTTCACTTTTTCAACTTTATCATCGAACACACTCGTTGGAGGCCGTCCAGAACGAGGCATGTCTTCGAAGGTCTCCCGACCCTCCTAGAATGCTCTGTAACTCCCAGTTTTTGATAGAGCAGATTCACCAAAAGCCTTTTGCAACATTTTTAATTTATCGGCACAGGAAAATTCATTCGCAACACAAAATTTAACACAAATACGTTGATCAATATTTTCGGTTATAGTAAACTGCTGAGGTCGACTGACATAAACAGCTATTGTAAACACACTGGTTGACAGATCTCGCTAATTTTTGGCATCATAATTCAGGACAGTTGTACCAACCCAGGAAAAAACTTACCTGTCTTCGATATAAGCGGTAGATTTAAATGAAGAATTCCCTTTAGTTTCTTGACAGGTTGTATGCTCAAAAATTGTTCAAATCCAACAAAAACTGTTCAAGCCCCTAAGTACCGAATATGTACTTATAGTTGACTTTTGTTCGAAAATATCGGTCAGTGTCTGTGAAATGAATATAATTTAAATTCAGGGATAGTACTTCTCTGTCAATAATATGTCTGTGTGTCAAAAATGGGTTGGATCGGACCAATGCTTCCCTTAGCCCCCATATACCTAATATAAAGACCTCCGGATGACTTTGTATCGCATATATCGGCCAATATGTGAGTTATCTTAACGAAAAGAAGAGAAAGTATTTTACTCATAGGAGTGTATCTTTGTGCCTAAAATAAAAAAAAAATTGCAAAAACTTGACATTTTCCCCATATAACTAATATCAGCCTTTTCGAACATCCGGCTAACTTTACTCTAAATTATTTGTTTTTTAGTATGTGACATGTTAGAATATGTAGTATATGGAAAAATAGATAAAGTCTGGTCGATAATACACCAACTGCCATATGCAGTTTCGTTTTTCGAACAAACCTTATGTGTCTGTCAGTATGGAGGTTATATATAGTATATTTATATATAAAATTGCTTGGATTTCGATCCTCAGGTTGACGTTTTACTCCTTAATGGGTTAGGGGTAGTCAGAGGCACAAAAAAATAAGAGTTTTCAGGATGTTTTTTTTTCGCTACTAAGTCATGTTATTTTACAAAAGCAGTAATATGGCATTATTATAGGATGTGTTGACTTGAAATCACGAAAATTTAAAAAAAAAAAATTAATTTCCGAAGTTATAGTTGTTTGTGTTGACCCTGTTCCAAAAAAAATGGTGCTTGCGGTGACAAGCATAAGTCCTTGGAGATTCATCTAAAAACAATCGGCCAAAAAAAAAAATTGTTTTATAAATAATCTGGGCCTGATCGAAGGATTTTATTTTGTTTTCAAAATAAACAAAATTTTTGCGAAAAAATCAACAGTTAATTGGCCTTAAAAAATCGAAGTTTTCGAAAAAATAAAAATCCTTCGATCAGGCCCAATTTTATTATGTATTCTTAAAGCTGTATAAATGTCATTAAAATCTACTGAATGATTTTCGTGTTGCAATTGTCACGGATTCAAAAAACATAGTTTCGAGAAAAAGGCGTTTAAAACACACACTAGCGCTTTGAAGTGCCTAAGCTCTCTTTCTTGTTTCGCGAATAACTCAAGAACTAATTGTCGGATCAACGTGAAATTTTCAGGGAATATTTTTAAGATATTACACTTAACGAAAATGCAAAAATTAAATTTTTGAAAATTCTAACTACGACTAACCCCTTAAGCTATTTCCCTGGCTTTGATTCTTGTAATTTGCAAGAGTATAAACTGCTCGGTTGCAGCCGAACTTAGTCCCTCCTTACTTGTTATATTTACATTTCTCATTACAATCAAATCAATCGATTATATTTATTATACTTCGGCGACTTAGCAAAACAACTTTTCGCACGTGTTAACAATTAATTCGACTTCAATTACCGTTACAGGCGTGTACACATCTCCGAGGCCACACTGAAGTGTCTCAACGAGGCCTACGAAGTAGAGCCGGGCAACGGCGGTAGCCGTGACAATCACTTGAAAATGATGAACATCAAAACGTATCTTATCAAGCGCACCGAACCGTTACGGTAAGTGATTGAAGCAGAAGGTGAAATGCATAAACAAACAATTAAGTGAAGTGCGGCAAAGCTACGCCCATCATAGGCTAAGACTGTTTCAACTAAATTTTAAATAACTTCACACACACAAACAAATAAATGTGAAGATATTTGCCTAAAATATTTATGCTTTAACTACAATGAGCACTTAACTTTAGATTTGCACACAAACACTCATCTCATTTCATTTGGTTTCGCTTTTGTTTACGACACTTGCAGACCGAAACGTCGCTTTGGCACGCGCAGCAGTCAACACTTAGCCAACACCATTGGCACTGCGACCGGTGGCAGTGATGCCAGCACCCCAACCGCCGTTACAACACCCGCCAGCATAGGCTCCAAATCCATACCGACCGCAGCTGGCGTTGAAGTTCAACAACAACAACAACAACTGGCACATCTACCCGCCACACCACTCGCAACGCTGGCCGCATTGCAGAAGAAGAATATTTCGGTGAATTCGCTGCCAAATGTGATGGAAGGTGTAGCATTGGGTAACGGTGGACGTGTAGG
Organism: Bactrocera correcta; assembly: GCA_027475135.1. Classification (NCBI taxonomy): domain Eukaryota; kingdom Metazoa; phylum Arthropoda; class Insecta; order Diptera; family Tephritidae; genus Bactrocera; species Bactrocera correcta. Next base: position 16,086,606 of record CM050326.1, read on the forward strand.
CGATGGCATTAATGGTCCCAACAGCAATGGTGCGGGCAGCGGCGGTGCTGCGGATTCAACTGGCTTATCGACTGTCTCGTCGCCGACTACGATGATTGCGCCCATCACAGTGGTCGATCAGCAACCGCTAAAAATGAACGGCGCAACAGCGAGTTCGCAGAATCTGGCAAGCACAATCGACCCGAAAGCATTAATTATTGATGATGAACCGACCACGGAATGGACACCGGAAATCCCATTCAAAAATGTACGTGCGTACTCTAATATTTGCTTTATACCTTACACACACATGTGAAGTTTCACTATTTAACATGTGTATATGTATGTGTGGGTTCTTTGTTTAGCTGTAGTGGCAATATTTGCCACGAAAGTTCGGTGAAATGCATTCATGTTACATGCTGCTCGCATGTTGGGTACACATACAGTTATGTTTTGTGTAAAAAAGCAATATGAAACTAACGCAACAAACGAGAGTGACTGATTAGTAACGGCTTTGAAACGTGTTGATGAATACATAAGTGCGGCTTGTGAACATAATTCATCGGTAGTAACATGAAATTATTGTAACAAAAATGGCAAGTATTTCGCACATTCTGTGGATAATAGTTTTCACTTCACCCACTGAAAAATAAAGAGAATTTGCCATTTTTAGAAATCGCCTTCTAAAGGTCGAATTGAAATATCTGCTTATTTCGTTCATAAAATCGTCGATTATTATTATTCCGAGTAAAAAGTAATGACTAAAATTTTGATAAGTAAAGAGTGTTTTTGGACTTGTGGTTTTCAATGAAACAATGCTTCTTTCGGATTTGGTGTTTTTGACAGCTGTAACTTGACTTATACTTTACCACTTTAATAAATAATCTCTTGACAACATTTACAAATCGTGCAAATTTATTCCCAATTCATCAAATTTTGTTTAACGATAAAGCTCTCGTTTTGTTAATAAAGAAAACTGTCGCCTCTTCCTCTGCTTCTCCTCGGCGGCTACTGCGTCGAATACCCTCAGCGCTGGAGAATTTTCATCCATTTGGACGACATGACAGGTCAGGTCAGCCGAAGTCTATTAATTGGCTGAACTATGTCAGTGTCGTCGTATATCTCATACATTTTATCGTTCCATCGACTGCGTTATTAGTCGTTGCTAATGCGAAACTATAAATCTTCCGCAGAACCTTCTCTTGAAGACTCGTAACGCCGACTCATCAGACGTTATCATTGTCCATGACTCTGCACCATACAGCAAAACGGAGATGATGAGTAACTTGTAGAGTTTGGTCATTGTTTGAGAGCACGAGTTATTCTGCGTCGGATTTCGATGCTGTTTTTTCCAAGACAGACGAAATTATCTACGACTTTGAAATTATGACAGTCAACAGTGACGTGGGAGCCAAGTTGCGTATGCGACGACTGTTTGTTTGATGACAGGACATATTTCGTCTTATCCTCGTTTACTACGGGACCCGTTTGCTTCCCTTCTTTTTGCAATCTGAATAAAGCACAACTAACGGCGCGGTTGTTATGGCCAATGGTGTCGATGTCATCAGTGAAAGCTATCAGTCGCTCACTCTTGTACTTTCTGTCTTCAGATCTGCCTCTCGAATTATTTTCTCCTGTAGTTGGTTGAAAAGTTTCACGATAGGCAGTCCCCGTGTCTGAAGCCTCGTTTGGTATCGAACAGCTCGGACAGGTCCTTTCCGATCCCTTCGGATCCTGACGGAGCTTTTGATATTGCTCAACATCAGCTTTCGCAACCGTCTTAGCTTTGTGGGGATACTAAATTCAGACATAGCGGCATAAAGGTAACGTTTTCGTGCAGTCAAAAGCAGCTTTGCAATCGACGAAGAGGTTGTGCGTGTCGATTCTCTTTTCACGGGTCTTTTCTAAGATTTAATGGGCAATATCTGGGCAGTTGTTGATTTTCCAGGCCTGCGACCAGACAAATAAGGTCCAATCAGTTTATTGACGGTGAGCTTTAATATTTCACACAGTACAGTCGATAGAACCTTTTATGCGATGTTGAGGAGAAATATGGTTAGCGCAGATTGTGGGGTTTCACTTCTTATGGTTTGGTCAGTGCACACTTAAACTTCAATCGTCAGGCATGCTTTCGTCGAATAATTTTCTACAAAGAAGCTGATGCATATTCCTTATCAGTTCCTCGCCGCCGTATTTGTATAGCTCGGCCAGCAATTCATTGACCTTACCGCATTGTTGTTCTTTAGACGGGTAATTGCAATTCGAACTTCTTAATTTTTGGGAAATGAAACGTCTTATCCATCGTCAGCGATTGGGGAATCGGGTTTACTATTTTCTAGAGTTATGCTTTCACTGCCATCCAGTAGGCTAGAGAAGTGCTCCCTCTAAAAAGCAAAAGTCTCTCATCCGAGGCTGTTTTGATCTCATCTAAAATATACAAAACAAATACATTCAATTGATCATATGATCTTTGCTCTCACTGTCCTAAAAAGTCTGTAAATTTAAGACCGGGAGTTACTGACAGCAAACAACTCATCAAATCTGCTAAATTGTAGACACTACGTGACAATCATTGACTCTTATTGCCATAAACACAATGAATTAGTCAATTTATACAAAATCGTTAACTTATTTTTTCGCACATCAGGAATTAAATTGTTTTTCTACCAAAAGGTTTGCAAATAAGGGGTTTTACCAGTAAGTTTATGCCTGACGCTGTATCTAATAAAATGAAACCCTATTAACTTTATCGCTGTATTCTTACTCGATGTCTGTCACAGAGGTGTACGCCATTGAAGACGAATTCTATTACAATATTAGCCCTGTTATTTGACGCTGTATTGAATATTGCAGACTTTTCTTATTATTACAATCCCTTCTCGATGAAAATCTAACTAGCTCTTTAATAATCTCCCATCATGTTCTTTTTGCTATATTAGTAGTGACACTTAATTGGGTATGGTCTCTTTAGTTAAATAATTGGTCTCAACTAATTGGTCCTACTCAGAAATTCAAAAGGTTTTGACGGCTAATTTAATATAGACTAATAACCATACTCTTCGTCTCACAAAATTATATGGCTTATAGCATAATTTACTTTCTCTTCGGAAATCCAGCTCAACTCGCCGCAGGACGGTCTCAATAGGAGTGATTCGGTGTTGGTCGATGCAAAGCAAGATAATGGTCATTCAACGACCGCATTGGATGAAGAGGTGCGTATTTATAAATATGTATACGGAAAACTCCAATATTTATTTTTAGAAGACTAAACTTTTTATTTTATTTTTGTATAACTCTTCCATAGATTGACGATTTTATTGAACAAAATATACAAATAAATTCCAATAAGGAAATTAGACGAGAGTACCTGAATACGTGGACCTTAAAATTTAAAGATCGAAGTCAAGAACAAAAATTTTGTCAATTACGGGAAGATATGTTTAGGTGAGTATGCAAATACTATTATATTTTCGTATGATTAATTATTATTGTATAATAAAGATATTTTTATTAATTTGGTACTGTATTTTCACCATTTTTTTAATATGAGATTTTATCAAACTTGTAGCTAAGTTCGTTTCGCCATTTTTCTGTTCGCTATATCAGCGCACTGCGCTCTCGTCAAAAAATGTATGTGTAAATGAAACAACTGTTGATTTTAAGAGGTTAGGTTAGGTTAGATGGCTGATCTAGAGAGATCGCAGGTAGACTGTTATATGTAATACTTTTTGAAGCCATAAAAAATAAGAACTACTGTGATCGCATTTAAAACGCATACAAATTTGCGCCTAATTTCCATACCCGCCAGTTCGTTGGGATGTCTGAAAGTATACGCTAGCAAGTATTTAAGCATTGACCTCCCAGTCAAGAATGAAATGTTGAGTTTTTTTCACCTCGTATCCCAGCCTTACAACATGGAGACCAATATGATACACACAGAGGTTAGCCTTACTGAGGGCACCGAAATCCCTAGATCTCTTGAGACCGATCTTGTGTTAAAATTATTTTGCGACAGTGCATATACGAGTACTAATGGTGGCCCAGCCCTGACCAAACTCCTACTAAACCCAGCTATCTAGTATAAGAACACCAGAGAATACGGAAGCACCGACCCGCTCCCATTTTAGCTTGCTAGCACCATGCCAATCTTATCACAAAGAGAACCCCGAACGCACTGTTGCTGAGTTCAAGACTAGTATCGCCGTCCTGCTATCTGAGTGGGTGGTCACCTCTCTGAAGGAAGCTGCACTCCCAAGCAGTAAATCTATTTCTCTCTCTTTCACTGAATAACAAATATTTTAAATTCATTTCCATTATAACTAATTTCGATTATCAATTTTATTTTTCTTTAATTTCCAGATCGAATATGCTGTGCATTTTTATCATATGGCTATTTATTGTGATGTGTCAAGTCATTATTATTCCGCGTTGTACCAAATTAATTATTTGCTTAGTGGTCGGAACCATATGCTTAACTTTCTCCTGTGTGTTGGTCATGGCTGAGGAGTTCTCAAGTGAGTATAAGCACAGTAGCCTAAACTATTAATTAAAAAAATGTCAACCGCATAAATGTTACCAAATAATCACTGTTTCGTATCGTGTTCTCTCTTACAATACCGACCACCAATAGACTTGCCACTTTATCTGAAACAGAACTCTGCCAAACTTGTACATCAACGGCGACGCAGAACCTTCTTCATTTGCATTGTTATAGTGCTGATGTCGGTGTTAAGTGCAATTGGCTTGGCAATTTGTCCAGATTCCACATACGCTTTCGACAATACGGAGGACGATAACAATACCAATACACAGTTAAATAATGGCAGCAACAATTCCATCAGTGCTTTATTGGCAAATGGCAGTGAGAAGGAAATCAAGTTGAATGTGTACTTATCGGCGACAATACATCACAATATCACCATTAATGCTGCCAATGGCACAATCGTCGATGCATTCATCACTGACAACCTCACAGCGGCACCAGCTGGTGATCTCGTGCGGCAGAGCATCGTTAATGCGCTGAATCTAACGCAAACACCAATAAATCTGCTAAATGCAACGAGCAAAACATTGGATACATTTGAGCAATCTCCGCATGGCATTTTATTGGCGGCGGCGGCTGCCACCTCGCTCACCAACGCCAACACCAATGACAACGATAATGAATTGGAATTGGAAGCTGCAAATAGCGCAGAGCTTTTCAACAGTTTCAATGGGACAAAAGCTTCGGACGAGCTGAAGCAGAGCAATGACTGTGCGCATCCTGAGTATATAATTTTCACCTGGGTGCTGTGTCTGGTGTCGCTGGCTACGGCCTTGAAATTGTACTTTCTCATTAAAACATGCATGGCGCTGGTGATGGTTGCCTGCTATATGATCTTGATATTGGCATATCCAGCTTTCTACGAATCGTCTGCAGCGAATTTCGAGTACCAGCGTATGGCAATGCCCTTGGATGTGCAGATGCTGATATTGTTGTGCTCATTTCTGGTTATGGTGGGCTATCATGCCCGCCTCGTGGAGGTAATTCAACATAAATGCTTAAGTATATAGCTAAAGCGTGTTTCAATAAGAGCGCTACAAAAGTAATGCTAAATATAAGTATAATTATCGTTTGTCAGCTTAATATTTTAATTGCTATTTCAAGAACATAATCCCGTTAAATCCTAAATACATCGCCACATTCGCCAGCATTGTGAATATCCATTGTACCCATTAACCAAAATACCTAACATTCTTCTTTTTCTTTCCGTCCAAATAACATATCACAAATTTGTTGAAGAAAGTGGTTTTACACATTCTTTTAGAATCCGCGTATTCTCTTCTATTAAATTCAACTCGCTAACTCTGTAAATTTTTTGACATGATAACGAACCGATGACGGCTATTGTAACTTAGACGAAATTTTCAAAAACTATAGTAATAGTCGAGCGACACTCAAAGCGATCTCAGCTTTCGGGGTGCCGAGTCGAATACCTGTAAACCTGCATCGATGGCTCCCCATTTCAGCTGCCTTACCATTGTAGGAGAGGAGAGATTAGGTGGGGAAGATGTTAACAGCAATCTACAGGCAAATGCCAAGCAAAGTTTCTAATAGGTGGTTATAACCTTACAAGATACAAAAGTATTGTGAACCTCCCCAGAGACGAAATTTTGGTTACAAAAGGAATTTTATACAGCAGGCTTATATTGCAGGAACCTGACCTGAACCTGACAGAATTAGGGTCCTTGGGTCATAGGAATCACATCCCCACAAGGAATTTAGAATTTATCAGAATAAGAGGCCTTTGTGAGGCCGTGTGAAAGTGGGGAGAGCACAAAAAAACCCTCGGTCGCAATGCAAGCTTCAATCAATTTCTATTACATCCAACATATAACATATTGAATATAGGTTATTGTCTAGCCTGCTGAAGTTGTAGTAATTTGTTGAAATAGTTTTTGACATTTTTGAAAATTTTGCATTCCTGATTTGATCATATGTCTACTTAATTCGCTACTGTCTCTCAGAGAGTAGTAACTCTTTATTCCTTCCACTATTTTTAAAGTAATATATAATCTCGAAATCTTACGCGATTCCACAAAATTGTACTACACTTTGGTTTACTGGGTTTACACTTACTAGACACTTATACACCATATACAAGGTGTGTTCCAAAGTAAACCCCACCAGGGGGCGGCGCCATCTATGTATATGTCGACCGGTACGTTAGAATCTACTATCTTTATCGATTGTTCAGTGAGATTTTCATGACATTTCATGGATTGAAAGTGAAGTTATTGTGTTTTAAGTGTCAGCATGTTTGTGTTATCGGTGCGAAAACAAGCTTCGAACAAAGAGCCAACATTAAATTTTGTTTTAAAATTGGGGAAACTTTTATCGAAACATTTCAATTGGTGAAACAAGTTTATGGCGATGATTGCAGAAAGCACGAGTGGTTTCAACGTTTTCAAAATGGTCGTAAATACATAAATGACGATCAACCTGTGGGCCAATCAAAATCCGTGATCACCGGAAATTCCATCGAAACTGTGAGTGAATTCATCAAAAATCAGCTAAAATAATCATTGAAATTCATGGAAATAAAAATGAACATCTCCAAAACATTGATTTATCGTATTTTGACCGAACATTTGGGCTTATGAAAGGTGTGCACACAGTTTGTTCCGCACAAATTGACTGACGACCAAAAATTGCTATCTTCGATCGTCGCTTGTAATCGATTACTTGACCACAAATCACATTTTAACCACTAACCACTCCCCGTATTCAGCTGATATGGCACCGTACGACTTCTTCCTTTTCGGAAAAATGCATTTGCCCATGAAAGGAAAGCGTTATGCAGACGTAGAGGCCATTCAAAAGTCTTGCACCGGCATACTGGCGGCCACACCGGCCAAAGAGCTAAAACACTCATGCAACATACTTTTGGACCGTGCAAAACGCTGTATTGAAACAGAAGTAGAATATTTTGAATAAAATAAAATGAGTTTGCCGAAAAATAATATTTATTCTGTTTTTTTTTTTAAATCCTGTTTACTTTGGAACGCACCTTGTATATATTCTGTATCATTCAATGCCTACGACAAATCGACTCGCAATTAAAATATGTACTCTCAATGCCTTTGCATTTAATTATTGAAGTTTTTCTTATTTTCTATTTCTTTTTCACCTTTTCTACATTTGTTCTCACTTGAAACGTCGCGCTGCCATTACACCTCAGGTCACTTCGCGTCTGGATTTCATTTGGAAGGAGCAAGCTGAACGTGAATTAATTAATATGAAATCGAATCGTGCTCTCAACGACACATTAATTAAGGTAAATATACGTTTGTGCTTTTATTTTGCTTAAGCATCATTTCACACAGAAATCACTCGACAAACTTTGTTTTGTCAAGTGGAAATCACAAAAAATTTAATAAAATGTCCGCTTATTGACATTTTTATTTTCAGAATATTCTGCCCCATCATGTAGCTGCCTATTATCTCTCCGATGAGCACACGGATGAATTATATTCGAAAAATCATTCATTATGTGGTGTTATGTTTGCTTCCATACCCAACTTCCAGGATTTCTATTCGGAGGACATCGATAACGGAAAAGCATGCATTCGAATTCTGAATGAAATTATATGTAAGTGGCATTTGGAAGTATGCTGTTAGTTTTTAATGTTATTTTGAAGGTCATGTGGTACTTTTCTAAAATTAACATTTTTGGCAAATCCGACTAATGTGGGTAATGACGTGCATTTTGACAGCTTCCATAATTAACAGGAAGACGTAATTTTCGGAACAGATAATCGTCGCTTTTGAAAGACAGATTTGCAATACGGGTTCGCTTCCAACTGTTCTAACGATTCCTTATTTCTTTTATACATGTTCAAAAGTCTAAATTTTCGAGGCCTTCCAAAAATGCATCCTTGATTTTAAGCTCCTACTTTGAGCGGCCTCTACTTTTAGAGTCTGGGAAAGAAGGAAATTGCTACTGAACAACAATGCTTCTCCTGGAGAGAAAAAACTGCCTAGCTCGCAACGTTACAATGGACGGGGATGGTATAGATATCGAGAGCTGAAAAGGGAAGCGAGACGCATTTGCAGACAACGAAAGGGAGAGAACGAAATGCGGGAGTATAAACAGCTTGACTAGCCGGCTGAAAGGGGTAATCAAAAATTCTACGAAAAGATGCGATGACTAGCAGAGGGTTTAAAGACCGGAGCATACTCCTGTAGAACTCCAGGATGATTTAATGGCTGATGCCCAAAGCATAACACCCTATAACCGATGTCGATTTAGCGGACGTTCCATTGCCCGACAATGAAGAAGTTCGAATAGCAATTACCCGTCTGAAAAATAACAAAGCGGCAGGAACCGATTGGAATTTAAGTGTGCTCTGCTCATTCCATAAAAAGGGAGTCTCCACAATGTACGCCAACTACCATGGGTTAAACCTCCTCAACATAGCATATAATGTTCTATTGAGCATAATGTGTGAAAGACTGAAGCCCACCGTCAACAAACTAATTGGACCTTATGAATGATGCTTTAGACCTGGAAAATCTACAATAGACCAGATTTTCACTATGCGCCAAATCTTGGAAACGACCCGTGAAAAAATTTCGAGACACACCACCTCTTCGTCGAACTTAAAGCCGTCTTCGACAGCACGAAAAGGAACTGCCTCTATTCTGCTATGTCTGAACTTGGTAGCCCCGCAAAGCTAATACTGTGTAGTCTGACGTTGAGCAACAGAAAAAGCTCCATTAGGATCAGGAAGAACATCTCTGAGCCGTTCGATACCAAACGAGGTTTCAGACAAGAAAAATCTCTATCGTGAGACTTCTTCAATATATTGCTGGAGAAAATAATACCAGCTGCAGACCTAAATTGAGCAGGTGCAAACTTCTATAAGAGTGTACAGCTGCTGGCGTATGCCGATAATATTGATATCATCGGCCTCAACACCCGCGCCGTTAGTTCTGCTTTCTCCAGACTGGACAAGGAAGCAAGGCAAATGGGTCTGGCAGTGAACGAGGACAAGACGAAATACCTCCTGTCATCAAACAAACAGTCATCGCAATCGTGACTTGGCTCCCACGTCACGTCATAACTTCGAAGTCGTAGATAATTTCATCTATAAATAAAGAAGAAGAATGCCGTGAGGAAACAACGTTTTAATAATTTTTTTGAGACCAATGACTTAAGAACAACTGAATGAAATATCATGAAACTTAGACAATATTTTAGTTACGCTTACTACTTTAAGCAAAGGATAAAGGTGACGCAATGGGATTTCAGCCGTGTATGGATAAGTTTGAGGGTTCCTTAATTTTCTTGTCTCCTTCTTTCAGAAAATTATTCAAATTCAACAATAGAAATTGTAGAAAGAAACCAAATTTAGCTGACTGACATTTTATTTTTTGCCATGTACAATAATTTAACTACTGAATACTCTTTTACACCTTCTTATATAACTCCGAAAAAATTTCTACATTTTATAATAATTCGCCTCAAAATTAAAATTGCGAAAAATTCGCTATACTTATTTAAAAAAAATTCCTTAATATTCAGGTGACTTCGATGAACTTTTGGAGGAACCACGCTTCGCCTCCATCGAAAAAATCAAAACGGTTGGGGCCACATACATGGCTGCTTCCGGTCTGAATTCAGCACATCTACACGCGCGCGGCGAAACAGCGGAAGACAGCGTTTGTGACCTGGTCGAATTTGCGTTTGCTATGAAGCAAAAACTAGAAGAGATCAACAAGGAAGCATTCAACAATTTTCAGCTGCGCGTAGGCATCTGCAGCGGACCGCTGGTAAGCGGTGTGATTGGTGCGCGCAAGCCTGTCTACGATATATGGGGCAATACGGTGAACGTGGCCTCACGTATGGACTCCACCGGCGAAAATTGGCGCATACAAGTGCCGACCAAAACTTCGGAATTGCTAAAGGCCAAGGGATATACTTGTGTGGTTAGTACTAGTGATAGCTTATATCAGTCTTTTTTTATTTACATACAAATTTCCTTCTCTTTTCACTGTCACATAACCGTGTTTAGAAGCGCGGCGAGATTAACGTGAAGGGTAAAGGCCTAATGGTCACGTACTTTGTGCATCCTAAGGGCGCCAGTGAAAGTCAATTATCATCACCGGTGCGGCTGCCAGCGGGTGTGCCGTTATCGCAGGCGCCCAACTTACAACGGCAGATATCGCATCACGGTTCATTCAGCGCCGTGGTGTTCGGCATGTTGCAAGCATCGAAACGTAGCACGACTATTGCAGGCACACGTAAGTCAATATAACAGTTGTATGGAATTATACATACATAAAAAAATACATATATACTTAGATAATTTTATATATATACATGCATGTAAATAGTATATGCATATGTGTAACGTTATGTAAATATACCGTTGGTTCTATTTTTATCGCTTTCAATGGATTTGCAGCGACTGGCACTCCCTCACCGCAAATACGACGTGGTCGACGTGGTAGTACCTTCAGTTCGGTGCGCCTATCGCAAAAGTCTACCACCAACAATCCGGTGAGGCGGAATACAACACGAGTGCGTGGTCGCTCCTATCGACAAAAGAAGGTTGACTTTTTTGAACGCCCCTCATGCAATTCGATAAGAATTTCACTAATCCTGTGTTCATTTTGTCGTCTTTTTTCACTTTGCAGAGCTCGTCCAACAACTCGATAGTAACACAGACCAGTAACTCCTATATATCGTCCTTCCGACGCATCGATCAGATCGAAACGACGCTGTCCAAAAGTCATAACGATGCTTTATAGCCTATGCGTAATTGGGTCTAAGCTGCCCTGCGCATGAACAACAACAACCACAATTTTAATTACTTAGTACTTACATAATGAACTTATTTATTGTTACTATTAAGCAATTTCTAGTTTAGACATATTTGAGAGTATAAGTGTATGTGTATATTTATGTAGAATATATTTGTATGTCGAAAGTAAAGACACAAACACCACGGTGAGGCCCTGCATGTAAACTGATTTCAATTAAGCGAAAAGTGCATTTATTTTTGGAGCATTTTTTATGTTAGTTAGACTATTGAATAGATAAAAATGTATGTATTTCACGAATCGTTTACGTACTTAATTAACAACAATTCAATTACTTATGGCAAATGTGAATGTGCAAAGATTTAGCTTTATTTTAAATGTATGAGAAGAATATTAAGAAATTTACAAAAATAAAAATAAAAACAAATCCTAGAAACTACGAAAGCAAAGGACCGTGTAAAGTCAGCATATTTGTATGCATATATATTAGAAATGTATATATAACTGGTGTTCAACCTTGGTTAGATTTTCAGCCGTGTTCAACAATTTTTGAGCCGGCCGGCTAAGCCGACTCTGAATGGCTAATATTTTTTATGAGAGCCTTTCTTAAGTCTAATGTTAAATATGTTGGGAAGTCTATAGCCATTTCAAAAAACAGAGAAGACTGCATACAACACTCTCTAATAAAACAAGTAAGGAAGAGCTAAGTTCGAGTGTCACGGAACATTTTATACTCTCGCATGATAAAGGGATCATCGAGATTTCATTATCCATCATTTACATATTTTTTTATTTTGTTGTAAAATTAATTGGATTAGATCAATTTGTGTACTTTGAGTATTGAATTGTATTTTCATTTATATGTATGTATTGTACAGAGAAGGCATCAGATGGAATTCAAAATAGCGTTATATTGGAAGAAGGCGTGGTTGTGAACCGATTTCACCCATATTTCGTACATGTCATCGAGGTGTTAAGAAAATGTTTTATACCGAATTTCATTGAAATCGGTCGAGTAGTTCCTGAGATATGGTTTTTGGTCCATAAGTGGGCGATGCCACGCCCATTTTCAATTGTAAAAAAAGCCTGGGTGCCGCTTCCTTCTGCCCTTTCTTCTGTAAAATTTAGTGTTTCTGACGTTTTTTGTTAGTCGGTTAACGCAATTTTAGTGATTTTCAACATAACCTTTGTGTGGGAAGTGGGTGTGGTTAGTATCCGATTTCTTCCATTTTTGAACTGTATATGGAAATGCCTGAAGGAAACGACTCTATAGAGTTTGGTTGACATAGCTATAGTAGTTTCCGAGATATGTACAAAAAATTTATTAAGGAGCGGGGCCACGCCCACTTTTCCAGAAAAATTACGTCCAAATATGCCCCTCCCTAATTCGATCCTTTCTGTTAAATTTCACTTTAATATCTTTATTTATGGCTTAGTTATGGCACTATATATTTTGTGGGCGTGGCAGATTTCGCCCATCTTCGAACTTAACCTTCTTATGGAGCCAAGAAATACGTGTACCAAGTTTCATCATGATATCTCAATTTTTACCCAAGTTACAGCTTGCACGGACGGACGGACAGACGGACGGACGGACAGACAGACAGACAGACATCTGGATTTCAACTCTACTCGTCACCCTGATCACTTTGGTATATATAACCCTATATCTGACTCTTTTAGTTTACAAACAACCGTTATGTGAACAAAACTATAATACTCTCCTTAGCAACTTTGTTGCGAGAGTATAAAAACATTGGTTTCACGATATATTCCTTGATACATTTAACATTGTAGGCAAAAACTAGTAAGACTTTTTTCATAATTTTAAAACTTTTTATTCATTCTTCAAAGTAGTCCCCTGGACCCAAATACACTTGTGCTAACGTTTTTTCCATTCCTCGAATCAGTTGTTAAAGTCAATTTCCGAAATAGCCTTCAATGAACTTAGCGATTCACGCTTAATGTCTTCAATTGACTCAAAACGGTTTCGTTTGTATTTACTGAATACCCAGAAGTCACACGGAGCTAAATCTGGTTAATACGGTGGTTGCGTCGCCATATCGTTCGAAAATGTGGCGAAAAACTCATGAAGAATCAACGCAGTATGCGATAGTGCATTATCTTGGTGCAAAAACCAAGAGTTGTCGGCCCATAATTTCGAATTTTTACCAATAGCTTCGTGCAAATGACCCATAACACTCAAATTGTATTCTTTTTTGATAGTTTGGTCGGCCAGTAGGAATTCGGAGTGCACCACACTTCGATAATCGAAGAAAACCGTCTACATCACTTTTCTTTTTAACCTGTTTTGACGTAGTTTTCTTGGCTTCGGCTCACCTTTGCCACGAGATATCGCCGATTGATCGTTTAAGACTCATCGCCAGTAATAATACGTTTCATAATAACCTGGTAGTCGGAAAGCATTGCTTCACAGACATTAACGCCACGCTCTTTTTCGAAAAATTTAGTGATTTTGTAACCAATTGTGCTTTCTCGTAAACATAACCGGTTCAGGTTATAAAAATGAAAATCAGTCTCCAAGAATGATTAAATTGATTATGCTATGACAACAGCGGAAAGTTTGTAACATCAGTAATCAAAGTAAAGAGGCTACGATAGTACTATAAGGAACTTATAATTAATGTGAAACTATTACAATATCTGATTGAGTGAAAGATATGTTATTTTGAGATGAATCGGTGCGGAATTATTTGACGTATTCATTTTGATTCTGTTAAAACACGGAACTCAAAAAAGTTCTTTTGAATTGTCACCGTGGTAAAATAAAATTTGCACGTTCTGCCAGAATGTTTAAAAAATAAGTATTCCGACTTTTTCAAAAAGACTTCTTAATATGTGTACAAATATGCTGAACTTAGAGAAATATAAGTATGTACGTATGTACAGTTGAAATATATATACATATATTTATGGATGTGTAAAAAGAAACGTAATTTTATCAACTTTTAAACTATTATTGTTCGTCTAGTCGTTAGCTTTAAATAAAATACTTACACAAATGTTTAATGTCGTTTGGTGTTTGTATAATAAGTAGATGGCGAAAGACTTTTGAAATTGCAAAGTACCTCACTCCTTAATTAACAATTCTTGATTAATGAAATGTCAACAGTTGATTGGAATATGACTGATATTATGGTCGATCTTACACCGTATCTGTGTAAAGATAAGCGACCTTTCATCTTACTTTTTTGCCAAGGAACCCGCATCCCAAGTTTCATCAGAATATTTTAATTTTTACTTGCACGGACAGTCACTGGATTTAAACTTTTCTCGTCTTCCTGATCATTTATACATACGAGGTGTGACAATTAAGTAATGAGACTGATTTTATTGCCGCGCTTGTGGTAAACCTGTGACCTTGAAATTTTTTTTTTTTTTTTTTTTCGGCATCCCTCCCCTCTCCATTGATATATGTAGCATCGCTCTAGCTTGTTTAATTCGCCTGCTGCGTCAAGTTGAGTAGACGTGTAGTGCTCGTCACATAAATGGAAAAGGGCCAGATTGGGCAAGTGGAAAACGATCCCACGCTGCTTGATCGAAACTGTGAAACAAGTCTACTATTGCCAAGCACTCGGAAGATTGCGAAAACGAGTCGACAGGGTGCGCCCAGACACCGCTCGTAACTGGATCCTTCATCACGAAACGCGCCGTGCCACAACACCCTCAACATGTCCCAGTATTTGGCCTCTAAAGGGATCGCCGTGTTGCAACAGCCGCCTTATTCGCCCGACATGTCACCCTGTGACTTTTTTGTTTCCTAAAACCAAATCAGTGGTCAAAGGAACCCATTTTGAGCCGATCACGGGCATCCAGGCGGCCGAGACAAGAGGGTACTCGCGGACATCCCAGTCGAAGCGTTCCAGAAATGTTACGAAGCATGGAAGATGCGCTGGAATCGCTATATAGCTGCCCTAGGGGACTACTTTGAAGGGGATGGCAGAGTTGTAGAATAATTTTCAAATATACGGTTTTTATGGAATCAGTCTCATTACTTAATGGTCATACCTCGTATAACCCTATAACTGTCTCGCTTACGGGTCATTTGTGTTATCCTAAAAATTTGGAATTTTGAAATTCGGTCATATAAGTTTAATCCAAATAATAGCCTTGAGGAATAACCTTTTTCTGAAATAAAAATAATAATTTCGATAATAAGTACTGCCTCCTTTGTTGTTGTTCCAAAGTAAACAGGACTTTTTGAATCTTGCGCCCCTTGTGGTGGGGTATAGATGACCTATATGTCGACTGGTGCGTTAGAATCTTCCATCTTTATCGATTATCCTGAAATCATGATACTTCATCGATTGGAAGTGAAGTTATTATATTTAAAGTGTCACTATGTTTATGTTATCGGTGCGAAAACGAGCTTCGAACAAAAAGCCAACATAAAAGTTAGATTTTAACAATTTTTGATCATATGGTGATATTCGTGTGAAGATTTATCTCTTTATATTAATAGCTTCTTGAATTGTATATTGAAAAGATGATGGAATTTAAAATTATGTTATACGAGTGTTTGCAATCCGAGTTCGCCCATTTTCGTACTGTAGAATAAGAATGTAGAAAAAATTTTGCTTACAGAATTTTGTTGAAATCGGAGGATCAAGTCCCGAAATATGTGATTTCACCTAAAGGAGGGCGGTGACACACCCATCGTCCAATTCTGATTCCAGCTCATTTAAAGCCTTCTCATACCATCTCGAGGCTAAAATTTAATGTCTCTGACGTCTTTAGTTATTGATTTATCGCACTTTTAGAAGTTTTTAACAGTACCGTTAAATGGGGAGGGGGCGGGCTTGTCATTCGATTTCATCCCTTTTCACTTTATCTGTAAGAGTCCTCATAACATTTTCTTTAGACGAATCAGGTTGCTTTAGTAGTGTACGTTTTGCGAGCCCCTGTTTCAAAACACTTTTATATCTTATTTCACGGCACAACGTGACATACATTATTAAGAAACCGAAAAAACTAAAAACTGTTTCTTGCGAATTGTCCACGCAAAGGAAAAATTCCCATTGTAATTTAAAAAAGAATAGAATTTGATTTAATTATAAATCCAGTAGTGTGACCCCTTAACAAACATATGTTGATACAAAATATGAAGGCAATTTTTGCTATTTGTCTGATGCCTTTTATATGTAAATTCGCTTCCTACAAAAACGCCACAATTTTTCTATGATTACTATTTACAACTCGCACAACAAGTCGGCATCTGTCATCAAAACTCGCGCACAGCGGGTCAAAGTCATTAGTGTAGTATGAATGAAATGGTTTGAACGGAGTCGCGGCAATTGAGCAAGGTGTCTCCACTACCTTACCTACTGCTTGAAGATGCAACCAACCACAGAGACTGCCTAAGCAACCGCATACATACACATGTTTTGTCGTCCAACCCATAATGAAACTGAATACAAATTAAATAAATTATTGAGAATACACCGTCGTAAAATATAAAGACTCATTTAAATGCAACCACCACTAAAAATTTACGGCAAACATGCGTACAAAGGTTGGAAATAGTCGAACATTTGTCTTAAGTCAATGATACATAAACACATGTGTACATGTGTGTGTGTGTTGTAATGTATGTAAGGGCATGTGTATTGCGGCGCGGAATCGTGGCGATGCGGTAATCGCGCGATGCACCGAATTGTTGCTTGTCTGTCCCTTAGTTCACCTACCAAACAATCAATTTGGTGCTTCCCACGTTCGTTACGTTTCGCTGCGTTGATGGTTGCGATGGCTGAGGCTTTGTGGCTGGTGGACTGCTCAACTGCCGGACTGCTGGCATACGCAATAATAAAAACAAAAGGCAACAACAAAAACCGAAGACCGGAACATTTTCACGCCACATGTCGAGTTCGTGGAAAATAAATAGGAAAAGTCGTACCCTCAATTCGTATAATGATTTACTTGAAGAAATTTAAACAGACAATTGTGAAAGAATAACTTAAAAATAGTCACTTGTAGCGGCAGCGGCGTTGACCAGCATGAAACAGCAGCAAATAAAAACAGTGGGCAAGCAAATTGTTGAGAATTTAATTTTATTGTGAAATTTTGTATCTATAGAATGGAAATATATAATATTTAGTGGGTTGGAAGTAATTATTGGGCAAATTTACTTCCACCGACATTTTTAATTCGTGTTAAGCGCACGACAAAAACACCTGTGGGCCATCTGCCAGCATAGAATATCGACAAAAATATATTTGAGTGAGTCAGCTTTAAGGCTTTAATGATACTAAACCGACTGGAATGTAGATGAAAGAATCTACAAAAATGTACCTCTTAGAATGTTCCGAAATAAAAGTTTTCGACGTCACTATGTAAACTAGTATATTCTAAAAAGAACAAATCAAGAAAAGCTTCAAGCTTTTTTTAAGTACATTGACTCACCACCCCAAGGAATCATTATCGGAAGTAGTCGCCTCCTGACAAACTTTTAGTCGATTTTGCTTTTAAGCGGCCGCGATAATACATTTCAGCAGTTCCGAAGTGGTTGGCGCTGCATTTTGTAACCGTCGGCAAAATATGGAAACACTCTTGCATACTAAAGACAAAAAACTATCGAAACAGGTTTGAATTTGGCTCGAAAAAAGCGATGGCCAGTGTTTTTTAGGATTCAGAAGTTGTAATCTTCATTAACTACCTGTAAAAGGACTCTACCAGGGAATACAGCTCACTCATATTTCGACACAGAATGTTTTTGTTTGATAGTTTGACCCTTACACCACTTGACTACAATATTTTTACTATCATCTTCGGTTTTAGCAACCCAGAATTACAAAAATGTCAGAGATCAGAGTTGCAAAATTATTGTAAAATAGTGTAGACACACAGCACCTCTTCATCAATATCAAGTTGCTTTTAACAGCACGAAAAGGAGCGGCCTTTATGCCGCTATGTCTGAATTTGGTATCCCCGCAAAATTAATACGTCTCTGTAAACTGACGTTGAGCAATACCAGAAGATCTGTCAGAATATGGAAGCACATCTCCGAGCCGTTCGATACCAAACGCGGTTTCAGACAAGGCGACTTCCTATCGTGCGATTTCTATTGCTGAAGAAAATAATTTGCGCTGCAGATCTGAATAGAGAGCCGTTAGTTCTACATTCTCCAGGTTGGACAAAGAAGCGAAGCAAACAGGGTCAGGTAGTAAACGAGGGCAAGACGAAATATCTCCTGCCATCAAATAAACAGTTGTCGCACTCGCTACTTGGCTCCCACGTCACTGCTGACGATCATCACTTCGAAATGGTATATAATTTTATCTATCTTGGAACCAGCATTAACACCAATAACAACGTCAGAATAACGTAGAATAACTCTTGCCAACAGATGGTACTTTGGACTGAGTAGCCAATTGAGAAGTAAAGTGCTCTCTCGAGAGTTTACAAGTCACTCATCATCCTCGTCCTGCCATATGGTGCAGAGGCATGGACGATGACAACTGTTGATGAGTCGGCGTTACGAGTTTCCGAGAGAATAATTATGCGGAAGATGTATGATCCTTTGCGCTTGTATGAGCTGTATGAGATATACGACGACATTGTCATAGTTCAGCGATTAATAAAAAGCGGTTACGAGTCATGTCGTCAGAATGTATGAAAACAGTCTAGCTCTTAGAGTATTCGACGCAGTACCCGCCAGGGGAAACAGAGGAAGGAAAAGACGTTGGAAAGACCAATCTCGTGGTAACGCGTAAACGGTGCCTACACCAGTAAAGAAGAAGGAGATCCGCTTTCTAGGCTATAAGCCGCCTGAAGGATTCAGCAACTGAAAACATAGAACCTAAAAGAGGGAATTCCAATATTATAGCAACAATTTGTTTTCTCTTGTAAATATAAGGAGTTATTTGAAAAGTAAACGTGTTGTGCATAGCATTATTGAACACTGTAATCGGTTACACCGATATGTCGGCGGCCGGTGCCAAGTAGTGCCACACCGCACTTGCACCTAACAAAACAGTTCGAATGCCGACCACTTGTGCGACACCAAACGACAGCTAAGCGTGCTTCCCACTCGGCGTCCATTCATCTGTTGAGCCACTTAAACAACAACTGACTGGCGGCACAAGCAACTAGCTGCCTACAAATCAACACACACACATGCATACACAGCTGTGTGCTCACTCTAAATTCCTTCACATTTCCATTTACATTTCCACATGGTGACTTTTCACTTCCTCAACTCCCACGTCTTCGAGGGGCAGCACGTCTTTACACTCGCACATCCGACCGAATGACGTGTGTATGTACATACATATGTATGTGTATTTATATACGCAACACATTGGTTTTATTTATATTTAATTACTCTGGTGTTGCATGTTGCTAGCCAAACAGCTGTACAACAACAACGCAAACAGTACGCGCGTCAGCAACAAGCAAAAGCAAGTTTACAATTTCATTCATAAATTGTATTGGCGTCAGTAGGCGAACGCTGACGGACGAACGGCGCAGCAAGCAAAGTGAATATGTACTGTGTAATGGGCAATCAGATCGGTGGTATTGAAATTAAAAACATCATTAGCATGTTGCTGGAGCGTCAATATGCACCTCATCATTTGTCAATCAGCATCAATACAATTTGGTTTGCCAGTTACACTCATTACAGCGCGCTGCCCATTGATACCACGCGTGATACCGCAGCAGCCGTGATTAGTCGTTGCCATTTGTCGTGTTCTTGCTGTTCTGAACGTTTGTGCGTTTGCGGCGAGGTGTGTGTTCTCTATTGTTGCGCCACCGTCAAATGATGTGGTCTTTGTGGCATTCGAGTGATTGGCGGTGGCGCTACTTCTACATACGTTTGTATGTAGGTAGAGAAAAACATACCCACACACATTTCAATCACCTCGTAACTTAGCCACTCGAGGAACTCCGCCCGCGTACACGACGAGGGTACAAAGTGCTTGGACGTATTTATTTACTTGTCGCATATTATTGACAGCATTTGACCGGAAGATGGCAACTTGCCGTTGCCTGCGTGTGTTCCTGGATGATTTCACAATGTAAATATTAGGAATCGAGATCCATAAACAAGTGCATGCACAATGCGCATTGCACATATATATATGTATGTATAATAATGTGTATAATATATATAATATATTTTTGCGTAAGCGAACTTTACCGAAATAGCAAGAGATCCACATGCGTGATATGTGATTAAAGATAAATGTGTAAATGTGCCTAATTGTATGACGATGATCTAAAAACTTTCTAGCGGAAATATTTTTCGCAGCTACTCTGGAACCATTGTTTTCTATAATAACTGGTATGTTTATACCCTAAACATGCTATATTAAAACGTCATGAGAGCCAAGTCTGTCTGTCCGTGTATTCTTCTTTACTGACGTAGAAACCGATTACGCGGTTATAGCCGAGTTAACAACAGTGCGACAGTCGTTTCTTCTTTTCGCAAGGTGGCGCCAATTGGAGATTCCAAACGAAGCCAGGTCCTACTCCACCTGGTCCTTCCAACGGAGTGGAGATCTTCCTCTTCCTCTGCTTCCCACGGCGGGTATTGCGTCTAATACTTTCAGAGCTGAAGTGTTTTCGTCCATTCGGACGACGTGACCTAGGCAGCGTAACCGTAGTCTTTTAATTCGCTGAACTATGTCAATGTCTCATACAGCTCATCATTCCATTGAATGCGATAGGACTATACATTTTCCGCGAAACTTTTCTCTCGAAAACTCGTAACGTCGACTCATCAGATGTTGTCATCGACATGCCTCTGCACCATTCAGCAGGTCGGAAATGATTAATGACTTATACTATAAAATTTGGTCTTTGTTCGTCGAGATAGGACTTTACTTCTCAATTGCCTACTCAGTCCGAAGTAGCACCTGTTGTCAAGAGTTATTCTGCGTTGGATTTCGAGACTGACATTGTTGTTGGTGTTAATACTGGTTATAAGATAGACGAAATTATCTACGGCTTCAAAGTTATGACTGTCAACAGTGACGTGAGAGCCAAGTCGAGAGTGCACTCGTTCACTACCAGACCCATTTGCTTCGGTTCCTTATCCAGTCCAGTGGAGAAAACAGAACTAACGGCGCAGATATTGAGGTCAATGATATCAATATCATCGGCGCACACCAGCAGCTGTACACTCTTATAGAAAATTATACAGCTCGTTTTATTTTCTCTAAGGATAGGTTGAAGAAATCATACGTTAGGGAGTACACCTGTCTGAAAGCTTAGCTTAGTATCGAACGGCTCGAATCCGATCATGACGGAGCGTTTGGTGTTGCTTAAAAAGCTAAGTATCAGCTTTGCGAGTATATCAAGTTCTTCAAATGTTAATAAACCTTTATATTGAAGTGGGGAAAGTATTGTCCTTATTTCATCCATTATAAGCAAGGGGATGCATTATTATTATAAAGAGGTTCGTTCCGTATTTCATTAAGATGTCAAGGGCATGCACAAAGAAATGCTCTCATCATAAATACATGTATACTTCCGGAATTTCAATAATAGAATTCACAGATTGACCGATATGTTCCGTAAAAAATCAGCCAAGTTCTGGGTCCTTGAAAAGTTATAGCCTGATTTCGACAATTTTTGTAGCGTAAGATGAAATTCCTCCTACCACTATTGGTGAAAAGTTTTATTTTGTTAACTTCATTGATGTTTGGTTTGTACACAGTAAAATGAAAAAATCAGATGTGATTTCAAAGTTTGTCAGATGCGAAGTAGGTGTGGTTGCAGTGTGAGATGGGAATGTTTACCAAAGATAACCTTATGGTTTGAAATCGGTTAAGTAGTTACTGAGACATGAGTCAATGAGTTATCGCATATTCATTTTGATAAATGGTAGAAAGACTTACCCTCAACAAGTTTGATTGAGTTAGCTGCAGCTGTTTGGAAGATATGTATTAAACATTTAAGAGGAGGGACCACGCCCACTTTAAAAATATGACCGGAATAAAAAGAAGTCATTCTGTACCAAGTCAGGAAATACGGTGAATGACTCTTCAAATCGATGTTTTGAGTCTTTAAAAACACAGTTTTCAGTCGATGTGTGAGAGCTGGTATTGTCGTGGTGAAGAGTCTTCAACGGTTGGTTTTTCTGATTTCTTGAAAGTAGTACAAACAAAGGCTTCTATACCACTCAAAATTTACTGTTCTGCGTTGTTCCAGTTGTATGGTTATCAAAAACTAGGCAACCATTTGCTTAGAAGTGCTTCGTGCGAAACACTGGACCTTGTGGAGCTTCATCGTAAAAAAATTAATGAAATTCTTCTACGCACTCTTGAGAAGTTAATCTCGTCGAGAGTTGTAAAAAATAATCGTGCGAAAATGTTCGAGATTTAATTCTATTTTTTGATCGAGAAGAATACTTTAAGTTACTGTAAATAACACAAATAGCGCTCTTATGTAAAAGCGTTCTGAGTATGCATTCCATCAAAAATGTCAAACTTTACGGTAAACCTGTAAGTTTCCAGATGGCAATATTAGTGTTGCCAAATCCTCAAATATAAATATAAGTATATAACTCTATATCTATCGCAATTGGTTTTAGGCGATACAAGCAATAGGGGTATTCAGACCAGCCTTGGTTATTCGTTAGTCGTTATTCGGTAGTTTTTTACATGTATTTTGTTTTTGTAAAATTAACAGACTATCGTTCTACCGAGTAACGAACTATCCATCTGGCAAGATTGATAATTGATTCGTTACTCGGTAATATCACATCAGCTGTTCTCATGTTCCTCTGTACATCAATTTAAAGTACTTACCAGTATTAAATTTGATCTGCTCCACATAATTTTCAATTAAATGACTGACAATTTTTGATTTTGCACTTTGTTGAGGCATTTTTACTCTTTAATAAAATTGAATCAGCTGTTTCGGAATAAAATTTACCATACTACAGAGGTAGAACTAAAAGTATGTTCACAGTTAAGCCTTTTAACGAAGTATCAACTAACGAATTACCAAATTAACAGGCTTCGGTCTGAATACCCCTAATACCATTATACTCGGTGTAACATGTGAGCTCTCTAATGTTTCATAGTACATACACTTCATTATAGAAAAGCAGGGTTGCATTACAAGTAATTTCAATTCCAAGTTAATGCTGCAACCCTGTACTGAGCAACACAGTCAACTCTGCTTGCTTGCAAACAACAACAAAGCTGTTTTTGTTATTCGGCAATCAACTTCAACTCGCTATACAGTGGTCGTAAACGAAAAATAGTAGCAAAGAAATCGTCCATCGTATTGGTTGTTCATCCGGTAGTGTCGCAGCTCGTAATCTTATGCACACTTGTATTAGCTGCTTTTTCACTGCGGGTATACGTTTTGCGGTTGAATGAAACTTGTGCAGCAGCAAAGTTCCCCGCCGACTCCGATTTCGTCGTTTTGCTTGTACGTACATACAAACAGATGTGTATTTTCTGGTTCTATGTGAAAAGTAGACCACACTGCAGACACCGGAAGTGATATTTTTTATTGACAAAATCGAATTTCTTCGAATGAAAAGTGTAATAATTCGCTAAAAAAGATAGGAATTTATTTGTTGAATACAAAAAAAAATATAACACCGATATATACGCTAATGAATAAACAAATCAATTGATGTAATACTCGTTTAAGTATTTCCAAATTGTCGGAAATAAATGTATACAAAGTGATAGAAACTAATTAACCGTGACTCGTCAATCAAGTGCAAATAAAAAAAGATGCCGAAAAAACAAAAAATATAATTTTATATGCGTACATACAAAATATGTATTGAGATAAGAGTAATCAAAACTATTTGCGATTGGGCCTTATGACCTACGCAATTTTATGGCAAATGTACTTTCCAAACCCGCTAATTTTCGGCCAAAAATACCGATCAATGACATTCCACACCATTACGGCTTTAAGTCAGTTCATTCACAAATTTGACTTCTTTGGCAAAATGCAAATATATACATATACATAATGAGTACATAATATGTATATATGTAGGTGTACAACAAAACACCATAGATAGCTGGAGCGACGGCAACGACTACGCACAATTTCCGAAGTGCCGAAAATACCAGCAGCAAATACCCACGTCCATATGTACAACACGTATTTATTTATATACCGACATATGTATGTACATGCATGCTTGTGCACGCATTATGCATAAGCAGATATATACATGCATGTATGTATTTGTGTGTACATGAAATATCATCCCAAAAACCTGAGCAAAACCAAAGCAGATTTTTATGAATGAACTCAAATTTCCCATTTCCTCTGTGACGCACCCCGAGTACCAATGTGCTCGTGTAGTATCTATGCAAACAAGCATGACGAACTCGTTAATGCGCCCTCTCGCTCTTGCCAAAGTGTGGTTTCTGGTTGGACAACAAAAAATATGTGAAGACGTTTGTACGCGTCTAACAGAAAATTGTACAGAGCTCTGTTATTTTTAAGTGTCACAGAAAATCTTTCTGCACTTTGCTGTAATCGGTAAAAAGGATTTCCTTTTCAATTCCAACTTTTCGTCGTTTCGTCTTTGGTGCAGGCATTAATTTCTCACCTGTCCATAGAATGATTTCATTTCCAAACTGTTTCATACTAATTGGATTCTTGTGCACAGTGAGGTGCAGACAATTGGCGGGCAGGAAATTTATGTCAAAATAATTTTAGAAAAATTCCCATTAAAAATATTTAAAATAAAAATATTATCATTAAAAATAAAATTGTATAATTTTCCAATAAATGGTTGAAATAATGGTTTGAAGAGTTTCCAAAAACATTACGGAATCATTATGAACTAAAACTAAAGTGAAAAAATTAAACTAGATGTGTGCTTAAAACTGTTTATGATATAAAATTTTTATGCAATTAAAAGTTCTGTTTCATAAAAACATCCCACTTTGGAATTCTTAAACCAGTGCTGATATTAAAAAAAATTGTGTTGTAGTAAAATGTGGAACTATTGCTATGAAGATTGTGTTAAAAAAATTTACGAAAATTTTGCATTGTTATACATTATAATGGCTTTTAAACAATTTTTTTTATTATGTTAACCCATGTGATTTGTTAAATTTCAGATAAAAAGTGTCCGCAAGTAATGTGGACCAAGAAAGCAACCACCAGTTATTTTAATTCAAATGTTTTAAATCAAATTATATCGCTTATTTCAACAAATTGTGCTATCCGCTCGTGTTATTAATGCATTAAATAAATAAAAAACAACGGCAACACTGAAGCACTAAAGTGTAGTGAAATTTCCCTCGTGTAACGAACACGATATTGTACGGAACTGGAGAATTAACGAAATGCATCTGAAAAAGAAATACGAGGAAAGAGACGACCACAGTATGGAACATACAAGCATTAGTTATGGATCCAACATGGCCGATAATACACGCGAAGTACGAATTGAAGAGCAATTAAAAGTGAAAATTGGTATGTAAATTAGTGCAAATTACTATTTAATTATAAGAAAAAGTGCGATTCGATTTCGGTTGTTCTCACCCTTGTAAAATATTAGCATTTACAAGGGGTTTTTGGTGGGATTTCGTGTGTGCATTGGAATGTTGTTGCTGTTCGCTAATGATGCGCGTTGTTTGTGTATGTGTGGGTTTGTGCGTTTTTGTCGTTCACTTTCTAGCTTAAAACAATGATTATTGTGTAAAATGAAACGCTGCAATCTCGTGCTGGATTTTATAAATTATTTTCATATTTTCTGCATATAAATTAATTAGAAAGTGTAATATAAAGTGTTGTTATACTTCATAAACAATGGAAACATGTATATATACCGAATTTGGCGGTGAAGTTTGAGTGTAAAATACTGACAAAATATTCAAGATTTGAATAACATCATAGCTATAAATGAATAAGATATAAACTGTGTCGGTATATCACATATATATTTATTTCTTTTTCTCTTGCGTTGAATTCCCATTTGTTGATTTCCTGCACACATGCACACACACGCTATGTTTTTGTGACATTTGGTATGGTGTTGATTGAAAACGCGTTGAAACTGGAACAACAATGAATGCCTATACAAATGCAGCTGCTTTTTACCAGCTGCCGACACAGAAGTGCTATATCTGTTTGCTTGGTGCTTTTATATTTCCCTCTACGTCCCTTTATGAATGAATTTTCTGTACATGCGCTGGAATTGCGCAGGGCTACTGCTTGACGTTCTGTGTGTGTGTGTGTTTGTGAACACTTGTGTTGTTGGTGTTGTTATCATTTTATATGTGGGTTTCATGAATGGACGGAATGTTATGGTAAAGTGAACGCACAGCGCTGATCCGACAAGTAGGTAGGTGAATTGAACGCGATTAAGAGTAGGCCTTTTCGGTATATTTTACAGGTATTTGTTTAATCTGTTGACTGCGATTCGGAATATAAATTCCTCATTCGCGGGTTAATATATAAGGGCTTATAGAGATTGACTAGATTAATAATATTTAGTTTAGGCCTATATCATTTTAATTATCGAAATTTACCTGAGATTTAGAATAGCATCCCCCGATTAAGGGGTTAATATTGGTATATACGGGGAGTGGAGGTTCTCCACTTTTATAATCCCTAATTCCGTTCTACACATTGTTTTGCATTAATTAGTGCTATACTAACTTGAATTCTATAATTAAGGTTCGTTGTGTAGTTAGTGTTAGTTTTATCAGTCCAGAAATTATTCAGATCTGATCAATGTAGCATATAGCTACGATACAAACAGCGTTAGGAATTAAGTTCTTGAAAATAATATTTTGTACATAGCTTCGTTGCAACCGTAATTAAATGTTTTTCTAAATTTTTATATATAGTATCGGACAAAACATTTGTAACTACAGCGAGGTCCTGTTGTTGTTTTAACGGATATTTAATCCCCGTTAGGACGAAAAGGATTATCTAGGTGGTAGTCCACTCCATCTAAACGATAGGCCCAAGAAACGTGCCGTTTCGACGGGGTCGGACCAAAGGGAAACGGGTGTCAGATAAGGGATGGTGGGGCATGCAAAGAGGTGCCTAGTGTTATACGGAGACGCATTCTGTATAAGTAGGTGTTCAACAGCGAAGTCCTATCTTTTTTCGCGTACAATTCCATTTTTGCTTCGAATTGCTTTTTGGTTGTTTGTGGAATGAAACGATTGCGTGGAAAACTGTCCTTTTGTAGGAAGTGATGGCATGTGTTACGTTCGTTGTCTACAAAACAAACATGCTGAAAGGGAAATGTCCCTTAAGTGGGTCTTCCGTCAGGACAACGAAATAAAGTGGATGTAATAAAGCGAGCCAGCAATCCCCAGACCTTACAACCATGCAAAGTTAATGAGAAATTGTAAAAAAAAACTGCGATATTTTATTAAATTTAAAAAAAAGTATGAACACGACTGAACTTTGTTAAAATAGTACTTTGGAGCGATGAAACTGCAAAATATTAAAGTTGGGAATACTTAAAAGCAATAACAGTTAAGGGGTTAGGAGTAGTAAGAATTTTCAAAGAATTAATTTTTTTTTTTTGCATTTTCGTTAAGTGTAATTAATATCTTAAAAATATTCCCTGAAAATTTCACGTTGATCCAATAATTAGTTTTTAAGTTATTCGTGAAATAAGAAAGAGAGCTCAGGCACTTCAAAGCGCTAGTGTGAAACTTTAAACGCGTTTTTCTCAAAACTATGTTTTTTGAATCGGTGACAACTGTGACTCGAAAACCGTTCAGTAGATTTTAATGAAACTTATAGTCTTTAGAAAACATAATAAACTCGGGCCTGATTGAAGGATTTTTATTTTTTCGAAAATTTCGGTTTTTAAGAACAAATAACTGTTGATTTTTTCGCAAAAATGTGGAAAAAAATTTCCTAAAGCCGCCATTTTGTTAATTTTGAAAACAAAATAAAATCCTTTGATCAGGCCTGGGATTATCTATTTATAAAACTAATTTTTTTGTCCGCTTGTTTTTAGATAAATCTCCAAGGACTTATGCTTGTCAACTATAACTTTGGAAATTTTATTTTTTTTTTTTTTTTGAAATTTTCGTGACTTCAAGTCAACACATCCTATAATAATGCCAAATTACTACTTTTGTAAAATAACATGATTTAGTAACAAAAAAAATACTGAAAACTCTAATTTTTTCGTGCTTCTGACTACCCCTACAACTTAAAGCATTTCTATTAAAATTTTTTAAATTCCGCAGAAGCGGCTTACTATGCTATTTCTATATCCAGACCAAAATATGCATTTGGAAACTCAATTATTGTTCTAAAAAGAAACTATTTTGATTTTTTTTGTACATACTAAGTTATTTATTCCTCAATTTATGCTATGCTAATTTACGAAATCATTTTGTTTTGTTTTTATATTAATGGTAAGCGTCGTTTTATTCCTATTCAAGGTGTGCTATTTCTCTGTCCAAGACTGTATACATTTTAGGAAAAATTTAAAGCAAAATTATACCATTTAAAAATATGTACATACATATATTGTAATATCTTTTATTATATTTTGCTCTCACTATAAGCTTTATTTGCCACTCGGTATAGCTCATTTACATTCAACATAATAACAGTTTCGTATACATAAATGGCAAACGCGCCTGCTTTACTAACCGCACCACACCCATCTTCGCAAATAAGATTACTTATTCCTACACACGGTTGGTAATAGCGCTTGCCTTGATAAACTATAAGTTCGCTTAGCTGCCAGTTGGTCTAACATATTTGTAACAATAAGCTTTTTATAAGTCTATATGCGTGTATTAAATACCTACATATGTACATATACACAAATGAATTTCTTTTCTTTGTTATTCAACCCCATAATTTTATGCAAAGTCGCACTTTGTTACTTTCAACTTTTGATTTCCGTTTCTCATCATATGAATTTTTCACGTATGACAGAACCACAACAAACGCATCAAAACGTAGCTAATAAGTAGCCAGGCGTAAAAAACGACTAAGAAATTCAACGTGTACTTATGTACATATGTATGTATGTATGTAGTATACCATATATGCAACTGTATACGTATGTAAGTATATCGTCTTTAGACTTTTAATGCCGACAAGCTATAGCTTAGGTTTTTGCACGCTCCGTCAAACTTTTTGCTGCCGCTGCATGCACATTTGCCTGTGTAAATTCATAAATATGTATCCTACATATGTTCCATGTTGTTTTTTTTTTTTTTTTCATTGAGCTTCCTGTCTCATCGCCCTAGTTGCCGTCTTATTGGCTGGCAGCATTACCTGTTTTCTTATCTGTGCACATTTCTTGGTCCCCAGTGCAGAATCAAATATGTATATGAAATATACATATCTATGTACATATGCAAGACTGAACTACAATTTTCTGTACTTTTATTATGCTTTGAAGTCATAATGATAAATAGGTTAGTAAAAACTGCTGAAATTAAATTATATTATTTTAATATTTAATTACACTAAAGAGCGATCTACCCAGAATTATTCTTTAATAAATGAAATCACTTGGAAATACATACATAGGGGAATTTTTAATAACATTTTTATCACAATTTTCGTATGAAAAAGCATGATTCAAACAAATATTTCATACATTACTGTTTGGTTCTTTGGAATTAAAAAAAAATAAAACATTTCTGCGCAAAAACAAAAATTGCTATATGTTTGAATAAAAAATTCGAAAGTATATGTATAAAAACTCGTAAGTAAAAGTAATGTGATTATGCAGAATCAACCTTAAATTATGTGGCGAAATAATCAAGCGGTATTTGCAAATATCCAAATATACATACATACATATGTACATATGCATATTATTTCATGCTAATGGAATGAGGTTAGAATATCGGCAAACATTTTAGTGAGTCTTTCCAAAAATTTATTGATATAGAGAAATTAGACTTTCTGTAGAAATTCTGTACTTCCAATTAGGTCATCCCTACGATTTGCTTCAAAATTTGAACAAATCACTAAAGTTAAAAAAAAAATTCTTATCCGTGTTATATTTCGGAAATTTTATTAATTGAATTTTTTAATAATAAAAAAAAATTATTTTTACAAAATTTAGAAATAAAGAAAATTTAGAGAGATTAAATAAAGAAAAAAAATTTTCAAAATAAATAAAAATTTAAATTAAATTCATCATGACCCGTTTTTTGGTAAAAAATTTAAGAAAAATCTGTAAATGTAAATCAATTTTTATTTTTAAACAAAAACATATAGACATTATATGCTTTTAGGAGAGAACACTCAATAAAAAAACTTTTATTTTGAAAACTTTTTTTCTTTTTAAGGAAAGAAATGTATTAAAAAATTATACTAATGCAAATTCATCAAGTCTGTAAGTTTTTAGGAGGCAATATACGAGTATAATGATAGCCACGTAAAAAACACTCCTAATGAAAAGAAGTTTTGTTATTCGTTTACATAATTATTGCGATATTATAATTGTAATTTTCCATTTAGCAGTCAAAAATGTATACTATATCTTATGCCAATAAATATTTATTTCAAAGGTAATTTGCAACGCAAATATTTATATTTATTACCTACACACATTTTATATACTATATACATAAATATTCTTATCCTATCGTATTCCGCCCGCCAGCACGTTTTCCGGCGTTTAAAGCGTTATTTTTTTTTTATTATTTTTTAGTGCTTTGGCTTTTTTTCATTCTGCAATCGTGTTTAATCTTGTACGTCATGCGAGCAAAATTTGTACGTCTTATCGCTATCGCTACTAATTTTAACCCGTTGCCTCTACGACATACATACATATGTACTTACACGTAATTCATTAAAATAATTCTTATTAACAAATACTTAGGTAAACTTGATTAATTTAAAACGCCAAACTATCCTGGCTTTATTCATGTGAGTCACTTTGATTTTTACAAACTTGCGCAAAGATATTGAATACAACAAAAAAATATAAATTCAATACAATAATGTTGACACAATTAGTCATGCGGGCAGCCAATTGTGGACATCAAGCCTATAGTGTGCACAGCCAACACACATTTATAAACATTCAATGCTGACAGAGCAGGAGGCAAATTTGGTCAGTAGCGCAATGGAGCGACTGCAAAGTAGATTTGAACTTATTTATTTTTTATTTTATTGTATTTATTGTCATGTTGCTGTTGTCAAGTATTGTATGACGAATTTATTGCGTCCCCAACTGACGCATCTCGTGCTCGATTACAACGCATTCACGCCTTCAAGTGCACTTAAACTTACACAAGTCATGGTTATGTGTCTCATATGACCGCAAAAAAGGGCTTAACCGTCAACGGTGTACCAGCTTAGTCGCGTTCATATCAAATCGGCCACAGGAGAGCAGACCACACAGCCGCGGTTGAGTCGGTTGTGTTGGCAACAACACTAATTGTGGGCAACACAGTTGTGTGCAGTTGTAAGTTTGCGGCTTGTTACCTAGCGCGTCATAATACCCAAGCGAGATTTCAACACACATGCAGACGCAAGTGCGTGCGTCAAACCACCCAACTATTAGAGTTTGATATGAAATGACTTGTTGACGCTTGTCATTGTTGCTGCTGCGATCATAATTTCAATGTCTTCTATGTTTTTCTATGCTTTTCTAAGATTTTACTTTTTTTTGGTGTTGTCTGCAGTACGCATTTAGCGTAACTTTAGACAGTAGCGATAAAAATTACATCAAATGTTTAACAAAAAAACAACAACATAAAATATATGTATGCATTGTAAATGTTGTTGCTTATTGTTAGCATTAGCATGCACAGAAGCAAGCGTGAAGTGGTAAAAACTCAATTTACTCTAAAAGGTAATTAATTAAAAGCTCAAAACAAGCAGCAGCCACCAGAAGCAACTGTTTTAATTGCGGCCACTGTCCTTTATAATTTCATTGTAGTTTTGTCTGACCAGTTGAATCGCTGCTTCAAACCTGTCATCAGCACTACATTGGTTGTTTTTATTGTAGCGCACCAAATTCGTAATGGCAAACGGCATATATTTAATTTTATTGTTGGCTGAGTTTACACCAAATAAAACGTTTTATTACTTACTGTTTGAAGCGAAGAATTTTTGATGTTGTTACTGCTGTAGTTTTGTTATTGTAACTTTAGTTGTTGGTCAAGCAAAAAACTGTCGATAAAAATAATCTAATATAGTTATCTAATATTTCTTTCAATTTATTTATGAACTTTTATGGTTTGGCTCATCTCATCGTGAAAACGACCAATTGATTAAGGTCAATCTGGTTATGTAATATTACATTTCAAAATTTTAATGCCTAACAAAACAGTAAGTTCAGTTCTATAGGGTGACCAATTTCGAGGTTCCTTACTTTTTTAAAGATATAACACATAAACTTAAAATTTAATGAGAAAGATTTAATATCAATCGAAAAAACATTCTTCGGCATTTATTTTTTGAAGATTTTCTCATCCAAATGTTAACCGCGGCTACGTCTCAGATAGTCCATTCCTTGAGTCCAATTTCCGATGACTCGTTCGAGCATTTCGACTGGTAACTAGCTAATGGCACGCGTGATGTTTTGCTGTTTTGCTTCAAGGCCTGAATCGAAGCGGGATTGTCCGCATAAGTTTTGACTTCACAGGCAGATCATTAGCTTCAATTTCAGGCATCAAATAATTGGTTATCACGGTCGCTATTGACGGTTGCGTTCTCACCGACATTATTTTTAAAGAAATATAGATTGATTCCACCAACCAAACCGTTGTTTTTTCTGGATGAAATGACAGCTCTTGAATCTCTTCAGCTCTTCGTCCCAAATTCGGAAATTTTGCTTGTTTACATACCCATTGAGCTTGAAATTGAACAAAATTATTTTTAGAACTTTTCAAGAGCCCATAGAGCGAAGCGATGTCGCTTTGAAAGTGGATCTTGCACAAGCTGTATTCGTCGCCGAATCGACTCTCCACGGTCTTCGTGTACACTCTCAACTAGGACTGCTATATTTTCTTCAACATGCGGTCTCTCTCTGTTTCCATAACTGACATTGATTTATCGAAATGTATGAATTTTAGCCTGACAACCTTTCCCAAATTTTATGAAACCCTTAAAAGTCTTAAATGCTCGAATTATTTTGGCGTTGCTGTTGTTGCCCAGACCCTTTTGGGTTGCAAAGCGTTAGTTATTTGTCATCAAAATCATTTAACAAGCCCAGAAAACCTGCTGTTTCGACGAAGTCGGGCCACAAGAGAAAAGGATGTAGGAGGTTAAGTCGCAATTTTATTATGGATGCCTGTTAGAGTATCCAGAACGAAGATGCGCAGAGGAAGTTTTTACATACATATGTATGTTTTTTGTTTTTTTTTATATTTGTTTCGTTCGACTTAACATAATTATATCTAGCCAAAACTTGCAACTACATACATACTATACATACATATACAATACTTCTAAGAAGGGCAGTTGTTTCCGTCGCGCATATCGCTTTGTATCTTTCTGTATACTACTTGTATATAGTTATTTTTTCCGCACCATGGTTTGTATATTTTCATTTGAACTAAACCTACACTTATTAGCTAAATTGTGTGCCATACCATTTTGCAATGTTGTTATATACATATACATATGTATGTAGATGTATTTCTCTTATTGTGTTTGGATCCTCGTATTTGTGTTGTTGTGCTTTTAATTACATCTTTCTCCATCAGCGACTAGATACACTAATATTGGTGAACTCCAGGCGTTTGGCCAGTCAGCGTGTCAGTGCGTCGTCTTAATTGCTCCACGACGCCACCGCAACTTGCATGAACCTAATACTCTTCAGCTGCTGTTTATTCCAGCGATGACGACGTCTAACAACTTCACATTAGTGAAATAAAACAAAGAACACACGCAACAACAATGTGTCTAAACAATATTTTGTTATACACGTACATATGTAATTAACGCAAGCGTAGAATTGTTTTGAAAAAAAGCTTCCCTCAAACCATTAGAACGACACAACTCAAAGAAAAGCAAGGTATAACTTCAATTGCTGGAAGAAGTGTAGAAAATTACTTGAATTGTGTAAAGTAGCTACAAAAACTACGATGTTGTTATACAACTTATCACAAAAAGTACAAGCATATTAACAACAACAAGATGGTCGACTAAAAGATACAAGCAAAACAAGAGAAAACGCAAGCTCGTCTTCATAGAAATAAACTAAGCTGGAGACAAGTCAAGCTAAGTTGGCGAGTCGGCTTGTCTACACTTCAGTCGTCGTGCACGAACATTGACTCTGACTTTGAGTTTTCTACTATTCCTTGCTGAAGTTACAATATTAACAAAAAAAAAGTTACATAAAATAAAGAAATACAATGCAGAAAACCTAGAATTTTACACGAATCATTTGCTCGTTATGCCGACTGTTGCCTGAAATGTTGGCTTAAACACGCAGTTGCTCATCATCATTATCGACAGCGTCATAATTGCACTCATCAGCACTACAATTACGCATTCGTTACTACTTGCGTACATATATGTGGTTATATATTGTATATCTACAGTTGTGTTCATGAAAATAGTAGCACAACACCTTATATTTAAAGATCCTGCCTTACACATTCTATCTTGCCAAGTCAATAAGAGTGATTGTTTTGGTATAACAGACGTTTCAAATTTTGAAAACGAAAATAATATCTAGAATATTAAAAAAAAAATCCATTACATTAGCTTGTATTTAAGTGATTTGCAATTTCTGGACGGTGTTCCTCCCAAAAAGAGCAATTTTGCTTTCATTGGTCCACATCACATTCCGTCATTTTGGAAATGGCCAAAAGAAATATTTTTTTGCGAACTTTATTATTTCAGCCACATGTTTCTACGTCGGAAGAATTACTTTCGAGGAACTTCTTAACTTCAAATTGTTTTAAAATAGCACCCTACGATTTGTAATAGGAAGGCACAATTTAAATTTTTTTATAATTTTTGAGGACAGCCAGGACTTGATTTTATAATGGTTTGTCAAAAAAGTCTTGCGGTATTTTTTTTTAGCATTTTCATTAATGTGTAAAATGAAAAAGTTGTTGTAGTAACTACAATAGTTGGACATATGCTACCGCGGAGTTTTTTGTAGACATTATGATGTTCTTCAATATTGTTGTACATTATTTTGTTCTATCGTTAATAGTTACGGCAGCGCATTCGACGAAAGACATTTTAAGACTCATTTCTCTACTCCTTCGGTTACATTGTTCAAATTTTACCAAGGATCCCTAATTTTTTTCAAAATGAAATGTAGCCTGTATCACATTGGAAGAATGTAGCATTCAATTGGTGAAATAATTTTTTAAATCGGCCCAGTACTTTTTGAGCCTATTCATTATAAACATACAAACATACAAAAATAGGTACAAATCTTTCCTCTTTATAATATCGTATAATATGTCTGTCCTCTAATATTGATTTTTGTAAATTTATCACCTTTATCCTCTTTTATCATTGTATTTTACACTGCATATCATTGTGAAGCTGTATCCCACTATAGCTTTGATTCTTTGGTAAATAATTTCTTCCTCTATCCATTAAAAATGAAAGAGCACTGGGATTTAAAAAGAAATTTCGTCAGAAAATTATAACCGTCCACTACCAAACACGTAAGATCATTTCAGGTACACTACCAAAATTTTTAAACATGGTGCTCTGAGCATCATGAACCAATCGGGGTATGTAAACCTGTTTAAGGATGTTATGTTATCACTTGCCAGCTGGGAAATGTCTATAAAAACCAAATTTGAACAGGATAACGACCATACGATCTAACTAGCTAAGGAGTGGTTTGCATCAGAAAGGATCGATCAACGACTGTCCTGGCCAGGACAGCGCAGGCACTGGGCCTGAATTCGTTTCAAATTTTTTTGGGAAATGTTAAATGAGTTGTAGCAACAGCAATCTATTAAGTAGAATACAACTTTGGCTGGTTGTCAAGGAGGCATGTGCTCAAATCCTTAAGAGGCGAGGTCAGAATCTAATAGACCCCATGTAACGCCGTGTAAAAAAATTAAAGACTTTACAACCAAATATTAGTGAATCGAAAGGATGTAGTAATAATTTGATTTTAAGCAGATTTTTTCTGTTTTTCCTTCAACAAAATAAATATTTGTGAATTTTTCGAGAATTTTGTAGTTTTTTTTAATAAATCATGCTTTGTATTTTTAACTTGATTTATCTGTTCTAATGTTAGAACCCACCAGCGCTACTATTTCCATGAACACAGCTGTCCATATGTGTGTAAAGAAATACAATAAATGCGAATGTATATTTGTGTGTAAGCGTACTCGGTGCCACATGAGTATCATAATCGTAAGCCGTGTTCCTATGCCTGCATATTGCTGCGGCTTGGCGGCACTATTCTATTTCACGCCTGACCCCATGGGGTTCAACTCAGCCCCAGTTTAGAGCTTGCACGCATTATTCGCTGCAGCTCTGTAGCTGACCTTAAAATTAGAATTGACTTTTAATACGCGCACAAGCAGCGAACACATAAAATGTATTACATGTACATATATAATAACTACACACTGTACATATGTATGTCCATAGCTTAGCAAAGTCAAAATAAAATAGTGCGGTGTGTGGCACCTCTACCTCGGCTCCACTGTAATTGAGACCACTTTCAATTTGGCCCCCATTAGTTGTTGCTGCGCCGCCAGGGTGTGTATATTTCATATATACATAACTATATATGTACATATGTATATAGAAATAAGTGATCCTTTGACATTTACGTGCTTACCGCTCATAAATGTATCTAACTAGATTAAACTCACAAGCAACTATAATATGCGCTGCTGATAACAAGTAAGCTCACAGCGTTAATGGTTTGTTTAGAAAGTACGGAAAATTATAGTATAAACTAAACTATTTTTTTATGAATTTTTTTTTTTTTTTAGTTTATAAAACTGGTGATGCAATAAGGGCGAGCAGCACGTTGCTATAAGTCAAGAAGAATTCTTGTCAAATTCCTTTAAGAATGTAAACATTCTCTAACTTGGCATAATCAAAGCAAGAAAATATTGATATTCAAAATCCCTTCCAAAAAATCGGGTATTCCGACAAATTCTAATTTCAAAGTCTCTTGAAAAATGGAAGCTTTTGCCGAAAATCTTTTTCTTCATTAATTACCAGAGGCCTTTATTTAAGAAAAGTGTAAATATTAAAATAATCGGTTTATACCGTTTCGACACTCTTTGCAATCATATATTCGAAAAAAGTTGAATAAATTTCAATTTTCAGAAAGCATACTTAAATTTGAAATATTCGAAACTTTTTTCTCATTTGAAATTCGTATTTTAGTTTAACATTTTTTAAGGTAGTCAAATGTAATAGCTGATTAAAATACGAAATCTGTAGTCCACAATAGTTCAACACGTTCTGTCTAAAAAAATATAGATGCAAATATTTATATATGTGACCTGATCTACAAAAAGGGGGCTTAGGTGTCAAAAAAAAAAAAAATAAAAATTGAAAAAAAAAAAAAAATTTAAAAAAATTTATTTTTTGACACCTAAGCCCCCTTTTCGTAGACCAGGTCACATATATTTCTTATAAGCTTTTCTAGTCATACATGAAGTGTTTTATGTGCCTGTGTGGTTATATTTTTATCGCTTGCGTAAAATAGGCCTCCGGCCATGTTTATCTGGTATTTTTCATTGTTTACACCAACTGTCTATCTGTTGGCTCTAAGTTAATTTACGCACAGTAGTCTTTTGTTTTTGCTGTTTGCAAATATTTTATCACTTTCTCTTGAATTTCAAAACTTAATCTTAGTAATGCAGCAAATTTCGTAGATAATGTTTGTATAGTTGATGGCATTTGTTTTTGTTTTGTCTGAAAATTAGCTTGTCTAAAGAAAAAATTAAGAAAGCAAAAGAAAATTTGACATTTCATGATTTGTGAGCACGCAAATATCACCACGTTGCTCCATATGCTAGAGCTTAATAGCATATAATAATGTGAAATTTCTTCACACACAGACTTTATAGTTTCAATTAATGAAAAACTGTTTTTTTTTTTATAAAATTATAATCTTGATTTAAGTCCTTATTGCGTATGAGAAAAAGTAAAACAAAAGAAAATCTATTTTGTAAACTGCTTACCGTCAGTATTATTTTAATTTCTAAAACATCAAAAAAATATCAAAACTTAAAAGTAAACTAAGCTTAAGAAGTCAGTTTTGCTCGAAAAATCAACTGAAGACCAAAGTGAACTTTTATATATTTTTATATACTTTTATACATACTTAAGTTGAATGCTCGCCCTGGGTAACAGCAAACTTAAACGGAAACACGCATAACTTTTGATTCGCAAAAGCAGATGGAAATTTGCCGGTGTTGCGCAATATCTTCTTGCTGCTGAAGCTGTCATTGCTGTAGCTGCTGTTCGTTTTCTATTGATGTTATTGTTGTATTATTTTCATGTGACCAAAGCTACATCCTGGTGCTTCGGCTTCGGTTGCCGTATGCGCATGCACACATTGAATCATTTTACGCGAACGTGTTCTTTTACTCCTCCTTCTTCCGCTGAATCTTCACTTTACAGCTTTGTCGGCCGCTGAAGTTCTATTATTCAGTTCATTTTTGCAAGCTGATAGTTTTCTTTTACGTGCGCAGCAGTTGAGTTGGGCAGCCCACCATGGTGACGCAAAAAAGAAGTGCTGCATCATCAGCATCCCCTGTTCCTGGAAATCAAACTCATCCACACATACATACATACACATGTGTATGTATACAATTAGATACAGTCATGAAAATGAAGATCTTCAGCCAAGAGCCATACGTTCATGCATCCATATGTAGGCATCAGTATGTAAAGGGTTGCTTGGATGCTGTATTATTAAATTACTTAGGGAATTTCTTATATTAATATGTGCAAAATATGATAATTACTATTGTTGCTACTTGGAATATACTCGCATACTTTCTCAGACAAAATCTTTAATATTCTATCGCTGAATTCCTAAGTAGTTATACGTCATAAGTTAAAATAACTTATATTCTGTAGTAATTGCTCGCCAAAAAGGGATTCCCACACATTCTCAAAAGCATTAATCTAATATAAATCGACTGTAAGTTTCACTTTTTATTAGCTTTTATATTCAGACTTATCGTAAAATTCCCGCAAACACCATTCCCCATGGAAAATTTCACGAATTTGTATTTTTCTTAACGTGAACTTCACATGGGAAAAAGCTCCCATATTCGAAAATTTTCTCTAATCATGAATGCGTTTTTTCACGCGAATCTATGAAATTTTTTCATAAAATTGTTAGTTGAGAACAACTATCAATAAAATTTATTAACTATTTATTTTATTGTAAAAATTCTTTATATGACTTAAGACCTATAACGAAACATAATTGATGTTTTTGGTCAGTAGAAAGTTCTAAGGATAAAAGAGAAGGTTTTAAAAGGAAGCAACGTGGAAGTTACGCGATTCCTCCAATAACAGGGCCACTATCGAACTCGATTACAGAATAAAAAAAGCTAGCAAATGTGGGACCATTTAAGTTTTTTCAATCTATTGTTCCTTCAAATATGCCAATAGTTCCGAATATATAAATCTGCTTAATTTATTAAAAAAATATGTACATATGTATGTATGTACGATATGTATTTAAAAATAAAAAACACGCGTTTGAACTAAAACGGTCGCATATTTTTTTACTGATTATGAGAAAACAAAAAAGTAAGAAAGCATCCGAAATTTCATTTAAGTGACCCTTAAATATAATTTAATTAAAGGGGTTTTCTAGTCTAGAAATCAAATTTTGAGCAGTTTTTTAAATTTTATTTAAAAAAAACCAAAAAATATTTTTACTATCCATTTTTTTATAATGTTTTTATTTATATCTTAAGAATACAGAAAAAAAAAATTTACAAAAAAATATTAAAAATGAAAATAATTAAAGGGGGAGGGAGAGACAGATGTAAAAAAATGGCGCATCCTGGTGACATTGATCCTGACTCTCCTGGTGGTCTGTAAAAAAAAAATCAAAAGAAATTCTTAATCAGTAAGGATGCTGTTATAGAACACGATTTTTTTTTTTTTTAATGGCGACTGCCTGAAAAAAAATCATTTTTTTACGCTTTTTTTGAAATTCCTGATTTTTTTTTAAATATTAAAAACAAAAATTTTGACACGATGCTGGTAGGAACGATAAAGGATTAAATAAAGAAGGTTCACACAAAATTTCAAGCAAATCGGTTGTATAGAACTTGAGATAAAGCCGGTACCGTGTGGAAAAAAGTAGTTTCGAGAAAAATGCGTTTAAAAAATTCGATACGGCCGAACCGGACTAGGTACTGCGTCACTTAAGTAACTGTAGCTCTTAAAATAATTTTAATTTTTAAAAATCCTTTGGAGGATATGTTCTTAAGGGTCTAAACTTTAAATATATGAAAAAAAAATCGAATTTTTCAAAATTCTAGAGTAGAATACCCCCTTAAGTTAATAATTTAAGCGAATTTTTACAGAAGAAAATGGGTGCCACTTGAACCGTCGCTGCACCCAAGCTATAATAGCACTCGCAAATACAGAGGCTTCCTTACAAGAACTTGATTCCCATCGTTTAGTTCGTATGACAGCTATATGCTATAGTGATCTTGAAACATTTCTTTGGTGATTGAATTCGACTCAACTCATCAAGCCCATAATTTAAATATATATTTTATAGGGTCTCCAACGTTTCTGTCTGGGTGTTACAAACTTCATAACAGACTTAATATACTCTGTTCAGGGTATGAAAAATTCATTCATTGTTGGACTTATTAATGATAAATTTTGCTCATCGCTTAATATAATTTAGTGTAATTCAGTGGTAAACCGCAGTACCATAATTTTATAATCATTTCCAATACCATTACTCATCATAGTTATGTGAAGGTACCTTGACTGCTGGAAAATCGATGACTTATTTGCATGAAACATATGTCTGTATGTCTACTTGCCTTCCACCGTCATTTATACTATCTTAATCATGCCTTGGACATTTGATGAAATAAGTCCACAGTTTTATATTATGGCTCATTCTTTGCGAACAAGCAACTTGCTGGTCATTGGTCCAAACAAAAATTGGTTACAAAAAGTTTTTTTTTTCTCGCTTTGCTACAAATCAAACTGTACACATCACACACTGCCATCGGCCGGCTGCGTTGCAGGTCAATCGTTACGCTGCCGTTGAATGAGAATGAGCACTGTTCTTCATCATCATCTCTTAGCATGTGTGCTAGCACATGTGTTTTTTTTATGCATAAATATAAACGTATATATTTAGTGGTATTGGTTTGTTGTTGGTCCGGCTTCTTTTCCTGCCTGCCTGCAGGTAAACCATCCATACATTCTACTTAACTAACTGCACCGGTTGATACACCAGCTTTATTGCTATTGTAGTGTTGCTTCTTTTTCATTTTGCTTATACAGTTCCATACATACATATGTTATGTGTGCATTTGTGTGTGTGTACGAGTATGAACCAAGTTCAATTTCCGGTCTTATTGCTGCGGCTGCAGCGGTACAATACACTTTACGCTAAAGTCATAAAACGGGCATGGCGTTGACGTTGCTGTTGCTGTTTCTGTTTCTGTTTCTGTTGGTGCTGCCGTTGCCGTTGCGACTGCCGTTGATGATGATGCAGCTAATGAAGCTGCTTTGGATACATATGTACATACACGTTTTAACTGCACTTTGTACAAGTGTGCTGGCCCACGCCTATTACAACACATCGTTTCAGACGACTTGTACGAGTATATTAAACCTGTACCTAGTACTACATCCGCACACATTTATCCACACATACAATACAAGAGTTTGCTTCTATTCATACCCTGCTGGAAAATTTGTCTCTTTCTTCGTAAAGAATCAACGTGTTATACGCATTAGTGTCCAAAAAGGTGACAATGTGTGTACCGTTTGACATTATTTTTGGATAATACAGTAGCAGAGGGTATTATGTATGACACTAATACCTTTTTTATGCATTGCTTCATAATTCAAATCAAATTTCTTTTCTTCTTATTAATAATTTTTATATACAACATCTTGTATTTGGAATCGCTTTGTTTTCAATTGAAAAATATCTAGTTATTAACTTGAATTGTTATTTTTGAACTGATTACGAATTGCTTTACGTTCTCCTTTCAAATCC
The DNA here is from genome assembly GCA_027475135.1 of Bactrocera correcta. Taxonomy (NCBI): domain Eukaryota; kingdom Metazoa; phylum Arthropoda; class Insecta; order Diptera; family Tephritidae; genus Bactrocera; species Bactrocera correcta. Next base: position 16,128,998 of record CM050326.1, read on the forward strand.
ATCAGAGATACGAACACATGTAACATATCTACAAATATTAATGTACGATTACATGCGCGTATGTAGTATACTATATCATAAAGTAATAGTGATAGTAACACGTTCTGCTTTTCATCTAGCCCTCATCGATCGCTTTTTAGTACGCATACAACTGTTTTCTTTGCATTGTTTTTCTATGTCCGATATTTCTTTACTATCATTGCAGCTGCAGTTTACTCAGTTCATTTATTTCCCATCTTTCACTCATCAATTATAGTTTCCTTCCAGCGTTCTAACCATAGTAAGTATATTATCTAAAGCTACACTATTACCCTTTGGAATGGTAGTTTGCATCTGTCAAGCAATATTAATTCTTATTTGGTATAAAATGATCCAGGTATATTCAAAATTACTCACCATAATGCTTACTCTTTGCATTTCTAAGTCACCTTTGGCAGCTTCGAAACTTTTTCTAAATGCATTGTGCTCAGTGAGAGAACGTTTATGAGTGTAGACTTACACTATAATTGTACCCTGAACAAGGTATATTTGCAGCGAAGTTTGTAACACTCAGAAGGCCGTAATAAAGTATATATACTTGTATATATACATGATCGTTGAGTCGATGAAAATTTGACCTAAAAAAATTAAAAATTTTGCACTAGGCTGCAGACTACCACAGGGTACCATCCAACTCGACTTGATACTGATGGCAACATACCTTAAATATGGGTGTGCTCTATCATTTCAATCACTTGAGCTACTTTATTAAGTTTCTTAACTAAATTACAAATGTAAGTATCCATATTTTCTAATAGACCTCAAAAACTTTGTTTCATAACTCTTTCCACGGTACAGTGACCTACAAGCTCTGTGGCAAAAGAAAAGGGACTGTTAAAAAAAAAAACAAATTAATATTTTTCAAAAGTTATATTTTTTTATGCAAAGTAGTTTCCTTGTGCTTCGATACAGCGTTTAGCCCGGTCAATTAGCATTTCAAATGAGTGTTTAAAGTCATTTTTCGTAATGCTCTTGAGAATATCGGTCGTTGCCTTTTGGAGTGTCCTTTCATGGGCAAATTAAGTTTTCCAAATAGGTACAAATCACAGGGTGCCAGATCAGGTGAGTAGGGTGAGTGATTAATGATTGATATGGAGTTTTTTGTCAAAAAAATCTGTGGCAAGCGTCGACCGATGACACGGCGCATTATCGTGCAACAGGCGCCAGGACCTTGCCTCACGGCATGGTGGTCGAGCACGACGAATGCGTGACAAAAGACGCTTCAAGGTAAAACACAACATTAATCGTTTGGCCAGGTAGGACGAACTCTCGGTGTACAATATCCTCGGAATCGTAAAAACAAATTGTCTTTATTTTTGACTTCTGAAGACGACTTTTTTTCGGTGACTTCTGATCGTCACAGAGATCCTCACGACCTTCTTGGAATCGCTCAAACCACTCATGCACATTACTACGGGATAGGCACTGATCACCGTAAACTTTTTTCATCATTTTAAACGTTTCAGTAAACGTTTTCCCAAGTTTAAAACAAAATTTAATATTTGCTCTTTGTTCAAAATGCATTTTACGACCGATGGCTGCTGCCACTATTTGATCGCTAACATCGATTTTAGTTATCCAATTGTCTTAAAATTTTTTCGACATGTCAACAAGAGATGAACATTTTTATTTCGATTTTAGTTATCCAATTGTCTTAAAATTTTTTCGACATGTCAACAAGAGATGAAAATTTTTATTTCATATGCCAACCAATAGGTGGCGCCACCAGAAACATTTATATTTAAAAAGTTCTCTTTCTTTTGCGACAGACCTTGTATATTAGAATTTAATGAGCTATATTTATTAACCTTGCATTGCAACTGACTTTGCAGAATGTTTTATTCACTTAATTCATATAATGCCCTCTTAATTCTGCTATCAAAATTAATCATATTAGGCTCGAACATAAAATTACTAACTAAAAGAGCTCCATTAAAAAAGTATTGTGTGTCAAAAACTGCCCAACTTGGTTGCATGGCAATTATAAGCAAATTATTCGTCGAGTCACTTCATGCTCGCTACTTATTTAATACAAAGATGTATATAAACCGTAAAAAAAAACAAATATTCGTACAATTTCGTTTGTGTTACTCGTATAACCTTCAGTGGCGTCCAAATGAAGCGACTTGATTAACTTGGCAATTTGTTGTTTTTGCTGGATAAAATACATTTGAAGGAGACACATACCACTCACATGTTTGGAATGCTATTGAAAAAGGCAAAAAATAAACAGTTATATATAAAAAACATTTCAATGTATATTATATTTACGATGCCATGTAACAGGCGGACGAACTGGGTGAAAAAGAAAAAAGAGCAAATGCGAAAGTGTCATTTGAGCAGCTGGTAAGGTAATAGTTTCCTTTTCGCATTAATCAAAACTATTTCTGCCCGTTATTGCCACTGCTGTAAGCTGCTGCTTGTATTGCTTCTAACTACTACCATATATTGCTGTTGTTGTGATTTTATTTTATTTTACTATTTTTTTTATTTTTGCTGAGACACCATATTTGGCGACAGGTTGTCATTGCGAAATGCAAAGTGAATTGTGAATAGAATTTTTTCCGAAAGTCATAAAAGCACTCGTGTTACATAAACTCGCGCGAATTGCGGCACCGCTGAGCGTAATTTCATAATGTGTAACTTATTATATTCTATTGCTCATACGAATAGAGTTTAGGGTTTGTACATATGCAATATTTCATCATCAAGCAAAGCACAATGCAATATTAAATACAATTTTTACTTATTATTTAATTTAAAATTTTCATTTAAAATATGTTGGCAGATCTTTAACAGATAGGGTTATATTTTGAAGGCCGTCTTTCTTGAAAAATTGCTAACCTCAACATAAAAACTGAATGGTTTATTATTGTTCTGATATATTCAGCTTCATTAATTGCCAAAAAATTTAGTACAGAATCTCCAGTAAAGCCACAGAGTCTGTTAGAATTCGCGTTAAGCTCAGACATCCTAAAGGATGACTACTCCTCATGGGCCTAGTAACTGACTTCCATCTGGTATCGCAAAGTACTTAACTGGTCTATGCGTGGCTCATCGGCCTACCAGCAGAATACCAAATTGAACTTCTCGATAGAATATCTCCTACTACTATCAACCCTTATTATAGTAGGCAGAATACCAAAATTAAGAAACTGCTCAAGAGCTTAACTACAGCTATAATCCACTTGTCTGCCGTAATAGGGATGTTACTGAGGAAATTCAAATTAGTATTATTTTATATAGCATTTGGTAAAATAAATATTAGTAAATTAATTATAACCGCTCATAATGATCCAGTGAGATTTTTTTTCAATACTATGAAAAATAAAATTTTCAAAAAAAACTGCCTTGAATTACGAGGTGTGTTCAAAAAGTATCGCGAATCGTAACTGACAGTTTTCTTCGATTGCAGGGGCGTGGTGCATCATGAGTTCTTGCCACAGGGAAGAACGGTCAATAAGGAATATTACCTGCAAGTTATGCGCAATTTGCACGAAGCAATCCGGCAGAAACGCCCGGATTTGTGGAAAAACAAAAATTGGCTTTTGCACCACGATAACGCCCCTGCTCACACACATCGTTGCCTGTGCGCGACTTTTTGGCCAAAAACAACACACTAATGATGCCGCAGCCACCGTATTCCCCAGATCTGGCCCCCTGTGACTTTTTCTTGTTCCCTAAACTGAAGAGGCCCATGAAAGGACGACGTTACGCTTCTCTTGACGAGATAAAGACGGCATCGAAGGAGGAGCTGAAGAAGATAAAAAAATGATTTTTTGAAGTGCTTCGAAGATTGGAAAAATCGTTGGCACAAGTGTATGATATCTCATGGGGATTACTTTGAAGAGGACAAAATAGATATTCATGAATAAATAAATAATTTTTGAAAAAACACAAAAAAAAAATTTCGCGATACTTTTTGAACACACCTTGTACATTTGTACATTTCGATATTATTGTTTTTTGTGATACTTTCTCATTTTATAGAAAATAATCCTAAACCTAAATAAAATGCTCTCGAAGAAAATTTAACAGCAAAATGTCGTGGTCGTTTTCGAACAAAATTGTGTTCATTCCTGGTCGATCGCGCACGTTTTTGTTGAACATTAGTCTCCGATTCTCAAACTGTAAATTGTTAAACTACTTCATTAAAATTTTTATTTTATATATGAATCATGTTGCGTATAATTTATGAAAGCAATGATTATAAGTATATATTATCGAACGTTTACGTGTATAATGAACATTGAGGCGGTACGCTATGCCATTATTTATTTAACGCGCACACACTTGTGGTGCCTGCCACCAAATAAAATTATATGAACATTTTACACGCACATTATTTACATTTCTGCATACATATTATTTTGTACCGTGCGCTACCGGGATTCGCTACCGTCTGTGCACTTCATAAGTAAATATAACTATTATTCATATTTCTATTTTATTTTCCGTATAACCAATATTTACTTTTGTTTCGCTGCTTTTTGATTTTTCTTTATACTTAACGTATACAGCAACATATCGTACATAAATACACATGTACATAAATATAAGTATGTGATGTGTACCCAATGATAATGAAAATTTAAATGAAAAATGCAAATTTGCAAAAACAAAATTATTGATTCAGCATTCGTTTAGCGAACTTCGCTAGAAATGCGGCAATCGTAAGCTTAAAATTTTATTCATTTATCGTATGCCATATGTGCCTTTAACTAGGTGTGTGTACTCCTTTGTCGGAATTTTTATTGAGCGTGTATCCGTTTTTTACAGACCGACCGGTAATGAAAGATAAGCAATAAATTATGTTTATACAATTTAATTTTTATTCGGTTTATTTAGTGCTTTCCTTTTGACTATTAGTCGCATTATATTGATACTATGAAGGAGATTTTCATGGAATTTGTTTTATTTTTTATTATTATACAAATTAAAAAAATACAAATTAAAAAAAAAATATTATACAAATTGTTTAAAAACTGTATAAAAGTGATAAAGTGAATTGTCGTTTCAACATCCTTTCAATCAAGCAATAATTTCATTCTTTGCTGCTTATTTGTATTTTTTTCGCTGTTTTCTGAAGTTTTTAATTTGCACGATTTCCTCTTTGATAACACAATTTCGTTTAGTCATTTTGTAGTAAAATCGTCATTGTATATCATTAAGCTAAATTATATATTGGTATGAGTATGTGTATAATTACGTTAGTACTGCAATTTATATTTGTCTGCATTAGATATAATAAAAGTTTTTATGATTATTAGCGGTCGTGAAAATTTTCATTCACAAATATTTTGAATTAAATTGTCATGTATAATATTGAGTTGCGGTATGCATACATATTATTTTATTCAGTATTTTAGGAATGTCGCAAATAAAGCAAGAAAAACTTGCGAGAAATGAGCGGCTTCTTGGAAAGTAAAAGACATTTGCAAAATTTCAGATCTATATCTTAAAATACATACACATCCGCAAATACAAAATACATACATACAAAATACATACAATATACGCATATACAGACGACTTAGTTCATCACGCTTATCATTCGTATAATTTATAGGATCCCAACTTTCATCGGCTATAATCCGTAATGACATTGACAGACGGCAGCGTTAATCCCGATTAACTGCATTTATCATAATTTTATACCATGTTCAGACCGACGCTTAATCACACGTTTTCGGCTGTTGAATGGATTATCCCACTAATCTTAAAAGCTTATCAAGATTTCGCCATACAAAAATGACAGTTCCACGCTAAATCTCTCTCTGCGACTCTGATTTTGCGCAATCTACTTGTCAGCACTGGAAATCTGTTACATTATCACAGCTGATTTAGACATTACACTACAAAGGGGAAAAATGTAAACAAACAAATTTTTTTTTAAGGCAATTAATCTAATTTCACCTGAAAATCGACTTAACAAATGAAAAAATGCATCAATTATTTCTATTATATAGAAAAATATTAAAAAAATACTGCTTTTATTTCAAAATACTATATGACAATCTTTCCTTTTGATAAATATTAAGCGATGTGAATTCTTGAGTGACAATAACAGCTGTTTTTTGATCTTTCTAACGGCAGTGAGAACACTGTTGGGTTATGAAATGCTTGAATGTAATCTAATCTTTTAAATTTTCGGTTTGAACATGGTATTAGAGAGTTAGCTGCATATCCGTTGGCAATATTTTTAAAAAAGGCCAATTTTAATCTTTTTGTGAATGAAAACAAGCAACACTGACAGCTGTTTTTTTTTAAATTTTCAATAATAAAACAAGAAGTTTTATGTTATGATGCAATTTTAAAAATAACTGGTTGATAAGTTTTGTAATAAAAAATGGTTTTATAAAAATTGGTCGGCTAACAAGCGCAATGTTTATCTTCTATCCATTTTCATTGAAAATATTATAAAAATGACAATCAGCTGTTTACAAGAGCTTCTAACTCGCATAGTTGACGTCTGTCACCTACAAATTTGGATCTGATTAAGTGCACAGTTAATCCGTATTAACGCTGCCGTCTGTCAAGGCTATAAGCGGTGTTTACGCAAATAAAGAAGAAGAAACTTTTCATGGCAATAATATTATTATTTATATATTCTGTTCAGGGTATAAATATTAAAAAATAGTCATGGATAATTTCCATTTTATTTTATGGACACATTTGATAAGGCGAATGTACTTATTTAGTTTACGATTCAAGTCTTTGTATTTCTGCCGATTAAAATTATTGTTTGCAGAGTGACTTGAGGGCGGGACTTCCACCCGGAAACAGACGCCCATAAAATAAACTGATTAAAGGATAAGATATATGATACAATGTTTTGCAAAATATTATAAAACACTACAAATTTATGGAAGTCAGTGAATTGTTTGCGCCAGCTACTTATCACTCTTTTTTTACACTCTCTAAACTGATTGCGCGTTCTGAAAACAGCTGTGACAACAATTCTGCTTTGCTTTCAAATATATACATACATATTTATATATACAATATATGTTTGTATGTACATCAATCTATATATACATTTATATATATTCATAAGTTCCTATCAACGTATGCATACAACATTCCTTTGGTGGCATTCACTAATCGCAGTCTAAATGATAAGATTACTCTTGCGCTCACACTAAACACACTACTTAGCATATCTTTTCTATTTTATTTTGCTCGTTTCCCTTGTATTTGCAGTTCATTCATTTGTTGATTTGCTATTTGCACTTCATTTCCGCTTAGTTGCTATTTTTTCATTCACTATCCTAGACGTGGTTGTTGCAGTTTTTGTTTTTCTTATCTACTGCCCGGCTTTACGGTGCTTTAGGCGATTCGATATCATAAGTATTCGCTCGTCCCACAAACGAATGAACGAATGCCCGCATATTTGTGCTTACACATACAAATCTACATAAATAATTCTATGTATACTTTACATATATGTATATGTATTCATATGCATGTGTATACTGTATACTGTTACGTTAGCGCTTATTGACTGTTTTCGTAATAGCTCTTGTTGATATTCTGGCAATTTTCTTGAATGGCGGGCGACACGGGCTCTCAATTCTCCCCACACTCTTAGCGCTTTTTGCGCGAGTGGAATGTCACGTCAAAATAAAGTAATTGCCTCTGTTAACGCAACACCTACAAATGTCTGTACGTATGTAAGTATTACCTCCATTCAATGGGTGAAGTTCACTTCATTCATGTATACTGTTTATTCTTATCAATGAGTTTTGTTGGCAGGGTTTGCCAAACTTTCTGTTCTGAAAAAAAAAAACAAATATTTTTAAATGAAAAGCGCTGGAAAATGTAAAATTTATTTTTATTTAAATATTTTTATATTAAAAAACAACATACTCTACTACTCTAATAGTATTTAAAATGTGTTCCTTTAAAATAAAAAAAACTCCATAAACACATACATTTGTAACTAAGTGTTAATGGAAGGAAGTGCAAAATACCATAGTGTGATCATACAAAGCATACTTCAGAATGGTAGTCAGCAGATGTGGTTCCCTTTCACTGCGTCGTCTCCGTCGTAAAATTAATGACACTTCCGCTCAGGTATTACGTTGAACGCCACGCGCTGCTAAATCAACGACACATACATACATACATATATGTGTATGTTATGCATATACATATAACAAATATATATATACCGCCATACTGGATACATATTCTTATGTACCACAACTCGGTTGTTCTTCGACCTTTGCTACGATATTCAGTTTGTATGCACACATGTTTGTATATATGTACATGCATATGTTGTATTTCGCAAATTCTTATACGCTGCGGTTGTACTCATTCCCTTTTGCCTTGTCGTCCGATGAATGACTTTGACTTTCCGCTGAAACAACATCGGCATAATGCCTGTATATGCGTGTGATGTGCCAATACCGGCATCTCCATCGTCAACGCCATGAATGGCAGGAAGTCACGTTTTCGCTTCCTCTGCTTGCGGCATTTTCATATGTTTTTCTTTCAGTAGGTTTATTTTTTTCAACATTCGGTTGCCTTGTCACATTGATATTTCATAAACTATATACGCATACATATAATACATATGTATAGTATATGGGTATGCGTGCTCGATATGTATCTACCATAATGTGCTTACGTATTGCCTTTGAGGGTTGGCCCGGCAATAACTTGCGCCTTTGCCGCCATCACTAGTTTTGGGCACTTGGCCAAAAAGTTAGGCATGCCACTACCATTTTCATTCATTCATTGATTTCTCTACAAATTCGTGTTTAATATTTATTAAACATTTAATGAGTTATACGCTTGGCAGGCAGGCAGGCACGTCAAGGTCGTAAGGCGTGGTGGAATTCGATTTCATTGGCCATTGATGACATAGCCTGGCGGGTGTGAGTAAGTGGCTAGATTCTAGTAAATACTTTACTTTGTGTGTACTCATCCAGAGGCGCGTGGGGCGCGTTGTTAGTACCAGAATGTTTGTGTGTTCATTTTGCTTGAAAATTATTCGAAATCGCTTTGCTAAAAAGAAAAGCTTACATGTGACGTGCATAATTTAAACAACGAAACCTTTTCGTATTCATATGTACTATATTTTTAATTATTACCAAAGAAATTTTTATCAACACAGGCACAAATATACATATGTATGTACATAAGGAATGTCATACGTATTGGATTTTCTAAAATATTTCATCCTTTATCGATTTTTTCAAGAGAAATATACAAATTTATTTACTTTGCACTCTTCTTAAATATGTATTTAAGAATTTGCGTTTCCTTTGAATGATAAACAGATCATCTACACATTTTAATGGGCTTGAAATCGAAAGTGTTGAGAAAACAACAATCGATTTGTACTTTTATATTTAAAATATAACATCACATCTCTGGTACAATATCAAATACTAAATAAATATATATATTTTATCTTTGCAGGAGAAGCTAAAAACCTGAGCAGTCGCAATGCGGCGAACACCAGTTGCAGTACACAAGGCGTACGCGATGTTTACTGCACAATCGCACTTGATCAGGAAGAAATTTGTCGCACGCCCACCATCGAACGCACATTGGCGCCGTTTTTTGGCGAGGAGTATCAGTTCAAAATACCACGACGCTTCCGTTATCTCTCCATATATGTGTGGGATCGTGATCGACATATGAAACAAGACAAACCAATTGGCAAAATAGCGATTAAACGCGAAGAACTGCATATGTACAATCACAAGGATAATTGGTTTGCATTGCGGCCGGTCGATTCGGATTCCGAGGTGCAGGGTATGGCTCACATTGAGGTGCAACCGCCAGTACATGAGCAATGTATAAATCTAATACGACCTAGCGAATATGATCGCAGTGACATCATCGAAGATATTAGCCATCATCATCACCAGCATCAGGCGCATCTGAATGATTACAAAGAGAATAGTGAACTGAGTAATATACAACGTGGTTCCCTAAAATCACGTGGCCTATTCGATACGCATAACGAGCACAGCACGAATTGGAAGAATGTGATGGCTATACGACATACACGTGTTGCGGTCCGTTGTTTGGAATGTGTTGATTTGGCTAAAAAGAATGGCACTTGTGATCCGTATGTTATATTTACTGCGACTTATACGAACAAACGACAAGTGACGAGACGCACAAAAGTGCGTGAGAAAACCGTTAATCCGGAATTCGATGAGACGGTGTACTTTGATCTCTGTATAGATGCTGATAATTCGACAACCAAGTCGATTTCCTCACATCATGATGCCAGTACAACGAACTCCACTAAGGGTTATAGAATTTATCCGCTCAGCGGTGCTGATCTCTGTGAGATTTCCGTTGCTTTGTGGCACAATTCTGCGGGCATGGCGGATAAAGTGTTCCTCGGTGAGGTGAAAATACCCATTTCAAGTAAGCAACAACAAATCGTCGCCCAACAATCAGCGTGGTATTTTTTACAACCACGCTCAGCCAGTGCAACGAATCGTTCGTTATCGTCCACACCGCGTTCATGCGCTACTCCACCTGGTACACGACTCAGTTGCGACAGCACGATCGGTACGTTACGCCTCAAATTACTTTATACTGCCGATCATGTCTTCCCGCTGGCAACCTATGACGACCTAATGAACCTGCTATTGGAATCGGTCGACCAACGACCTATCACTGTGTCCGCCGTCTCTATACTAGGTGAACTAGTGTCGTGTAAGACGGATATGGCGCAACCATTGGTGCGACTCTTCACACACACCGGTCGCATTGCATCGATTATCAAAGCTTTGGCTGACTATGAAATATCCAACCTTACAGATCCAACGACGATTTTTCGCGGTAATACGCTTGTTTCGAAGATGATGGACGAAGCTATGCGACTATCTGGCCTGCCTTATCTACATCAGACGCTGCGTCCGGTGCTCGCGCAAATACTGGCGGAGAAGAAACCCTGCGAAATAGATCCATCCAAAGTTAAGGATCGTTCAGCAGTCGATACAAATTTAAATCACCTGCAAGTTTATGTTGAACGTGTATTCGATGCAATTACGAAAAGTGCGGAGCGCTGTCCGAAGGTGCTCTGTCAGATATTTCACGATTTGCGCGAATGTGCTGGCCGACATTTCCCACGTAATCATGAAGTGCGATACTCAGTTGTATCCGGTTTCATATTTTTACGTTTCTTTGCACCAGCCATACTGGGTCCAAAGTTATTCGATTTAACGTCAGAACCACTTGTGAGTACTTATTATAAATTGGCATTTAACTTTTTATTTATTCCTACATTATATATAACCTTATTTATTTTGCGTATAGGATCACCAAACGAACCGTACGTTAACACTCATTTCGAAAACGATACAATCACTTGGGAATTTGGTGAGCTCACGTTCTTCACAGCAGCCAAACAAGGAAGAGTACACCGGTCAGCTGTATAAGCGTTTCTATACGGAGAAGCATGTGACGGCAGTTAAGCACTTCTTGGAAGTGATTTCCACACCAGGCGAGGATTGTCGACTGCAAGGAGATGCAGCCAATATATTGTTGCCAGTTGTGTGCCCTGCAGATGGTACACTCGAACCAGTATTACTTAAAGAGGGGTAAGTTTCATATTTTTTGAAAAACAATAAATGAATTTAAAGCTTATGGTCAACTGCTGGCATTTTCTAATAAATACATATATACGGTTTCGCTTTGTTCTTTTATCTTCGGGCAAATATAAACACATTTGCACTACCACCACCATTTCAACGCAATCAACGCTAAATACTTGCTAACATCTAATATAAATTCATGTGAAATGCATTCCCAACGTAACTAAAAAATTTACTAACATAGCGATGGGTAAGGATTATTCAAAATACTTGCACGAATCATTAGAGTTGGTCCGTAGTTTTTAGTTTCGAAATTTTTTCACTTTTTGTATACTATAATCATTCTTACTTCGTTGTTCTAAAGCTTATATTATCTTTTTATATTTTGCATTAAATTGCTCTACTTAAATAAATTAATTTTGACCAATAAATTAAATAAAAAAAATATAAAAAAATGAAATAATATAATTAAAATATTTGTTCAAAAATTCTTCAACTATATTACAGCTCAATGAGTTTACCGTTGGCTCTTGTATGTTGTTAAGTTTAATTTTAAATTTTCATGACAGTGACATGTCACTTTTTATCATTTTTTCTCGCATTATCCGTTTTTACCAACTCATATTAATTGTGCAGTTGGCTTTTATAGCCAACCAAATATTTTGTTAATATAAAATATGAATTTGTTTTTATAATTATTTGTGCTTAGTATTTTTGTTGGCCGCTTTTCATTATCTCGGCTTTTTTAGTTTATATCTAATTTTCTCTTTGCGTTTTTACTGTTATCAATCTATCTATATAATACACCGCACATGTGTTTGTATATACGCACCTAAATGCAAATTTTATCACTAACATTATGTTCACGTACACTTTTGCACATGCAGGATGATGACGAAATATCCACAGGGCCGTAAACGTTTCGGTCGTAGGCGTTTCAAGCAGCGTTACTTTCGTCTAACCACAAAAACCCTCAGCTATGCCAAATCAAAGGGCAAACAACCCATCTGTGATATACCATTGTCGGAGATTGAGCGCGTCGAGCAGCTGAATGAGAAGAGTTTTAAAATGCAAAACTGTTTTAAGGTGAGTAACACACTACATACGTTTATATGTATTAATGGATATATGTACATTCATACTTACAAAACAAAAAGCACAATAAATTAATAAACAACACTAGAATGACAGTGGGCACATAACAAGCCGATTTTGAATACACCGAATTGAAAACACATAATGCCCACATATTATTGATGTCACATATATGTGGACATGCTGCTATGCTGTAATTACGCGTAATTGCAAAACCATTTATAGTTCACAATGTCACAACGCCATTGCTGTTCGGCTTCGATGTTCGCCAGTTAGTATTGTCAACGCCAACTTATTGCATTTCGCAAATTCCAAGTCACACTCGAAAGTGTCTTGTGCAAAACCACTTCGGTGTTCAATTTTGCGCTCAATTGTGGGCGCCATATCGACACTTTTACAAACATATTAATGATAGTTGTATTGTTTGGCCCAACATTGGCGGCTGACTTCTTTTACAATTACCCAGACGAGCATAGGCGGTATTGCCTATTTTGCCGTTAATTGGCATTTCGTATTATGGTATGTATTAAATAATTAAAAAAATATGCGGCAACGTTTAGCTTGTGGAACTTAATGGGTGTGACTTGTCTCTATCATGTGATAAAATGAATGAAATAAATCACAAATAGCATAAAAAGAATAGGTGCAGATTTGCATGTACGTGCCTGCAAAAAGAGGTAACAAATGAAAACCCACAGACCAAATATTTTCTTCGATATTTGCATTTGAATAGAAATAGTGTGGAAGTGGTTCTCACCCTGCACAATACAATTGCTACTTTAGAAATCTAAAATGCGCGGAAATCAAAATTTCCCTTTTTCTTTTTTATTAGGTTTATAATACGCTTTACACTTTCTGCATATTTATACACCTAAGGGAAATGTACAATTATGCAGCAATGCGTACGCTGTAATAAAAATAAAAAATTTCCACGCAAAATTGTTTGCGCAAACTCGCATTTTCTTTGAATACCCACGATTTCACCTATTTTTAACGCCCGAACACTGCCGCCCTCATCCATTCATTTAGCAAGTTTTTACTTTTCTTCGAATGAAATGAAGATTTACATAAATTCTTTGCTGTAATTAAAAATGTGCATTGTTTCGCGTGTTTCCCACACATTTGTTATCTTTCTTGTGTGGCAAGCGCACATAATTTCTGTGCCGTTTAAACATACCTAGATAATGTAGGTACAAATATATGTACATACATACATGAGCATCAATATAAAGTACAAATAAGAAAAAAAATGTGTTATTAACATAATTGCAACGCCCACAGTAAAGTAGCTCACCACTTCAACACACACAAACATACCTATGGACGCTCACATTTATTGACACACTAAATATATGTATGTATATGACCGTAAATGTTATCTATTTCAACTTGGTCTTCTGCAAGACCTTACGCCGGCACACTGAAGACGCCATATTCATAGTGAAATCATCGCTTGGCAACGGGCGTTAGTTTTGAAGGCGAATTATGTTGCACATTGTGTTATTGTGTTAATAGTGTGTAAAGTATACAATATGTATGTATGCACAATGCACTTTTAATCATATCTTGGTACACTTGGATAGAATTGTTTTTGCAATAGTTATTGCAACAATAAAAAAAAGCGCAACATAATGAGCATCGCGTTTCACACGAAACAAATTCAATAGTGTTTTTACAGTTTACACTGCTATTGTAGAGAAGTTGTAAAAAATATAGTAATAGTACGCTCAAGTTGTTTGCTAGAGCATACGATATTTATATGCCATCTCGTGTGTTTTTCCCCCCAATGCTCTCATGTTAGACGTCATCGTGTATATATTTCCATACTTGCCACATGCTGGCTTCCGCGCCATTAACACTTTCCCTATACAACTTTCGTTGAATAATTTGTATATATTTATGTACATTTGCTTAATAGAGATTAAAAGTATAAATAAAAGGAACATTTTTAGAAAATTAACAAAACTATTTGTTTCTTAAGATCTTAAGTTTGTTGTCGTTCTAACCATCAAAAAATCAAATTTTAAAATATCTATACTTACAACAATTATGAAATATATATAATTTTTATGTTGTATATGGTATGTTCTTTCAATATATAAAAGACTAGCAGCCAGTCCCGGCATCGCACGGGGTAGACAATTATTTATTTTTGGAAATTTCGTCGAATTCCTTACTTTGATTCTATCGGCTCTGTTAGCCGCCAAATCGAACATCATACTTTACATTCTCTGGCCCGGCGCGCTTTTCAGAATGCATCGCAAACAACGACCACGGCGCTATGGCGGTTTTGTTTTTCTTTTTGAATTTTTTAATTCGTAATATCTTTTAAACGGAAAGCCCAATTTAAAAACTATTTTACAGGTAGTTAAATGGTCTTGACTCTTTATAATATTAGTATGGATTAAAATGAAAAAAGTTGTTTTTAGTGAATAACTACAATAGTTGGACATATGCTACCGCGGAGTTTTTTGTAGACATTAAGATGTTCTTCAATATTGTTGTACATTATTTTGTTCTATCGCTAATAGTTTCGGCAGCGCATTCGACGAAAGACATTTTAAGACTCATTTTCTACTCCTTCGGTTACATTGTTCAAATTTTACCAAGGATCCCTAATTTTTTTTTTCAAAATTAAATGTAGCCTATGTCGAATTGGAAGAATGTAGCATTCTATTGGTGAAAGAATTTTTTAAATCGGCCCAGTACTCTTTTTAGCCTATTCACTACAAACATAAAAAAATCTTTCCTCTTTATAATATTAGTATATGAGGATTGCACCGCGACCTAAGGTCTAGGTGCTATTAAGGCTGAGCAGCGGAGGGGGCAAGCTCATCAGCCAATTCATTCCGGATGAAATATTTTGCGTTGCAAAATTCTCCCTAACTTAAACTTTCGTTTTAAAGTCCATTAATAGTATTAAAATAAAGGTATTTTTTTAATATATAGTAACACTCTAATTAATAGAATTGGATTAACCAGCAATAAACACACAATTATAATTTGTCAACAGCTTTTGTCATACCCACGGTTGCAATTAAACGTATTCATGCAAATGCTCAGGCTTTTGCAACGTGTAAATTATGACACTACAGAAATTAATCGTTTTATCTTGGTGCAATATACTTGTCCCAGTGCGCCGGTTCACAACAATTTGTGTGCACATTATTAGCTTTTGTTTAAAATGTTACCACATCTAGTTGTAAAATAATTAACTAATGATGGCTGAACATCCCAAAGCATTACTTTTACTTATTGTATGTGTGTGTATTATAATTATTTTTGTGTGAGGGGCTCACAGATACTTTTTCTTATGGATAGCTGGAGCTTTACAAATATGTCTACAAAAAATATTGAAACATGGAATTTTTTATGGATCAATTTTTATTAATTGAAATCAATCAATTATTATAATTTTTATTAAACACAAGTAATATATTAAAATTTTCCCTTGCAGATCATACGTAAAGAGCGTTCGCTTATTATCCAAGCAACGAATTGTGTGGAGGAGCGTGAATGGGTCGATTTGTTGCACAAGATCTGCCTTACCAATTCCATCCGCATGCAGTATTTCCATCCGTCCGCCTTTGTGAACGGCATCTACAGTTGTTGTTCGCGTTCGGACGAGAACGCGCCCGGCTGTCGCACTGTCTCCGCCGAAGCGATCAATTACTTTCAAATGGATCTTGTCACCTCACTCGATCCTGCGCTCGATCTACAACGCATACACACGTTAATTATGTCACATATGACACAATTGGTGGCACCGCTTGATCCCATTGCCTTTCATCATTTGCAGCAGGGCCACAATCCACTTGCGCCCACCGCTTTAGCGTTGCAACAACAATCGCCAGCCGCTTATGTGGAATTTAAAAACACAATCGAACAACTGCGCAAAGTGGCATACGCCATCGATCGCGATCATCGCAACTATAAAGCTGGCATAGCGCGTGAACTGAAATACGGTAGTCGACAGGCGCCGATCGGTGATGATAACTATTTGCATATGATGCATGCGGCCGGACACTTCAATTTACAGCAACATCAGCAGCAACAGCATCAACAACAACAACAACACCAGCAGCACCAACAACAAGTCGTATTGCACACACAGCAGCCAGAGCAGCAGCAGCAACAACCGCAAGTTTTGCCACAAATGCAACACGTGCGCGCATATCCGTACCAGCTAAAATAGCTGATGCAATGGAAAATGTGGCGCGTTGCACCGACTTTTCAGTGTTAGTAAATAGGAGTATGTAGTTTTAATATACCTATGAGTAGTAGAAGATAGACAAGAAGCGCTTCGCTTGGGACGTTATGTACCTAAACACTTGAAAAGCAATAGGTACTTACTTACCAAACAAATATATTTATGTAAAATGGCAGCTATAAGTGGGCATGACGCTCATTTCTTTATTTCTTTTTTTTACCTATGAAACTCAATTCGTAATGCGTCTGATAATCGTTATAGTGTGCTGATTTGGACAGAAGCCCACAAAGGTGTGCTGTTACAAGTTATACCGTATAACTTAACCACTTCCCAGAAATGTAACATAAATATCAAGCAACCAATACTACAAGCAAAAGTTCAAATTCTGTATAAAAAATTATGTTCTAAATATTTTTATTATATATATATATATATACATATTTACGTAAATCTATTTAACAAATACTTACTTTGTACGAATTATTATTAATATACTAAAATATTCGCATTCGTATACGCATGCGTATGTACGTGTGAGACTATTTATTTTATACAACGCTATTATATAAATATATACCTACTTATTATTACATAATTGTATACAAATTTTAAGTGAAATTAGGCAAGAGTATGCAACTGCGAGCGTTAGTTCTAAATTAAACGCTTTGTAGTCAGTTTGTAGATATACTTATATATATATAGAAATATTTACATAAGCTTGTACTACTTATACGAGTACGTAGTATATAACTGGATTTATTTATAAACTTAAATTAGAAACTCTGGCTTAACATACACTTTGCACCTCAATTCACAGAGGTCAACAGTGCATAGTTGAAACAGATAAGAAATGAACTCCAATTTACTGCATTATATGCAATGCTCCAAGCTAAAAAAAAAAACAAAAATTGTTCTGAAAAAAGGCTTTTGTATAGTAACTGTTGAACTAGGAGAAAGCGATAACTGTAATGTAACTATTAGTAATTGAAATTATACAAATCCTTTATACATGCGTGTAGGGAATTTGTATAACAGAACAGAATTAATTAATTGTAAACTAACTTAATGAAGTTAAAGAAAGAACAGCACTAAAAACTGCAACAACTCAACACATAAGATTCTGCAAATAAGCTTTACTTTTCAGTGTTTATTTTCAAAAAAATAAAATTAAAAATGAAGGTCAAATGTTGAACGTATTTTTATACAACGCTGTTATACTAGAATTTGAATTATAAAGAATGTATTGTAAATTAATTGTAACATTTTTATTACAGAAATTTGTTATTTATTTCCAACGTTTCTAAATTATTACTTACTTCATTATTTAATGTTACTTGTTTAAAATATGAACAGTATATGTTAACACCATGAATTGTCATAAATTGTTATTGACCAGCATAAACGTTTCCATTATATATTGTATATACATATATTTTATACAGAGGCATTTAGTTATATGTTTAAAGACTGAATGGTTGCAAGCGTCAATGCACATTATAAAAAAATTCAAAAAAAAATGTGAATGCTTATTTGCAGAAAGTAATCCGTATGTGGAATAGCAACAGGTTTCTATAACTTTTTCGCACATTTCATTTTTAATGTTAAATCCTACATCCAAACAAGCCATTTCATTTACATACATATTTTGAACGAAAACAAAAAAATCAACACGTACATATAATTTATTAATTTGTCGCTTACTTGAATTTGAAATTAAACTCCAGTTAACTTGTTGCTGTTCGTTGTACTTCCAATGAAAAATAATACGTAGCTTCGCGTAAATTTTCTTCACTTTATTAAGGTCCTTTGAAAAACACTGTCTTCCCATTTGTGTCTTCGCATTTTTTTTTTTTTATTTTCCATACAACGATTTTTTTGTGCTTTTACCGTTTTCATTCGTACTAAAGCATTCCATTCATGCTGCATACTTCCGTTTTCGTTGAATACAAACTTACATACATAATTGAAGAGTTACATTTATGCATATTCAATTGTAAATTTTGATTTCGCTTAATTATTTTTAAGATTGTATATACATTAATGCGAAAGCTGCAAAGTAAAAATCATCAATGTCGCATTTACTATTAACATTGACAACGATTACATACACACACAAACATACATGCATACGAATATTGCATAATTAATGTAAGGAAAGAGCGCCATAAATTAGCGTTTATAACATATAATTGTATTTAAATGAATACTTAAGCATTTCTCGATTAATCATTTGTTCGTTTCATGAAAAAAACTTTAGCATTAAGTTACTCGTTTATTATTTAATTATTTGAATTAGTTAATTTTTGTCTAATTACTTTCAGTTCATGTAAATTATTACCGAATTAGCAAGTTTTGCTTTTTCCTATTACAATTATAATTAAATATCCATTATTATTATTATTATATTATTGAAGCAACGTTTTGTATTAATTTAAAATATGTTTAAGTTTGTAATCGGTACAAAATTTTTTTTTATTAAAGAAACTTCCAACTTGGCATTTATGACTAGTAAGAACGAAAACACATTTTGTTTTATTTTCAACATAAATCATAACTAAGACTATTAAAGTGCATTTGGCTTACATCCCCAGGCCTTACTTTATATACAAATTACTTATTTTGAGAAATGAGCTGTTTTTCTCAATTTTTTATGTAAACGACTCATTGTGATTCCATCTTATATGAAAAAATTACGCCAATTATATAAGGTTGTTTTAGTGGAAAACGTGCTTCTTCTTACCAAACTATTTTTTAATGCATAATGTCAAATAATCTTTTTTATTTTTTTTTATTAATTCCTTGTGCGCGTATTAATGGCATTAGGTATTTTACAATCTATTCATATTAGTTACCACTCTAAAGCACACATTTTTATTGGCTGGCAAGTTTGACAAATGTATTTTTGAATCACACCTAACAGCAACCTTATATAATTGCATCATAAATACACTAAACATTTCGTAAAATGTAAATTAAAACCCCACATACCTACATACTTAGTATAAACATATAAAAAAAAGCAATTTCTGAGTGGTAATCGTTATAGACAATTAGAAAAAGTCTACATGGGCTCTAGTAGTTTTTACATGTAAGCCTCCCTTTACAAAAAAAAAAAAAATGCATAGCAAAAAATTAGTGAAAATTTGCAAAACAATCGACACAAAATGCAAACTATTTCTTAAACTAGCTGCAAGAAATTAGATTTATTGGAGAAAATAAATGCATAAAATGTGTATGCACTGTTTATTTGTTAAAACGTTCGAAGGTGAGTTACAGCCATACAAGATATTCACCACAGAAGCGCAGTGAAAGCCAATTACTTTCTTAAGTGGAAGAGAGTCGAGATTACCACTAAGTGGTAACAATTACTTATAGAACAGCATATTCAAACCCATCAGTGTTTTTGGCTTTAAAATAGACCTTAATAAATAAACGATTTAAGTTATGTCACCGATATACAGCATTTCTATTCCAAAATTCGTCATATTGATTCGTTAATTCTCATTATTCTTAGTAAGATGATGGAGATTGTCGATTTTATGATTCGGGAAGACATATCGATAGCTGTCGTCCAAGAAACCAATCTTCTGAGTTCTGCAGGTTTCAATATTTTACCCAAAGGAGCTGGCGGAACATATACATACTATTCGTCATTCTGCACTATGAATGCCCAGAACTATGGACACCTAAATATAGCAGATCGCATGATATTAACATCGGTTGTGGTGGTCTGAAAAATTGTATAACCTGTTTTAGTGCGGAACCTTACTAAAGGTCCATCCTGTAATCCCCGCGATAGGGATCTCAGTTTGGATATTCAACAACTGATAAAACAGCATTAAGGAACGAAATGGGTAAAGCACCTAATGCCCTCAATCAAAAACCAACCATCCTATGAGAGAACCAACCTATCGTTGTAGCGGCAGAACTCTGCCGAGTTGACAGTGCTTGGCCGGATAAAAATCCGGGTCCGTTCCGGTTACATATGTAGACCCGACTGTTGAGGGAATAGAATTCTGCCGCTACAACAACAACAACAGGACAAATCTATTAGCGTTGAACTTGCCAAAAGCTTTAACACAGTCAATCACAAAACGCTACTGGAAGATATTGAAAAAAAACTCTTCATTTATGAAAATATGTTGTTGTTGTTTTAACGGATTATCTAATCCCTGTTAGGATGGTAAGGGTCACTTGTGTTTTTGTCGCCGTCATCTAACGCGAGGCCCAAGAAACGTGCTGTTTCGACGTGGTCGGACCAGAGAGAGGAGGGTGTTAGATGAGTAGGGTTCGTAGGGCATGCAAAGAGGTGGTCAGAGGAGTCATGCGGAGACTCGTTGCATGCAGGACATGCATTGGGTATGTCAGGGTATATTCTGGATAAGTAGGAGTTTAGCCTGCTACAGTATCCAGAACGAAGTTGCGCTAGGGTCACTCGCGTTTCTCGCGGCAGCTGGAGCTCTTCGTCTGCTATGGGTGGTGATTTGACTCCAAGAACGCCATTCACAGGAAAGGGAGTCGGTGAAGGTGTTAATGGCTCGCTGTGAATGGCGGTCAGTGCCTGTCGAAAGTCAGTTGCGTCCGAAGTGCGGTCAGCGTACTAAACGACGTGCGGACGTCGTCGACGTAGTCGGGGAAAGACCTTTTGATGCCCCTAGGAGGCGGTTCCACTCCAAGTAGATTTCTATGAAAACATCCCAGAAGTATCTGCGTGGAGAGGAGTTCATTATCCTCCTTAACCGGGAGCATAATCGTCTTACTGTGCAAGTGTTCTATGGGAGACATCAAAAGGCATCCCGTCGTGGTCCGGAGTGCAGTATTTTGACAGGTCTAAAGTTTCCTCATCTGCGTGCTACTGCATCCAGGCGACCATATTGGTGCTGCGTAGTTAAGAACCGGCCGACCGATTGCCTTGCATGTTGCCAGCAGCGTTTCTTTTTCTTTACCCCATGTGCTGCCGGCTAGCGACTTGAGGATTTTGTTGCGGCTCTGTACCTTGGCGATAATCGCGGTCGTATGGGGAGAGAAGGAGCATAGACTATCAAAGGTTACACCTACGAGGTTTGACAATTAAGTATTGAGACTGATTTTATTGCCGCGCTTGTGGTAAACCTGTGACCTTGAAATTCCCTTTCTGTTTTTCCGGCATCCCTCCCCTCTCCATTGATATATGTACCATCGCTCTAGCTTGTTTAGTTCGCCTGCTGCGTCAAGTTGAGTAGACGTGTGTTTGTAGTGCTCGTCACGAAAATGGAAAAACGAAATCAAGAGCAACGCGTTGCGATAAAATTTTGCGCCAGATTGGGCAAGTGGAAAACGATCCCACGCTGCTTGATCGAGTTATTACAGGTGATGAGAGCTAGTGGAATCGTCCACAAAGAATTCGTTCCACAGGGGAAAACTGTGAATCAAGTCTACTATTGCCAAGATCGCTCGTAACTGGATCCTTCATCACGACAACGCGCCGTGCCACACCGCCTTCAGCGTGTCCCAGTATTTGGCCTCTAAAGGGACCGCCGTGTTGCAACAGCCGCGTTATTCGCTCGACATGTCACCCTGTGACTTCTTTTGTGACCCAAAACAAAATCGGTGGTCAAAGGAAACCATTTTGGGTCGATTACAGACGTCCAGTCAGCCGTGACGAGGGTACTCGCGGACATCCCAGGCGAAGCGTTCCAGAAATGTTACGAAGCATGGAAAAGCGCTAGAATCGCTGTATAGCTGCCCAAGGAGACTACTTTGAAGGGGATGGCAGAGTTGTAGAATAATTTTCAAATATACGGTTTTTATGGAATCAGTCTCATTACTTTATTGTCATACTTCGTAAAATCTTAGGGTTATTGACAGTCGGAATTTTGACGCCGTCGACTGCAATATTAAGTTATGAAAATATCGTTCGGTTTCGGTTCGTTAATTGTATTATATTGGTTCATACTTATCTTTTTTCGCCCTAACCTTCAATAATATAAAAATATTCTATAATGAATGGAAAATCCAGTACACAACTTCGCATTTTCACCGAGAAATCATTGGATATATACGCGGGCAAAGAAAGCACATCTATTTTAAATTCCATTTGTTCGAAAATTATCGAAACTGGACTAAAAATTTTCAAGCACCTTGATCGATAGGAGGATGAGAGTTTGTTAAAGAAACTCAGATGGATAAAACCGGGACAATATTTTTTGTGCCGCTTTGTTGGGTATACAGAATTCCAAATATCAATACAAAAATTCATCTCCCTACAAACCTTAAAATTACTTAAACTTTAGTTGTTAATATTAAGGTTAACGGCATACGAATACGCTATGCACTCCAGCGCATTAAAATAGTAAAAATCCAGAAATGTTCCAAAATAAAGAAATATAAATTTCCCGATTAAGTTCATGTAGATAAAAATATTTCAAACGTAACGCACTTTATAATAAATTTGGTTCAGTGATATGCTGAGCTTAAAGCTCTTACATCTACCAGTAAACGTCAAACGTCAAGCTTTTGTAAAAGAAAATTGTTTTCGACTTTTGCTTTTGGCAAAACAAAAGAAAACTGCCAGACATATTCAGTTCGCTCGTCGATTCTTATCATATTTTCTCTGAAAATGATTGTGTAAATCGGACAAAATATGGCTTGAAATTATTTATAGAAACGAAACATTACTATGTGTCTTATGGTGTAGAGCTGTTTAATTATTATTTTACAAACGACAGTAGCGAAAAAGTGAGCAAAAAAAGTTGACAAAAACAAAAAACAATATCAACAATGTGTCCAGTGTCATCCGCCCCCACTAAAAGTAAATGAGTGACTTGTACACAAAAAGAAGGCAAAGGCAAATTCATCGGTGCGATAGATTTGTTCTATCAATTGAGCCTGCCATTGCATTGCACCGTAATACCCCATTTTCGCATGCTCTGCTGTGATAATGGAAATGTGAAAAGCTAATTGAATCAGTATCTGAAAATAATAGCATTTGCAATACACACTGATATATACAGTTGCAAGCCAAAGTGCAGCGCTATATAGTGCCAGTGACCTGGAAAACGTAACAACATAAACTTGACAATCGCATAAATATGGAATTTGCCGATCTCATAAAAACGCCAAAGCTGGACGGTGTATTCTTACACGACCACCTGCATGCAACAGTTGAGGGAACGCTCTGTATTACCGGTCATCATCTATTGTTGAGCGCCAGACAGGAGAATAGCCAAGAGCTATGGGTAAGTGAATGGTTAATATGTATATATAGGCACACAAGATCATTGAGCAGGCATTGACGTGGAAACATGATGGGAGCGTGTCAAGTTGTTGCTGTCTCTTAACACCATTTCCTTCTTGTACCTAACATATTTAATTAGTTCAGTCAGGCGTATTGTTTGCTTTAAAATTAGCATTTACCATGTCAACATATTTGACTGAGCAAGGCAAACGTGCTTACATACTGTCTGTATATTATGCATACATACATATATGTATATTTATATATATTCCTTTTTTCATTCACAGTTATTGCACAAAAATATCGACTGTGTGGAGAAAAAACCATTTATGGTGCAAAACATGGTGATGGGCGGCATCATAACACTGAAGTGCAAGGACTTACGCATCATTTCACTAGAGATTAAATATGCTAAAGAATATTTTAATGTAGCAGCGTCGTTGGAGGCACTCAGTTCGTTACACAATCCTGAACTCGAATATCCATTTTTCTATCGACCAATGTACACCATACTTGAGGACGGATTCACTATGTTCCGGTAAATACAAAGCATGGGTATATTTCATGACTTTCTTTTCATATACATAAGTATATATTTTTTGGTCTGTATAGCCCCGAACTAGAATTTGCGAAACTAATTTCCGGTGCTGCCAGCAATCTACACAATGGTAATGAAAATTGTGGTGTCGGCGGTGGAGCGGTACCTGGTGCTGTTGGGGGTTGTGAATGGCGCATCACCACAGTCAATAAGGATTTTAGTGTCTGTCCAACGTATGGTACTGCGCTTATTGTGCCTAAATCTATTACGGACGAACAAATTGTGCAATCAGCTGCATTCAGAGATGGCGGTCGATTTCCGGTGCTCAGCTATCGGCATGAAAATGGGGTGAGTGTAGTGGAGTGAGTAATAAATGATGCGATTAAACAAGCAGACATTCCATCTCAGCTCCACAGTTTATCGTCAACGGCAAATATATAAAGTTGCCTATGAACACATAACATTGACTTATTTGAAGTAATCTACGTAATATTTCTTAATAGATGCAGTTGTACAGTTGTAGAGAAATTCTGCATGTTTATGTGTTGTGCCTTTACATACATTTCTTATATACAATGAATTAACGATTTAATCTAGTGTTCTCAAACCGCTAACCAATAAAAAATATTTATTAATTTACTTTTATTTGTCCGCCTTTGTAGGCTACGCTAATGCGCAGCTCACAGCCCGTCTCCATACAAGGTATTAAACGTTGTCGTGCTGACGAAGCGATACTGAACGTTGTGCTGGGACGCAGTAAAAAGGGGTTCATCGTTGACACTTGGGGAAAGGGTAAATCCAACACCGAAACCGATCAACATTACTCACAATGGAAGAAAGTGAATCGGGCTATTGGCAATGTGTCGGCGCCTTCAGCTATTTTGGATAGTTACACTAAACTTATTGAAGGTAGGTATTAGCACATTTTCAAAGCTGCCATCTGATATTGATATTATTTTCTTTATTACAGCATGCAATGATATTACTTGTTCCGCGGACAAATGGTTGTCACGCCTAGAAGCAAGCGGCTGGTTAAGTCTCGTACTGAATTCACTGAATGCTGCCTGTGTAGTTGCACAATGCCTCGATCAGGAAGGCAGTCCGGTGCTGGTGCATGGCTCTAAAGGTTTGGACTCCACACTAATTGTAACGTCACTGGTGCAGATAATACTTAATCCTGATTGCCGCACAGTACGCGGGTAATGCCTGCCATTTTACTAACTGAAATTTCTGTCATACACACTTCTGTTTCTTTAATTAGCATACAAGCTTTAATTGAACGGGAATGGATACAGGCCGGTCACCCTTTTGCATCACGCCATCGCTATGGCTGTTATACGCCCGCACAGAATCGGCCTAAAAACTCTGGTGCCTCCTTTGTGTTATTTCTCGATTGTATATACCAGCTATATACACAATTCCCCTGCAGTTTCGAATTTAGCCTGCAAATGCTAATTTTACTTTATGAGCACAGTTATTTCTCGCAATATGGTACATTTTTGTGTGATTCCGAACGCGAACGACATGAGTTGGGCGTGCATACGCGCACCACTAGTTTGTGGTCTTACCTAAACCGACCCGATGTGCTGAAAAATATGCTAAATCCATTGTACGAACCAAATTCAAGTGTAATTTGGCCAAGCGTGGCACCGATCTCATTGGAATTGTGGAGCGGTAATGTTACCCAAATACACTAAAAGTTACTTATAAATAAAATTTATAAATCGTTCATTACCGTAAATTCTAGAGCTCTATCTGCGTTGGACAATCGAACAGAAAAATAGCACCAAAACTATGCAACAAATACAAGAACTGGTCACACAGGAAAAGGAACTACGCGCGAAAGTAAGATCGCAATTACTTTTCGAGTATAATTTTTTAATTTAAAAAAAATTTACGTAACTACTTTTCGCAGGCAATACGGTTGCGCAAGCAAGCTTCAGATCTGAGCAATGAAATGGAGGATCTTATGATATCCGATTGATCAGCGCAGCCGCTGGAAACCAAAAATACTGCAACCGCCACAAAAGCTTGTGGTCATCACCAGTTAACATAGAGCAAGTGAACATTTACAACGCTAAATAAGGAAAGATAAACTAGTTTTTGAAATATGCAGTTCAAATTTTTAACTTTGCTCTCTAAGTGTCTCTCTAAAAATATACTATAATAATGCGAATAGCCTTCAGGCACTGCATCGCGTCACGGCGGTGTGTACACTTGGAAATTGAGTCAATTTTTGGCGCATTTTTATTGTAATTTAATATAAGTTAATACTTAAGCTAATAATAAATGAAAATCAAAAATTCAATTCCGTTTTGGAGGAATATTGAAAGAGAACAATAAAAGTATGTTGGTTTAACATAAATGTACATACATATGTACATCAGCGAGTATATTTGATAAGCGCCAATTTATTTCGAAAATGTTGAAGCAATGTGAAAAAGACAGACGCACTGAACTAATTCAAAACTTTGAAAAGTGGCAGGCATACGATTTTTAGTATTTTATTAATATTTATTTAAACTAGTAATCGATAGTAATTCGATAAACGAAGAAGTAATAAAGGTAAATAAGATGAAATTTGATAAAAAAAAAAATAAGAAAACTAAATTTCTGTGACTAAGCTCTATTTTGATCTCTTGCATTTATTCGCTAAAATTTCTTAAAAAAAAAGAAAAATTATTTGATATTTTGTTTATCGCATTACTGAAAAATCAAATTCTCTGACGTTTCGTTTATCGAATTACTACTGCGTTTCAATTATAAAAAAAATCAAACTTCATACTTTTTATGATCTTTGAGTAAAGCGGCCCACTCACGACAAATTTGTTTGACAAATCTGTTTGAAGACGGTTGAGCACTCACGACAAACCGATTTGACAAACTTTATTTTCATTGTGTGCTTCGCGGAGTGAACATGTGTGATTATAACGCGGATGATGTAATTGCGCTGCTAGTAATACACCGGTGCATGAAGCGAAAAAGCCAAATGGAGTGCGTAATGCAGTGCGTAAACAATTAATTTTTTTTTTTCACTACATCAATTTTCCCATCCTTATCAGTTTCTTTATATTTCGAAAGTAAATTTTTCCACGACTTATCCTTTTGGCATTTATTCTCATAATTTTCACTTTTGGATTGCCATAAGGCCGGTTCCTTTTTAGTTAATTCAATAAACTCTTCCAAAAAATTTTTGCTCAAGCTTGCCATTTTTTTATCCGCTGATGTTTACTCTGCAAAAATTTCAACCAACTGACCAAATGTTTGCAAACCACGCCACTCACGACAAACGAATCCACAAATCGGTTGTAAGTTTTTGAAATTTGTCGCAAACCTTCAATCCGTTTGACAACATGCCCACTCACGACAAAAACCACCTCAAACTCAAACAGATTTGTCAAACAAATTTGTCGTGAGTGAGCCGCTTAAGACCAACAATCTTAAATGTTTGCCTTCTACTTAATATGTAACGGAAACTACAAATTTCTGCAAATATCTACAACTATGAAATTGAAGATGGAGCTTTTGTAGCTTTTGTAGCTTTTTTGCAATAACTATACGCAAGCGTATTTATATTTGCTGTGATGGCAGAAAAAGCAGAAAGAGTGCGCGTTAGAATATTATTTCAAAAGTATTACAAGCTTGCTTATTCAAGTCTATTATTACGCGAAGTGTTTTATAAGAAAGCAAAAATACCACTTAGATAGTCCTGAAGTCTCAATAAAAGTTTTAATGTAATTTAATATCATGTAGACTGAGTTTGTTGTTTTCGAATCAATTTAATTTTTTTTATATAAATAAATAACAGAAAGTACGTGTATGGGAAGCAATTGTAAGACGCAGCTTCTTAACAAATTATACCTTGGAACTGCAAAAAACAAAAAAAAACATTTAAATGGCAACACAATTTCATTTACGCATCTTGTCGGCTCTTGGTTCGCTCTTGTAAACAATTTATTTTCTATTACAAATTTTTGCTTGATTCTACTATGGTTGAAAAATTGTACAAAATCGTTTTTAACACAAAATTCTGTAATGCTTTAAGATTGTAGTTAACATTACAAGACAAAATTGGGATCAAGCAAAAAAAACATTACAAAAATAGAAATCAGCACTTAATATAAACCAACCTTTGGTTGGGTTGAGCTATGTTTGTTTTTTGCTATTTTTTGTAAAGATTACAAAACTTGATTGCATAAAAATATTTATGTCTAAATAATATAAGTTTCCGAGTGCAAATGCGACGTACTTCCATTGGATAGTATTCATAAAATATATCCGTTTAATTACCGGCATCATCCTCCAGGAAGAAGAATTGACCGGAACGTTTTTGTTCGGTATCCTGCATGTGAAAAATATAGATATCAGTTTATGAATACAAATGCATAAGCTTATGGGAGCATTTGAAAATAATTGGTATACCTTAACAGAGTTGTTTTTGTTAATGCGTGGCCTGAAGTTGTTGGGATCGCGACGGAAAGTAATACCTAAGAGTTCCAGGAATCTATTCATGCCATTCAACAAGGATTGCGGTGAGAAAGCAGTAGTTTTCACTGAGGGTTGACCTTCGAGCACAATAACGCGATCCGCCAGATAAGTAGCCATGATGAAATCGTGCTCTACCACGAAGCCCGTGCGTTTCGCATGCAGAATGAATCTATGAAAATATACAATAAAAATTAACCAAAAGTAACATAAAAAATAAATATTTTGCTTACCTCTTAATAACCTTAGCCGCTACTAAACGCTGTTCAGAGTCTAGATAGGCGGACGGTTCATCGATCAGATATACATCAGCGGGTTTTCCCAGACACAAAACTAAAGCAACACGTTGCAATTCACCACCAGATAAATTCTGTACTTCTTGATCCATGATTTCCTCGATTTTCATAGGTTTCATAACGTCCGCAATAAATTGTGGATGCACGTATGCGTCACGAATTTTGTCGTGCAACAAGTGACGCACCAAATTTTGGAACTTTGGTGAAATTTTCTGTGGCTTGTACGAAATATTCAAAACTGGCAAATCGACCTCTTCATCTGGTTGTAAATTACCAGCCAACATTCTAATAAATGTGGTCTTGCCGGTACCGTTTTCTCCCAAAAGCACAAGAATCTCTGAATCACTGAAATGACCTTGCTCAACGGTCAGTTCAAATTTACCCAATGTCTTCTTCATTGCAGGGTATACATAGTGGTTCATACGTTTAATTTCCTCCTCTGTAGCCGATTCAGATACCTAAAATTTAACATGTGTTTTTAAGTTTATTTATTATTACGACAAATTAAAGCCCATTACCTTAAAAGTTAACGATTCAGTGCGGAAACGCATGTTCTCGGTGGGCACAAATCCGTCCAGGAAAATGTTAATGCCTTCACGCACTGAGAAAGGCATAGTAACCACACCATAAACACCGGGTACACCGTAGAGACAGCAAATGAAATCAGAGAGGTAATCCAGGACTGACAAATCGTGCTCCACCACAATAATGAACCTGCAATAAGTATTTTACATTTTTATATACGATTAAAACATTTATAACTGTTTGTTTTTATACTTTGTTGGATGCAATAAATGTCTGATTGTTAAAGCAGCGTTTAGACGTTGTTTGACATCCAAATAAGATGACGGTTCATCAAACATGAAAATATCGCCATCCTGGATGCACACCATAGCAATGGCAAAGCGTTGCAGTTCTCCTCCCGATAACTGCGCTATATCACGGTCTCGTATATGCAGCAAATCCAACATTTCACAAATTTCATGCTGATTTTTGCGCTCATCTTTTTTATCGAGTAATTCCGCGACTGCACCGCGGACCGCTTTAGGTATCTGATCGACATACTGCGGTTTCACCAGCGCTTTTAAATTGTCTTCTAATATTTTAGTGAAATAATTTTGCAATTCTGAACCACGGAAATACGCCAGAATTTCAGTCCAGTCTGGTGGATCACTGTATCTTCCCAGGTTAGGTTTTTGTTTGCCTGCGAGTATCTTTAAAGCAGTCGATTTACCAATACCGTTTTGGCCAACCAATCCGAGCACTTCACCAGGTCGTGGGATTGGTAGACGATGGAGTTTGAAGGAATTCTTGCCGTAACGATGAGTTGTATGCTTCTCCAAATTGCTGGGTATATTAATGATAGTTATGGCCTCAAATGGACATTTCTATAACAAATAAAAATTGTGGTAAACGTTGCAAAACTTTATAATAAATAATTTTACCTTAACGCAAATACCGCAACCGATGCAAAGTTCTTCTGAAAGAGATGCTATCTTGGATGTAGGCGTGACCTCAATGCAAAGCTTTCCCATACGCACTACAGGACATGATTTCTTGCACTCCTGACGGCAACGCTTGGGTTTGCACTTATCATCGCTAACTATAGCAATACGCGTTTGTTTATCTGTTTCCTCGTGCTCTTTCCTACGCGACATGCTAAAAAAAATGAGAAATATGCAATAATTAGAAGACTTTTTAAAGTGGAAACGTGTTTTCTTTTTGTTATAAATGCACATTGACAACGAAGCAATCTACTCTCACTACTTTTGCCCTTCCCCGCACCAACTATACGGACAACTATTCATACACGCGTATTTACAAGTCAGCCTGGTTGGCATTGCATTTGCAATAGACAGACAATCATGGTCAACTAAGGCACCCAAAATATAACCTCAATTTGCTTTAATCTAAATGAATCAAAAATTTTTCGTATTACCCACACACAAATTCTTTAATTTTTAATTTAATTAATAAGTTAATGAATTTTATAAAATATTTAGGTACAATACCTTAAAGATTAAAAAATTTACTAAATACGGCGAACTAAACACCTCGCCAAGAAAATTTCAAAAGGGAATGTCAAAACGCAAACGTCATTAAAGCGAACTGCCTTACCTACATATTTTGATTGATAGCAGCAGAGAACGAAGATTATACTCTGTTGATAGCAGGGTAGTTTTAAATAAACCAATATATTACAAAAAAAATGTAGAAATTACGAACAAACTTATTTTTTACTCTGCATTGATGTTAAAAAAAAGATTTTATTGTAATACTTTTCTAATACTTTTTTTAATTACGTTCAAATTTTGCGTAATAAATTAAAAGAAATGGACTCCACACGAAGCTTCCTTATGTGAAATTTTTGGTTTAAGGTGGTGTCAAAAATCGATGACGTTTTGACATTTGACATTACAGTTCGTAGTTGTATTTCGTTTTTTTACCAATCGAACCAAAATTAACACGTCTTAATATTGTTATTATAATTAAAAATGGTCGAAGAAACCCCTATAGCTGAAAATGTTGAGAAAACTGAAGTGGAGCAGGCTCCTCCGCCACCGGAACCCACTAAAATATTCACTGTAGAAAGTAAGATGAGAAAACTGCATTCATTCAGGCACTAGCCTTAACCTAGAAATGCAAAATGCATTTTAATTCTTGCCAATACTTTCTCTCATTTGTTGTGTAAAATATATACGTTTTCGTATTGTAGTTCTACATATGGTGAAAGATGCTCAACAACAACATGGTTTGAGGCATGGTGACTATCAACGTTACCGTGGTTATTGCACTCGTCGTATTCGCCGTCTCAGGAAAACCTTAAAGTACCCTCAGGGCGACAAGCGTCACTTCAAACGGAAAGATGTGACCTTAGCTCAACTGACTGGAAAACGAGCAGATGAACGCTTCATACATATTCCATTGATAAGCGCCGAACGTGCATGGTCGTATGCAATGCAGCTGAAACAGGAAGCCAACACGGAACCCAGAAAGCGTTTCCATTTGATTAATAAACTCCGTAGGGCATGTTTCTATGCTTTACAATTACAAGAGCTTTGTAATGTAAGTTTATATTTGTATTTCCTTCAAACATTTTTTCATATACGATTTTTCTTAAAGTCTGAAGCATTTGATGCGCGCACTAAGCTGGAATGTGAAGCCTATGTTGCTTGGATGCACGGTACCCTACACTTTGAATTGCAGTTGTGGGGTTCTGCCTTAGAGCATTTGAAACGAGCTCAAGTAGTTTACGAAAATCTTGCCAAGGCGTTGCCTGAGGATGAACAAGAATTGTACCGTGCTAAAGTGAACGAATTTACGCCCAATCTTCGTTATTGTGCTTATAATATTGGTGGCGGTGGTGGCACCAATAAAATTGATGATTTACTTGAATTGCGTGCACAAGGATTGTTGGAAAATCTGGATCTATTGGTTAGTCAAACGAAAATGGAGAGTAGCGAAGGCTTGCAAACCATTGAATGGCGCAGTCGCAAGGTTACTGTACGTCCAGAGAAAGTTCGTCTGTTTTTGCTCAGTATACAAGAAGTCGATAAGTCGTTAGAGAAGACTACTAAAGTAGACTCAAAAATCGAATTAATTGAACGTATTTTGATGGATTGCAAAGATGCTATACAAGCAGTTAAAGAAGAAATCAAACAAGATCCGAAGTTGCGCTCGCTAACCACAGGTCAGACTGTGACCGGGGTACAATATTTACTAGCATATTTATCATACATACGGCACAGTCGTACTTTGCAAAGAAATCTCTGTCTTGTTGAGCAGGTAAGAATTACAAACAGCTAATTTAAAAAAAGTAATTTATTTTCACCTCTTTTATTTTCGTCCAGGCGAAATCTACCTTCGCTGATCCAAATCAGAAGTCACAAGTTGTTGGCGAAGGCAAGCGGGTACGCTCACAGGATCTCGCACGTTTATATGAGATTATTTTGCAAAACGTCTCCGAAATGCTACAAATCCAAGGGATGGAGGACGACGCTGCCTACAAAGAGGAAATGGAAAATTTGTCTCTGACATTTAAAGCATTCCGTTGTTATTACATCGCACTAACTCTAATTGATATGAAAAAGTGGAAAGAAGCGGTTGCTCTTTACGAACGTTCTTCGAAATATGCTAACGAAGCACTGAGCGGTAAAGTCAGTGATGAATTCAAGTTAACTGATGAATTGAAGAAACTTGTCTCGACCATTGACGGTTGCAAATTTTCTGCGCACGCATACAGTGTGCTTGAAAATGATACCTCAGAGGATTCGGTTTCCACTTCCAAGTCTCAAAAATCGACAAAACCATTATATGAACGGTTGTCACAGTACAAGGAAGACCAGTCATTGCACACTAAAACGCCAAATGTGTTCAAGATGACACCCGAAATGGAGGCAATACCATGCAAACCACTCTTCTTCGATTTAGCGATTGGCCATATTGAACTACCATCACTGGAAGATAAGTTGCAGTCGCCAGGCAACAAAGGCGCATCGATTTCCGGTTTTGTTAAAGGATTTTTGGGCTGGGGTGGAAAGAAATGAGTGCCTGCGGGGTAACAACATTTAATAATGCTACGAACATCATTAACCATCTATTTAGTTAATTACAAAAATGAATGAAATATTTCATGCTTGTCCAAGCTGTTGTGAAATTGCAATCAGAAGAAAATTTCAGAACAAACTTATAATTGAGAAATGCATTTCGTGTATGCTGAAACAAGCCAATTGGACAGTTAATTTCGAGTGCCGGTAATTGTTTTTTTTATAAATTGTTTTTTTATTTTATTTTTTGATTCCTTATTCGGAATCAATCAAACCATAAACTTTTCTAAAGTGGATTGTGAAATAAAACATTGGTTCTTATATATACACAGTATATTTAAAATATATGTATTTTAGTCATTTTGATTATCGCTTTCAGAACCAAAGAGCAAATAATGCTAATCACATACCTTTGTCAGCTACTTAAAGTAAACAATTTTTGCTAAATTTAACTAAATGCATATGGGTATACGCATGTGTGCCACGAACTATTTTTCTAACCAAGTACCAAAGTAGCCGTTTTGATGAAACTCTAGCGCTAGATCCTTTATTCTGGAATGGTACTCGTCGGTTAATTTTTGTGTAACTTTAATTTCGTTGGCATTTGGTACGGATTCACTGATGGCATCTAAATTTGGTATATTATTAGGATCAAATGTAACTGCAGGCAATACCCACATGGATACCGCTAAACCGTACAGAGCATGTGCAGTAAATTCTTTAGTAATATTTTCCAATGAAAAGGTCTCTCGTATTGACTCCAAATGCTCACGAGAAACTAAAAGTTGTTCCAAACGATTGTGCAGAGCGCTACGGTAGGTTTCCAACAAACGATTCGTATGCGCATCACGAAGTTCGCGTTTCGTGCTGGTGAACATAAAATGAAGGATATCAAAAATGAACGAAGTATAACGCATTGCCTGCAAATAAACAAAATATAAATAAGTATGGCAATGAGCATATTCACAAAATGGTAACAACGTTTCACCTGTAGATCAAAGAATTTAACCGCTTTCGGTGCTTGGCTGGCGTTGTCATCCTCCATGTTGGATTTAAACATGATGTTGTTGACATACAAATCACCATGACACATTACACTAACACAATCGCTGGCATTTTTTATACTATACATAATTTTCTGATACAATTCAGCTTTTAATTGCTCTATCATACAAATTGAATGGGAAAGGCTGCCATCAACGTTTGATTCGCGTAAACTCTTCAATGATTCCTCTATTGAGGATGTGAGCAAATTGCCGTAAAAACTTTCCGCCTCCTCACAATACACAATTTCATTAACTTTGCCATATCGCTCACGAAAATTGCTGTCGTCCAAATGCTTAGCCGCTATAGATGTAGCATGTAACTTAGCGAGTTCCTATAATGAAGGTGGAAGAAGTATTTTTATAATTTTGTTAAGTTATTTTTCTAAGCGTGTTTAAATCTTGCCTTCATCACTATTTCACAATGATAAAGATCGAACGGTAACAAACGATTTGGCATGCGATAGCCGAGCTGCTTCAGATCCTCCAACGCTATCAACTCGCCTTTCTTATCCGTGCCGGCATAATAGCATTGTGGAAATACTGTGTCTCCATTGATGAAATATTTTTCTAGGGCTGGTATCACATGAGTATAGGCGTTTATTTCATTGTAAAATGCTTCATCACAGCGAAACAGAAGGCGGCGGGATTGACTTAAAATTTGCCTTTTGACTATGAAACTAAAGCACTGTGCACCTGAAACAAGATTTTTGTATTTAAAGGATATCTCAAGTAATGTAAAACAATTAGAAATTATTAAAAAGTTTCAATATGTTGAAAATAAGATTCTAAGAAATGACTAACTTTAGAAACACTGCTTTTAGAGAATCAATAGGTGCGTTTGGAAGGCTTAGGCACAATATTTTGATTTGTGGATGATATTTTAAATTATAAATTTCCACTACTGAGGATAAGCGCTTATTAGTTCCCGCCATAAAATACTGAACCCATGAAGTTCTTGTTCGTTTCAAATAATTATCCGTTATTAAACAAGTTTTAAATCGATTATTCAAAAATATTTGTCTACCTGTGTATGAAGACAACGTGCACACCGCTGCACAGCTGATTTTTGTTTACATGTTTTCAAGAAATAAAAATAAAACAGGGGTAAAACGAATAATGTGTACAAATTCTATAAAATTTGTACATCCATACATATATATGTATGTATGTATGTATATATGCACATAAATATAAAGCAAATAAAATTGCTATGTTTACGTGAATGACCTTCGTGAGCGAGATTAGAAAACAAATTGGAGAGTGTTCGTATAAGAAAAAGATGTGATGAGTGTGCTTTGAAAGCGAGCAGATTCTTCTGTTTGTATTGAGCGGATTCTACGATGGGGGCGTTTGAGTGCAGTTGTACTGCTTTCATTTCGATTTACATGTGTGTGCGAGGTATTTGCGTTAGCGCAGACAAAAAGCGACTTGACGTTGCGCAAGGTCATTGCGAAAAATGCAAATTGACGTTGTACATACATATGTACATTTGTACGCACAATTTTATCAAAAATATTTCATTCATTACACACATATGTACATACATATGTATATAAATATTCATATACACAAATAAGCTACTTAATAAATATTATATTATCGTTATTCGACGAAATAATGAGGATATAAGTACATACATATACCGATTTAAATAATATTTAGTACCAAACCATAATATTGGGAATGTACGTGATTAATATCTGATTCTAGGCATTTTGACAATATATTAAAATGCTGGTAAGATTTTTATAGTTTTAAAAATAGCTATGATATGTACATTACGCCTAGAAGGGCGTGGGGTCCGCTCGATCACTTTTTAAAAGTGTTGAGATTAGTGAGGTCCGTCTGTGATCACTGTACCAAATTTTGGTTCAGCTTTGTGATCTGTTATTTAGGTCTTGCCACCTTCTTTGTTTCAACAAACGGAATATTGTGGACTTGACAATGGTTGATCTTTCCAATCTCATGGAAAATGTGTAACAAATTTCATCAAGATTATTCCATTTTTGAATTTTCACTCAAACAACCGATCGCTGATCAAAACTATTTACAATTACATATGAGCGAGGTTGCGAGAGTAAAAAGAAGAAATGCATGGAAAATATAATTTACCACAAAATCGTTTCCTTTTAGACTTTCTAGCGGCCATTATCCGAAGCCACGACGGTGACTACTCTGACTACACAGAATTTCATTCCGATAAATATGAATAATATAAAATAATCATACAATAATGTAATTTTTTATTAATTCGGAATGGTTGCAAAGTAGCCAAGTGAAGGCAGTCTAATTTAATGCGACGATAATAACGATATTATATTATGTATGAGTAAGTGTGCATTATAGTGCAATTAAAAACTGTTATTTTTATTATGGCATGCAAATAATGGCGTTTATCATTACATAAATTCTTAGAAAAATGCCTGATTAGAAAGAATTTATAATGTCGTCAGTTCGTTTCAACTATTTTATTGTAATTTGTAAAATTTAGTCAACATAAAGTTGATTTCATAATGAACCTGGTGGAAGCAACACGAGAAGCTGGAAAGAATATAAATCCTTAAGCTTAGCTTATGTCGAAGGTTTAGCGTATAGTAGTAGAAGTATTAAGCTTATTTATTTATTTATTTTTTTTTTTATTGTGTATTAAACCACACTGTCCACAGGTGCATACAAGTTGACATATACAGCTGCTGACAGCTAATTAGAAATGTAGGTGGCTGACGAGTATAATGATACAAATTTTTGATATACCGTTATTTATATTCCTAAAAGTCTTGCATTGTCGTGTTACTCTATTTACCTAAATTCACTCTTTTTTTAGTTGCTAAATTAAAGTTCTTTTAATTTTTTCTCAAATAGTAAATGCGTTACGATATTGAAGGTGAATTTGTCGCACTTAATAATTAGAAACAGTTTATAAAAAAATTAAAATTCCTTAAGGTGTTAATTTTGTTAATAATATTAGTGATTTCTGGTGAGGGTGTGTTTCAAAGCTGTGGTTTAAAATATATTAAAATGTATTTTTGGTGTTTTTTAATGCGGAAACGCTGCAGCTCTACACTAGATTTTTGACTTTCGTCGGTCTGGAAAGATGTGCAAAAAAATTTCGAATAAGGCAAAGGCTCAAAAAAAATTGTTTTGAATGTCCCTAAGGGGGGAGCCTACTTTAGAAGCTTAAAAAAATGGATTATTTTTTTTTTTTGCTTAAATCTCTTTAAAAAATATCTAAGAATATGCCCCCAAAGTTATAAATGGAAATTCGAAATATTTTCGAAGCTAGAAGGAAAATAGTGACCGAGCGTCTAGTAGATATTTGTATGAGCGATTGAGCAGAAAGCGAAAACTTTGACGGGCGATTTCTCGGTTTTTCAATTTTACGATTTTACTGAATTGGCGGGCAAACGTCCTATCGGAACGAATCAAAATGCGTTGTATTTGGAATTAAATTCTCTTCTAGGTGAACCTAAAATACCTTAAGAAAGTTAACATTAATCCGGGTTTTAAATGATTTAAAGTAATGTTTTTTTTTTTGTTTTTTAAATGCATTTTATTTAATCTGCGAAAAATTGTTGAATTTTTAATTTTTTGTTGAATTTTCTTCTTCTCTTTTTTTCAAACATGAAGAATATCTAATGTATTATAATAAAAAAATTTGAGAAGACCCTTCAAATATATAAGAATAAATCCTAAAAGTTTCATTTCAATCAGACATTTCTTTCCTTTCCAAAAAAAATCCTTAAAATGTAGATTTTTTGAAGCCTCTAAAGTAGGCTCCCCCCTTAAGCATATACAGAATTTTAAAACTATTTTCAATTTTGCACGCAAAGAAAAAACCCGAAAAACTTCATCAGAAATATACCGCAGAATACTACTGTCTTCCGAGCAGACCCAAAAAAAAAGAGTTCCACTGACATTCTACGTGAAATTCAAGACGAATATAATGAATGTCCAAATATCCAAGAGAACAATTGCCCGGCGTTTGGTCGAATATGGACTTCACGGCATGGCAGCACGCAGGAACCCACTTCTGACTAAAATTCGTAGAAATGACGCGTAGGCTTTGCCAACACTTATTGATCTAAGACAACAAATCAACGGAGGTATGTCGTTTGGAACGACGTAAAAAAAATTAATCACTTTGGACCTGATGGTCGAAGGTATGTTCACATTCAAAAATTTTATCCTCGCTAGGTTCCACGCGTAGTTGAGCATGGTAGAGGATCAATCATGGTGTGGGAATGTTTTATATATAATGGTGTTGGGCCATAAGATTAATGGAGTTTTAAACGAGGAGCAATACGTCGACATCCTAAAAAATGTCATGTTGCCATGGATTGAGGAAAATTTGTCCAAAAGTTTTTTAATGAAAATCCTATCAATGTGTTGGAGTGGGAATCGTTCAGTCCAGACTTAAACCTTATAGAACATCTCTGGGTGATGTTAAAAATATCCCAAATATGATTGTTCTTTGTGATGAAATTAGAATTGTTGATAAAATATTTCCGTTTCTAATTAGTTGTCGCGCTCTAATCGTTGATTCCACTTGTTTCAGTTAAAATCTTCAAAACAAAAACAAAATTTTTTTAACAAAATTTTTACTATTAGAGTCTAAGTTTAACATCGGTTTCATTAAAATAAGTGAAAATACAATATTTATAAATACATATTTAAATTACCCATTTGTTTGTTTGCCAAAATTTAACGTTTTTTCATAATCAGCTGGGTTTAATTATCTGTGCTATTTGAATTTTAATAAGGAAACATTTCCCCTTTAAATTTTTTTATGAGGTTATGCGTCGGAGAAAAATTGGTGCGAAAAAATTTGGGCTAATTCCCTTTTAAAAAGGGTAAATAACTTCGAAAGTCGATTGCTCGTACAGCTCAATTGGCTCGTTTCAGTCGAATTTTCACAGAAGACTTGTGCAAATTTTTTCTGGACATACTGGCATTATGGAGATTACCGGTGTTACAAATTTACGCGGGTTTTTAAGACTTATTTGTTCTTAACTGGACTTTTTTTCACTTTATTTTTTTTGCAAACCCCAGTTAGTTTAACACACCTTGAAAACTTATCGCTCGAATATAAAGCTGCAATTTCAGCGAGTTTTCTCGAAAGTGTACTGTTCCATGGTTAAATTTCTTTGAAGACGCTACTAACCCCGGTATGAAATTTAGCCGATTTTCAGCGCTGTTAAAAGTTACAGCGTTGCCAGATGGGTCAACTTTAAATGGCCTACCCTGTACATATAATATTTCCAACAATGATTTATTGGAAAATAACAAAATTTACTTCAAAACAGGTGTCGTTTCTAATTATCTGTCAACAGATGTACTTATGTATATCTGCTGGAAGTGGCAAAGGAACACATGTTCCAAGCTTCAATAAAATTCTCAAATTTAACTCAGGTTATCGCTTGCTGGAACAGGAGAAAACATTTTTATTCCGAAGTAAATTCTACCGGTCATCATTCCCTTTTGAAAGTTTATAGATATTTTTGTAAATAACTTACTGATATGTAAAATAAAGCAGATGTTATTTTACATATCAGTAAGTTATTTACAAAAATATTTTAAGGGGATGAATTGAAGATTGTTACGAGAATTGTGTTCGGGCTGTAAGACTTGTAGCTAATATTTGCTTCTGACCTACTTCACTTCTATGGAAACTCTTTAAAAGGGGTTACATAAGTTTACGGGTTTAAAAAAATCGTTTTTTTATTGACTTATTGAATTCTAGAACACCTCTAGAATATTTTCCTAAATTTTCAAGCTGATCTGAGT
This sequence comes from Bactrocera correcta, assembly GCA_027475135.1. Taxonomy (NCBI): domain Eukaryota; kingdom Metazoa; phylum Arthropoda; class Insecta; order Diptera; family Tephritidae; genus Bactrocera; species Bactrocera correcta. The sequence goes on from CM050326.1 coordinate 16,169,827, forward strand.
AATAGTTTCGAAGACACAGCCTTGAGAACTTGTGCGCTCGAGGCTAGCTAGGCTAAATGCGCCGCCTCTATACGAGTTTTCCTCGAAAATGTGTGTTTTGAAGTCGGTTGGCAAGATTTCTCGAGAACTACTTTAACCGATCTCCATGAAATTTACACAGGTCTTTGAGATACAATTCTTAAAGACTAAGAAAGAATTTTTTTTCGATTACAACTATTTGAAAAAAAAAATGTTGCGAAATTTTTCATTTTTTTGTAGAAATATTTGCCAAAAATCCAATATTCAGTTTTTTTCCTTCGTTCAAGTTATAGGTTAAGGTTCTAAGTGAAATACATTTTTTTTCAATTTAGATTATTCTGTAAGGCGTTATCCGCATCTTTTTTCCGAGGGGTCATCGAAAATTCTGTGGCTGAGTTTTTTAACAAGAATATATTTTTTTTTTCAAAATTTCAGAATTTCTTTTTGTTATGTTTGTAACAATAAAAAATTCTAATTTAAAAAATTTTATTTTAAATATGAGGGAAAAAAATTTTTTGAAAAAAGTCTGTTTTAACCCAAGGAAACCCATGTAACCCCTTAAATGCTTTTGGGCAACTTTATAATATTATTAATACAAAATTTACCCTTTAGATGCCTTCACTAAAAATCATACATTTGGTTTGCTAAGAACGCTGTACTGATAAATAGTTTCATTAAATCAAATTCACTACAACTTGAGTCATAACTGCACACTTGGCATGTCCTTACAAACAAAAAGAGCATTTATATCACCTTTGCGTTCCGTCACGCCGCCATCAAATTCATGCGTGCTCACTTCTATACGTTTAACTACCGACATGTAATTGTCGCCCAGACCACTGCCAGCCGAGCAACGCCAATACTTAACTTCAAAGGGAATCACTTTTCTTAAAGGCACATAGTTGCACAAAGTTTCCACGTCCTCACCGTATTCATCGACTTTGTTCATTTTCACACACACGTTTGTACATAAATTTCGCCGGAAGTTCAACGCAGGAGTAGTTTATAGAAAGTCGAACCGTTACAAAAGACGCACAACACGTTCTTTGGTTTTCCACCAACTGTCAGTGTGGAAATCGAATTGATCCACAGCTTTTACTGCCGTTAAAAAGGTGATAAGTCGTTGATTTCCGCAAAGCGCAGCGGAATACACAAACACATGCACACGCATGTACATATGGGCGCATTCACGCGAACTGCTGCAGTTTTCAAAATCTAGCTGAGCTCATAGTTTTCATGGCAACTTAATTGCAAAAAAAAAAAAAAAAACGGTAACAAAAGCAAAAAAATTACAAAAACTATGAGAAAATTCGTATGACGCTTTTCACTCATTTACGGGGCAATCGAAATATGCACATACATACATATGTACATATGGCAAGTGCGGTCTTCATCACCGGTATTCACATGTGTTGGCATGTGCCAAACTACGCGTGCCACCGTTACTTTCGGTAGTAACCCGGTGACATAATTTTATGCTGCACTTGAGTTTGCCAACAACAACTCATTTTAATTTTTTATTTAATTATGCTGTGACACAACTAAAACAACAAACGCTGCACTTATTCGTGACGTTGTAAATTCAACGGTAAAGCAGAAATGAAATGCACTAAAAATCTATAAACATTCTGTTTGAGCCAAACGCCGAGTGAGAACTAAATTCTCAAGCGCCGGATGCATGTGCGGCAAACTCGTGCAATGATGCCGTTGCAAGCGCTGCATTAGCCAATAACTGTAAGTGCTAATATGTATGCGTGCGTATGCGTGGCCGTGTGTGTGTGTGTGGACGCTGGCGGCGACGCCGCTACTGCCGGGAAGGCAACTGCCTTGGCGCTAGTCTAAGTGCGACCGGTTCATATTTATTTTGCTTTGCATTTTTCGAATGCATTTTTCTGCCTCATCTCTCGTTCTTTCATAGCAACAAAAATTAACACAGTGCAATATGGCAAGTAAGAAACAAAAACAAAAACATAAGCAAAACAACTAATGAATAGTTGGTGTATGCGCTCATGTGTCTAGCAAAGCCGGCAACTTAGCAGCATAGGCACGACCAGAAGTGAGCCCAAAACAAATGTCAACTAGTTGCAATCGCACATTAAAGCTCAAGGACAACATGACGTATGAGCAATTTTGATGATTTGCCAATGTCACTGCTCAAGTGCATATTCTCGTGTACATAATTGTGTGTGTGTGTGTTTGTAGCCAGTCAGCTGTACATGTGGGCATGCCATAAAGTAACACTATTTAACAAATATTATACTTTTTATATTTGTGCAACCTGTGGCTACAGAGTATAATAGTTTTCTTCATCTAACGGTTGTATGTATCACCTACAACTAAGCGAGATAGATATAGGGTTATATATAAATACATGATCAGGATGCTGAGAAAAGTTGAAATCCGTGTGGCTGTCTGTCTGTCCGTCCGTGCAAGCTGTAACTTGAAGTAAAAGTATATTGTTCAAACGGGAAATACTTGTACATATTCCTTGGTAAAAAATTAAGGCGGAGTTCGTAAACACTAAAATAACATCTAGAACTCTAATTTGGTATAAGAGATTGCAGTGGCTAGGACCACCTGTGGTTTGAAAACTTTTAAAAAGTGGACGTGGCCCAATCTCTAGCAGGTTTAATGTACATACCACTTAAGGTACAATAGCGAAATTTCCTCAGAAAAAATCGTTTAAGCAGCTCTATCGACACTGGAAAAATGGTTGAAATCGGAAGATGATTCGGCCAATTCCCATACAACGTTATTTTTAAAAACTACCTAAATAAGACAGAGACATACCATTTTATACCCGAGATGATATGAGAGGACTTTGAACGATAAGCATGGTACCCCCCACTTTTAGGTAAAATCACATATCTTGGGACCCGACCGACCGATTTCGACATTTCATATTTCACGAATTCGGACTACCACTCTTACTAAACCTACTTCTCATGGAGCATAAAAATCCACTTGATCAAGAAGCAATTGATATAATAGCATAAAACTTTGTACTAATAATTACTTTAAAGTGTAAAAATCCTGGGGCCGCCATTTTGTTAATTTAAAAAAAAAAAAAAAATTATAAAATCCTTCGATCAGGCCCGGGATTATCAATTTTTAAAACTTTTTTTTTTTTGTCCGATTGTTTTTAGATGAATCTCCAAGGACTTAGCTTGTCACCGCAAGTACCTTTTTTTGGAACAGGGTCAACAGAAACAACTATAACTTTGGAAATAAAATTTTTTTTTTTTTTTGAAATTTTCGTACTTCAAGTCAAAATCCTAAATAATGCCATATTACTGCTTTTGTAAAAAACATGATTTAGTAGAAAAAAAAAAAAATACTGAAACTCATTTTTTCTGCCTCTGACTCCCCTTTAAACCCCCTTAATGTTCTTACCACTTAAGCTACAATAGCGAAATTTCCTCAAAAAAAAATCGTTTAAGCACCCTTCACACTGGAAAAATGGTTAAAAAGGAAAAATCAAAAGTGCGATAAATCTACAACTAAATAAGGCAGGACATAAAATTATCCCCGAGATGATATGAGGGGACTTTGAACGATAAGCATGGTCCGCCCATTTTTAAAGAAAAATTTACATACTTGGGACCCACCGACCGATTTCGAATTTCATATTTCACAATTGGGATACCACCCTACTAAACCTACTTCTCATGGGGATAATTTTAAAATCCACTTGATCAAGAAGAATTGATATAAAGCATAAACTTTGTACTAATAATTATTTAAATATGCCACCACATGACCGAAAATTACCAAATCCAACAAAAACTGTTCAAGCCCCCAATTTCGGGAAATGTGGGCTCCAGTGTAGATAGTTGACTTTTGACTGAAAATAACGATCAGAGTATAGGATATACAATTAAAAGTCAGAGATTTCTCTGCTGATAATAGTATCTCTATGATTTAAAAATGCATACCTAATACAAAGATTTTCGAACTTCCGGTTGACTACATTCCGCATATATCGGCCAATATATGAATTATCCCAGTGAAAATGAGAGTGCATATTTTACTCATAACAGTGCATATGTACGAGGTGTGTTTAAAAAGTATCGCGAATCGTAACTGACAGTTTTCTTCGATTGCAGGAGCGTGGTGCATCATGAGTTCTTGCCACAGGGAAGAACGATCATTAAGAAATATTACCTGCAAGTTATGCGCAATTTGCGCTAATCAATCCGCAAGAAACGCCCGGATTTGTGGATGAACAAAAATTGGCTTTTGCAACACGATAACGCCTGTGCGCGACTTTTTGGCCAAAAACAACACACTAATGATGCCGCAGCCACCGTTTTCCCCAGATCTGGCTCCCTGTGACTTTTTCTTGTTCCCTAAACTGAAGAGGCCCATGAAAGGACGACGTTACGCTTCTCTTGACGAGATAAAGACGGTATCGAAGGAGGAGCTAAAGAAGATAAAAAAAAAATGATTTTTTGAAGTGCTTCGAAGATTGGAAAAACCGTTGGCATAAATGTATAAAATCTCATGGGGATTACTGTGAAGGGGACAAAATAGGTATTCATGAATAAATAAATAATTTTTGAAAAGAAACATAAACTTCGCGATACTTTTTGAACACACCTCGTATGCCTAAAATAAAGAAAATTGGGCGAAAACTTGATCTAGCCCCCATATAAATATATTGGGATTTTCGAACATCCGACTGACTTTACTCTATATGATTGGTAATTGTATGTGAGATTTATTAATGAAACACAGAGACAATTTTTTTTAGTATGTGGCATGTGAATAATATGTGGGATTGGCAAAAACAGATAAAACAGGGTCAATACCATCCCTAACTTCCATATGTTCCTGAAGAAAGTTGTTGCTGCAAGTTGCAACAGTATAAAATGTTCGGTTACGATCGAACTTTTAGCCCTTTCTTACTTGTTTATTTTAAAGAATGTTCAAAAAATTAAATCAACATGAACGGAGCATTTTATGATGATGTTTTAGCTAATTCAAGCAGCAGGAATCGAGCTGACGATCAACATTTCTATAAATGCTATAAAAAATATGCATAACATATTTTGATCTTTTGGAATAAAATCTAATGGCAGCTTTTTTTTTTGGTAAATACTAACATCTAAAAATAATATAATGTGCTTTCTATACTCGATATCCAAAATTTCGGTTTTGGCGTAATTGTGTATACCCACCAGATACCGGAATGTTTGAATTACTTTTCAATCTAGAAAAAGGCTAACCTTGCTGAAGGCGAAGAGTTCACTAGTTTTTTTTTGTGTATTACACTCTTTTCAGATGTGTTTGCGAATTAAATTTTTACTACCATGATATTTAGGGCATTTTTAATAGCTTAATGGCATAAGCTTTACTTATAAAATATGAAGAGTGGGCGTGGTTATGAAAAGCTAGAGATAATGTATACACATATACATATTTATCATTTGTTGGAGGGATGCGCTTAAAGGATATGACCCTGAACATATCCATTCTTTCAATAACATGCAATTCAGCCCTGATTCTGTTGGATATTATAGGATTAGCCAAATATTTACTCCATTTTACATATATCAGATAAAATTAGTAATTAATTATTTTAGAAAATATATTGAAAATAGGGCACTACAAAAGTAGACCCATAGCGACAGCAAAGGATGCCACATTTTTTCACACTGTTTTGACATTTCTTTTCAGTAAGGTTTGCCATTTCATCAAGGAAAGATATACCTTAACAACGAGTCGAAATTATTAAAATTTCTACCGAAATTCGGAGTTAGTGGCCTCAACTTTCAGAGCGGGTTTTTCATTAATTAGCGCTCTTTGTTTTTTAATAAAACAAAAACTATCAATGAAATTTTTTTCTAGCGAAAGTACATTCCTACGTACTCCATGAGTGATCATTGCACCATAAGTCAATTTCATAACTCTTTACATACATATATATCAGGTAATAACAATAATTTTAAGATGTCCAAATTTTACTGTCAATAGGCCTATTTTCAATAAAAAGAGAAATTAATGCAATATTTGTAGCAAATTTGTATTATAGTTAAAATAATATAAGTAGTCATTATCTCAAAATAATCATAATAATCCATACCCACACGCAGCTTGCTTATAACACAAGTAAAATTTTTATTTTTTATATTCATTATCTCCACGGAATTAGTTACAGAAATAAATTAATAACATTTTTTAGATAAACAAATTTCACTCAAATGTGCACACCATAATGCCAGCTGCACTTGAAATTCGTATGCATGTGTATCCTTGAGATACTTTAAAACATACAAAGCTATTGCACTTGGCTTACTTTTGTTGGTTGCCATAGATTCAACAAACAAATCAACTGTTCGGTGGTGCAGTTTTTATCACCGCGTTCTCCTCCTACATTTAGTCGGCCACCGCACTCTTATACTGTATACTATATAAAATCATTTGCACATATGTATATGCACATGAAGTAGATGTTGTCTCCAACCGGTCATTCATACATTTTTGTTTTGATACGAGTGGCGATAAGTGCGTACTTATATATAAAGGGTGATCCATTTCGTGGATCTTCAAATTAAATGAGGAATGTTTATTATCATTGAAAAGAAAATTATTTGGCATTTATTTTTTTAAGATTATCTCTTTCAAATGTTGGCCGCGGCTACGTTTTAGATGGTCCGTTCGATGAGTTTAATTTTCGATGACCCTTTCGAGCATTTTTACTGGTAACTGGCGAATGACACGTGCAATGTTTTCCAAAACCTGAATCTAAGCGGATCACAGGAAATAGTCTAACGGTGTGATATCACACGATCTTGGTGCCCAATCGACCGGCCCAAAACGTAAAATTATCTGTTCACCCAAGCGTTCTTTCAATAAATGCGTAGGAAGTGGCGCTGTCTTGTTGAAATCAAATTTCGCCAGATCACGAGCTTTAACTTCAATTATCAAATAGTCGGTTATGATGGCGCGATAACGGTCGCCAATGTAAGTTATGTTCTCACTGGTATCATTTTTGAAGAAATATGGACCGATGAATTCACCGGCCCACAAACCACACCAAACCTTATTTTTCTAAATGAAATGACAGCTCTTGAACCTCTTCAGGTTGCTTTTTTATCTCAAAAACGTAAATTTTTCTTGTTTGGGCTTCATTGCTCGAAGAAATTTGTCTCAAAGCGAAAGAAGAAATTTGGCTAAGCGTCGGATCTATTTGGAACTTTTCAAGAGCTCATAGGCCGATCTCGCTTAGGAAGGTTGATTGGCTTCAGTTCTTACACAAGCTGTATTGTATATGCTTTCAATCTAACATCTCGACGTAAAATGCACCACGTCGTTCCATACGACACACAGTGGCACCGCTCCATACATTTCTTGGAAAAAAATAGAAGGAGTGGTCGTACAACAATGAAACTTTGCAGAAACACTTCTCTGGACTAAATTAAGAAATTTTGAAAAAATCTTGGAAAACCGCCTACTGCCACACCCACCTCCCATATAACTACAATTGCCAAAATTTTTATTTTTGGACCTAGGGACTTGAAATTCGAGACACTTCTTAATTGAGTTCTCCTAATGAAAAAAATAAAACTTAAACGCAAAGTGACGTTATTTATACCTTTACCTTGATAAAAATCTATTATATTGGATTGGCAATGTTTAAATTGAATATGTAACAGGCGAAAAATTGTGTTAGTTTTTATTCGTAATATTATGCAAGAACCATATCTTTAACAATGGGATCTAGTTCTAAGGAAATTTTGTTCGAATGACGCCTTAAGCTACTTATGTATGTAAGGATCCGAAGTTATAAGAAGTCTGTTGAAGACATCAGTATTTGTGGAAATTCGATCACACTTTCTTTCAAGTGACGGTAATTGGCGGTTGTTTTTTTTAATTGAAAGTACAGACTCGGAACTTTCATTTTTTTATAGTAAGAAGGCTAAGCAAGGCAAAGCACATAAAGTTTTTTTCCATCAAAAAATGAAAAGTTTTTTAGTATAATTTTTGAAAAATTATAAAAATTAGCTTACTTTGCCAATTTCAATAATTTTTTTTTTATAAACAAGTAGGTGCTATATTTTCACTAAAAAGAAAAGAAAAGCCATAGCTATAAACTTACACGCAAAAAAAATATTTATTTGGACAATAATTTTAATCTGATTTTATTGAATAACTTTCCGTCGACTTCTTTAGTTTTTTTAACTATAAAATTTCACTTTTTATAAAAAACCTTGTTGAATTTTTCCTATCCAAATATTTCTTTACAAAACAAAATCATTAAAGTTTTGAAATTGGAAAGTGGAAAAATCCTATTTTTTCCGCCGAAATGCCACTGTGCGTCAGTCCGACTTACTGCGAACGCGCCGATTCGACTCTCCACTGTCTTCGTGTACACTCTCAGGGCTCTCTACGGCTATTATATTTTCTTCACTGCGTGATGGACGTAGTCTATTGGGTCGAATATCGTCCAATAATGAATGCTGGGTCCCAAGATGGGTGATGGTGTTGCGAATAGTATGCTCAAGCGCGCGAAACACATCCTTTACAGAACGTGAATTTTCGAAATAAAGTTCAACGATTTGTAAACGTTGTTCAAGAATACTGAATAAAACTAATGTGACAGCGTGATACGACTCACGCATGATCTGTAAAAAAAAAAAACTATTGAAAAAAGTATCTCTACTTGGATCACCCGTTATATGTATATAAAATGCCATACATGCATACAAGCTTTCGTATTTGAGTAGGGGCTTAAGTACATACATATGTACGTAGTTATGCATTTGTAAATATTTTTGTCGTAGACTTAGATAAAATGCATGCATGTTTGGGTTTTTAATGCGTAAAGCAATGCAAATGCAAAAAACATAAATTACTGCATAAACAGTTAGATGAACATACTAGCATACCTAAATGCAAATGTACACACACGCATATATATAAACGCACATAGCGTGTGTAGGCAAACGGCTGAATTGGTCTGCTGCGTGCAATGCAACGCACGAGCGCACTTTTAAAAGCGACATTCCGACTTTTCAATGCCGAACATGCGACGACCAATGTCATTGCTAGCAACTCTGGAGCAAACGACAGTTTTTGCTATAATCACGCACACATACATGCATATATGCACACATTTAAGTGTATATGGAAAGTTAAAATGTGTGTTGGTTCAGAAATAGTCGTCTTATTTGTCTTATACATACCTATGCGGCATATATTTACATATGTATGTACATATGCATGCAGATTCATATAAGGATATTTGCGTTTGGACGGATTCAAGGTTTGACTGTGTGGGTTAATTGAGCTGTATGTGTACCCTAATAGTTTCGCTGAAATAATAAAAAACTCCTTTGACCTTGACCTTACGTCGCGTATTGGGTGGATAGGTGTGTGCACCGGTTTAATTTAATTCTTGGTGCTGCAGATTAATGGTGGGAGTTTTTAAAACCGGTGGCGTATGAGTAACCAACGCAAACCATTTAAGTACTTAAAGCTAAATTATAGAACATTCATATGTACACATAGCAATTAATATATTGCATGAATAAAAATGTATATTAAGGTGATACAAAACAACTAATGTCGAATTTTTGGATTAATGACAGATAAACCATATTCCTGTAGCATTAAATTTTGCTACTGATGATCGACTTTGATATAATCTAAAGTGTGATAAATTTAACTTAGAAATTTTAGAAAGAAACCGCGTTTCCACATTAAAAACATTACTTATGTATCATATACTTTTGGCTGTGCAATATGTCAAATGACATTTTTCAAATATTTGACATGTGCAGGAAGTGTTGATTTTCTTCTATCAGTCAAAAAATCAGGACACTCCAAAAAGTTTACGGAGATGCTGCCTCAATTGAAACAGCACTCTGTTATTTAATGATGACAATTTTGGTATTGGGACATTGCTCGATGAGAATTAGTGTCAAATCTAAGAAAGACTTGCTTCAACCTTGGCAGTCTTCCGCCGAGTTATTTCAAAGCGACTAAATAAGCTGGGAGTGATTCACAAACAAAGAACTTGAGTTCATTATGATTTGAAACCGATGAACGTTGACAACGCCTTTTTACCTGTGAACAATTGCTCTTGGACAAAAAATAAGGTGTTTTCTTCATCAAATTTTAACGGGTGATGAAAAATGGATTCATTACAGTAGTCCAAGGAAAAGTAAGTCACGCTGAAAGTCAGTAGAAGCTAATGTGTGCTCCTGCCACTTTGTTGTTCTTCAAACGGGTAATTGCTATTCAGCAGGCTGGAGAATGTTCCCTCCATAATTTCAGTATGCTCTGGATATCAACCACTGATCACCTCTGGGGGTTCTACAAGAGTATGCTCCCATCTTGAAACCTTATGTTAGTCAACTCATCTTTTCGGAGATTTTCGAAAAAAAAGTTGGTCGGATGCATCTAATAATTTTTTATTGTCTTAATTTATGATACTCTTAGGCTGATATTGTAATTATTTTTAGATGTTGGAAATCTTAAATATTTATATTATTATTCTCGCAGTTTTATTAACCTTTCTGTTATGTTAATAAAAAGAGTCACATGTGATGTTAAGGGGTCCCGGTGGTCTGGAATGCTCAAATTAAGGGTGTTTTCTGGATTTTTTAAGGTTTAAAAAAAGAGCAATCCATTTAAAATTTTTACAGTTTATTTATACACTTAAGTACAAAAAATTAAAAAAATGTTGCGCTTTTTAAGTTCAGATTCTATAAAAAACTAACCAGTTTTAGATCGAAAAAAAGTCGAAGTTTTTAAAATTAAAATTTGATCGTAGTTACAGCGATAGATATTGTTCTTATAAACCATATTAAGATTTCAAGTGATTCGGATGGATAGTTTTTTTTTCATCAACGGCACGCCGAAAAAAGTAGTTTTGAGATAAATGAGTTTAAATTATCCATTAATCGAGCCCCTCGAACGCGCGCTACCTGCTAAAACTGCTGTAGAAGCTAAAATAATGTGAATATCCTAATTTTACAGTATATTCTTAAAGGACTATACTTTCGAACTATCAAAAAAATAGTTTTTTTTTTTTGTAAATTCTAGACCACCGGGACCCCTTAAGGTCACAGACTGACCTAGTCAGTGTTTTGTAAGTGTATCTTACAAAAACCATATAATTTTAGTTTTTTCTAATATTCTAATGTTTCTTAATTTTACTGACTACAAATTAAGTTGTAATAATTGTATATATCTAAGTAGTTTCTAAGTTATATATATATGTACCTTTTCAAGTAGAATAGAATGTCCAAAAATCCATCTAACTCTATTTCATCAGTTGATTTATATTTCTCTCCAATTTTTTTAGCGCCCTCGATGTTGATGATAATATAATTCTTTTTACTTGCAGTGTAAAGCACAGGTCAAATGATTCTTGTATATTTGACTTTGGATGAACCACATATGTATAATGTAACCCTGGGGTGTCGTCGAATTATATTTTCTGTTATGGCCTAGTACTATTGGTTGCAGTAGGTTCTGTTAACCACTCAATGTCCTTGTCCTTTGCAAAGCTTCATTAAAAAAAATTCTTCTTCACTAGCAATGTACTCCTCAGAATATTCGTCATCACACAATTCTTCCAGTACATTACACCGGTCAACAAAAAAAATATTTTTTTTTGTGTTACTGTTCTCATGCTTGAATTCTGATTCTAGACAGAGAAAAACACTTAAATATTAATCTTTAGTTCTTTAAGTTTGCTTTGGGCTGATCTACATCGATAAGTATATTTTGTTTTATTTTTCATAAATTTAAGTTGGCAGCACTTTGATTAACCCGAAAGTAAACAGTATTATTATTTGTAAGAGGCACAGTGGTGAATGTTAACCTGTTTACTCATATTATAGCTGTAACAACAACATTAGCGTATTACTCAGTTAAAAAATGGCATCAAGTCAGTGTAAAAATGATGTTGATTCACTCTGTTTTATTTTCGGTGAATTTATTAAAGTAAAAGTAAAAAATTTGCTTTATCAACAAATATTAAACTTTGCGAACCTATAAAGCTTATTTTATCAGACATCTTGAATAAAAACGACTCTTGTATCTAAAAAAAGTTTTCTAATTATAATCTATAGTGAAATTGTAGAAAAAATATAAAAATCAGTCATTTCTGCTTAAAAATCGAAAAATTTCTCTAATTTCTACAAAAGCAAACATTAACCGGAAAAAAAAATTTTTTCTTATTTTTGTCATAGGAGAAACTAAAATTTAACATGTAGATGTCAGACCCAAAAATCGTGTTGACCGGTGTTATCATCGTCCTCAACATAACTATACTCATCAATGTCCACGTTTTTCATTATTGTCTGCAGTATTTAGCTTTCTGTCATACGACAAGTCTACTGAAGCAGATAATAGTCCATTGAAATAGGTATGGGTCAATATGTAAGATATATTAGCAAATTTAAGTGTGTGTTGGCCAACCCATATACTTCATACAATGACTTTCGTTATTCTGTCAGAATTATGCCGAATTTGAAGGTTAATGGCTTAGTTTTCTTAACCCTTCTGTTATCTTAAGGTCACCTCGTGACCTTTTTATGTTATTTTTTCTTATATTTCATAAAAGACACAAAATTTTGTGATTTCCTTTTAAGAATTCCTGCTTAATGCGAAAGTGTGAAATTCTTATACAATATTATAATATCAATAAATACGAGTTTACACATTTTTGATACACAGACGCACTATTACCGGTAAAATATGCTAGCTGAATTTCATTAACATATCTCACAGAGTAACTAATATTTTCGTTAAAAATTCAACAATGCTTTGAGGTAATTTTTGGAGAAGTGGCGCGGTCTTGCAGACATCAAATGGTTGGTTATCATGGCGCGATGGACGGTTACGTTCTCACCCGCATAAATTTTGAAGAAATATGGATCGATGATTCCACCGGGCCACAAACTACTCCTCAGGTTTCTCTTCGTTCCAAATGCGGCAATCTTGCTTCTTTATATGCCCATTGAAGCAGAAATGGGTCTCATCGCTGAACAAAATTCGTTCGAAAACATCGGATCTTCTTGGAACTTTTCAAGGGCTCATAGAGCGGCGATGTCGCTTGGGAAGGTCAAGTGGCTTTAGTTATTGCACAAGCTGTATTTTGTATGCTTTCAATCTAAGATCTCGACGTAAAATGCGCCACGTCGTTCCAAGCGTGAGTCCGAATTTCTGCAAACGGCGACGAATCTTCGTGTACACTCTCAGCTACGGCTGCTACATTTTCTCCACTGCGTGCTGAACGTGGTCTATTCGGTCGAATATTTTCCAATAATGAATGCTGGGTCTCAAGAAGGGTGATGGTATTGCGAATAATATGCTCTGTAGGAAGATTATGTTGACCATAGGTTGAGCGAAGCGCGCGAAACACATTTCTTACAGAACGTTAATTTTCGTAATAAAGTTGAACGATTTGTGAACGTTGTTTAGGCGTTAGTCTTTCCATGATGAAATACCAAATTGAATAAAAATAATATGACACTTAAAACGACTCACGAGCTATCTGTCAAAAATTTAAAAAAGTATAGATCCGTTATATATAATTATACCCTGAACAGGGTATATTAAGTTTGTCACGATGATTGTAACACCAAGAAGGAAGCGTCGGAGACCCTATAAAGTATATATATAAATGATCAGTATGTTGAGCTGAGTCGATTTAGCCATGTCCGTCTGTCTGTCCGTCTGTCTGTATATATACGAACTAGTCCCTCAGTTTTTAAGGTATCATTTTGAAATTTTGCAAACGTCATTTTCTCTTCAAGAAGCTGCTCATTTGTCGGAACGGCCGATATCGGACCACTATAACATATAGCTGCCATATAAACTGAACGATCGGAATCAAGTTTTTATATGGAAAACTTTCACATTTGAAAATGTATCTTCACGAAATTTGGTATAGATTATTTTCTAAGGCAACAATGTAATCTCCGAAGAAATTGTTCAGATCGGTTAACTATAGCATATAGCTGCCATACGAACTGAACGATCGGAATCAAGTTCTTGTATGGACAACTTTCACATTTGACAAAATATATTCACGAAATTTGGTATAGATTATTTTTTAAGGCAACAATGTAATCTCTAAAATTTACATTTGTATTTAGCTTCGGTGCAACCGAAGTTAACGTTTTTTCTTGTATTTTCAGTAACTGCGGTTAGTTTAAAATGCTCTAACGTATAATATGTCTAATATTGCCACCAACCAGTTCTTACAGTGTAAGAATTAAGAAAAAATAAATTTACTTTCAACACCATAGAAAATGTTAACAATTTGCATACGTGAATAGAAGCACATTAGTATATTGTTAGGTTAATAACTTGAAAACCTTGGCAATGAATGATTTAAATTGAAGTTCGAATTCAAATCTGTAAGCATGTACGTATGTATCAATATACGAATATCACAAATATGCTCACGTAAACGTACGCTTATGCATTAATAAAAAAAAGTAATAGCAATTTGTTAGATATACTTTATTTTCATATATGTACATAAGTATGTATGTCTGTGTGGTTGTAAGTTGATTCGTTCGTAAAAAACGTCAAAAGTTGCATATAGCAACAAAGTTCACAAAAGGTCGGGTCTTAAAGACTTAAATGTAATTTGCTTCGTGTTTATAAACAAAACAACGCGGCACACCCGCCTCTACACGTACACTCCAAACATATAGTACATACTCACATAACCACTCATACGCTGAACACAATGGTTGCGACAGACGACAACCGACAGCTGTCAAATATTAAAATACACACGTTCTTATGGACACTGTTATTTAGACTGCTGCACGACTCCACGACGGTAGGCCGACAGTTGTCGTTCTCGCTAACTTCGATATTTTCCTATATTTGCCTGCGACAGTAGGACGACAGTAGAGTTGACAGTAGAATGGAAGATAGAGAGATGAGGAAGAGTGGTGATGCCAATAATATGTAAAATGTAAAATTATTCACAGCTCTTACAAACTTGACGTTATTTTACAAATAAAAGCATAAAATAGCTCTATTATAGCTCTGTTATATCATTTGTAATAACAATTGATAATTTAAAACAAAAATATATACCTATTTACTTATTTTTTGCATAAAAACTTTCACTTTGAACAAAATATTAAAATTTCATTGAAGTGCAAGGTATTAGTATGGCCACAACGAAATTGTGTACATGCAAAATGGAGAGCTGTGTTGTCCTGTGTACATGCGTTCAGGTAGTAGGATGCACAACGACGTTTTAAGTTCACTGTCGTGATGCAATGTTCTGTCGCAACCATTGTGTTCAGCGTATCAATTCACTTCACACTTAAATGACCAACGGTGCGACAGAGAAGTGCGCCAGCGCACATTAACTGTGTATTGTGGATAACATAAAGTTCATGGATAACCAAATATCATGAGATTATGTTCTTTAGTGGCTTTAATGCCGCCGTGGTATGCCTTGTTGTTGTTTTGCGTTCGAATGTAAATAACATTTATTAATTTTTACGAGTGGGTAATACATAAGTATGCCAGTAGTCGGACTCTTGCGAGTTGTCTACAAATGTAATGAGCTTTAACGCTTCCGTTATGTGTGCGTTGTGTAAATATTTGTGATAAACGTAAGCAATAGAGCATTTATTTGAATGCCCGCGATTATCTCTTCATCAAATTAAGCATTCAGTTTAATGGCCATAGTTGACTACCGGCAAAAATTACAAAGTGTTGTGGGTCAGGAAATGTAATTCACTTAAATTAACGAAATGTTGAGCCAATCTACAACTTGTCTGTTAGAATTAATATACATATTTATGTACTTTACTTATTTTTAATTAAATGAATTTTGAAATATTTTACGAAAACTTCATACGGATTCAGTTTAAAGATTATACTACAAAATAAATTCATATTTTAATAATTTTAATTTCTTTTATGTAATACAAGTATATACTACTGAAGAACTAGATTCGTAAGGACACTGTAAATATTATGTGTTTAACACAGCTAAATTCTGAAACAATCAAGAGAGTGAATTTCGGAAGAAATAACTCAACATGTGAAAGCATATTTGTGATCACAAATGTTGGTACTTAAGGGGGTATTCTTCTCTAGAATTTTGAAAAATTCGATTTTTTTTCATATATTTAAAGTTTAGACTTTCAAAAATATGACCTTGGAAGGATTTTTCAAAATTCGACTTATTTTCGGAGATACAGCCGATTGTGTGAGGTGGCGTCCGTGTTCATTAGAGTTGTTTCCTAAACTTTAAATGCGTTTTTCTCGAAACTACTTTTTTCCACACGGTACCGGCATTATCTCAAGTTCTATACAACCGATTTACTTGAAATTTTGTGGGAACCTTCTTTATATAATCCTTTATCGCTCCTACCAGCATCGTGTCAACATTTTTGTTTTTAATATTTAAAAAAAAATTCAGGAATTTCAAAGAAAAGCGTAAAAACTGGTTTTTATTTTCATGCAGTCGCCATTTTTCAAAATTTTTTTTTCGTCCTTACTGCATCCTTACTGATTAAGAATTTCCTTTAATTTTTTTTTCAGACCACCAGGAGAGTCAGGTTCAATGCTACTAGGATGCGCCATTTTTTTACACCTGTCTTTCCCCCCTCTAAATATTTTAATTTTTAATATTTTTTAGTAAAATTTTTTTCTTTATTCTTGAGTTGATATCTTAAATCTAAAAACACCATAAAAAAATGGATAGTAAAAATATTTTTGGTTTTTTTCTTTTTAAATTCAAAAAACTGCCCAAAATTTGATTTCTAGAGTAGAATACCCCTTTAAATAATATAACTTAAAACCATTCTGGAACATGCCTTTGAAAAACATTTACTACAATACACCGGAAATTCGGAATAAGAAAGAACAATAGTAAAGAGTTTTATCCACAAAGCTTACTTTAGAGAGTATTTTACTCTATTCATTTAATCGAATATTCGAAGCAAAAAACAAGAAAAAAACGTTAACTTCGGTTGCACCGAAGCTAAATACCCTTCACAGGTGCATTTCTGTTAGTAACTATGTGTCCAGTTTGTATAGAAGCTATATGCTATAGTAACTCGTTCTGAACAATTTCTTGGGAGATTACATTGTTACCTTAAAAAATAATCTATACCAAATTTCGTGAATATATCTCGTCAAATGTTAAAGTTGTCCATACAAGGACTTGATTCCGATCGTTCAGTTTGTATGGCAGCTATATGCTATAGTTAACCGATCTGAACAATTTCTTCGGATATTACATTGTTGCCTTAGAAAATAATATATACCAAATTTCGTGAATATATCTTGTCAAATGTGAAAGTTTTCCATACAAGGACTTGATTCCGATCGTTCAGTTTGTATGGCAGCTATATGTTATAGTTAACCGATCTGAACAATTTTCTCGGATATTACATTTTTTCCCTAGAAAATAATCCGTACCAAATTTGGTGATGATACATTGTCAAATGCGAAAGTTTTCCATACAAGAACTTGATTCCGATCGTTCAGTTTGTATGGCAGCTATATGCTATAGTCAACCGATCTGAACAATTTCTTCGGAGACTACATTTTTGCCTTAGAAAATATTATATACCAAATTTCGTGAGTATATCTTGTCAAATGTGAAAGTTTTCCATACAAGGACTTGATTCCGATCGTTCAGTTTGTATGGCAGCTATATGTTATAGTTAACCGATCTGAACAATTTTCTCGGATATTACATTTTTTCCCTAGAAAATAATCCATACCAAATTTGGTGATGATACATTGTCAAATGCGAAAGTTTTCCATATGAGAACTTGATTCCGATTGTTCAGTTTATATGGCAGCTATATGCTATAGTGGTCCGATATCGGCCGTTCCGACAAATGAGCAGCTTCTTGAAGAGAAAATGACGTTTGCAAAATTTCAAAAGGATATCTTAAAAACTGAGTGACTAGTTCGTATATATACAGACAGACGGACAGACGGACAGACGGACAGACAGACGGACATGGCTAAATCGACTCAGCTCAACATCCTGATCATTTATATATATACTTTATAGGGTCTCCGACGCTTCCTTCTGGGTGTTACAAACGTCGTGACAAAGTTAATATACCCTGTTCAGGGTATAAACATTGATTTCGTAGATGGGCGTAATCGGACAACTGCCACGCGCACAAAACGCCTTTAAGCGAAAACGTATAAAGTGCCATAACTAAAGACTAAATTAAAATATAGAACTCTAACTTGACACATGAGATCGCTTGGCAAGGGGCACCTCATTTTTTTAAATTAATAAATTTAATGTGCATGTCTCCTAAACCACTCGACTGGCGTAAATATTATAAGAACTGCTAACGACATGAGTGAAAATGGATGAAATCGGATGATAACCCGGCTCACTCCCCATATAACGGAACTATTAAAAACTGCTAAGATCGCGATAAATCGATAACTAAATACGCGAGACTTTTACTCCCGAGGTGGTATGAGAGGGCTTTGTAGGAGTCAGGGTAAAAATTGGACGATAAGCATGGCCCCGTCCAATTTTAGGTGAAAAACGCATATCTCGAGACCCGCTAAACTGATATCAACTAAATTTGGTAGAAGACATTCCTCTGATATTTCTATATTGCTGTGCGAAAATAAACGAAACCGGACTACAACTACGCCTACTTCCCATACAATACATTTCTAAATTCCATTGAAATTTTCCAGCACACAAATCAAGAATGAATTAATACACTCGTATCAGGATAAAACATTGCACGAATAGTACATTTGAGATGTGCCACAAATTGCCTAAATCCAACCAAAACTGTTCCAGACCCTAAGTACTCAATATGTGGACCCAGTGCTTATAGCTGACTTTTTACCGAAAATGTCGGTCAATATGGGAGATATATAATTGAAATTCAGAGAGAATATTTTCCTGATAGTAGTATGTATCTGTGTCTTAAAAATTGGTTGAATCGGGTCAATACTTCCCTTAGCACCCATATACCATATAATATAAAGATATTCGAACTGCCGGGTGACTTTATAGCGCTCATACTGATGTGAGTTATCTTAATGAATTTGAGAGAGCGTAGTTTTCTCATACCATGCATATTTGTGCTTAGAATGAATAAAAATGGGTGAAAACTCGGCCCAGAGCCCATATAACTAACAAGACTTGTTCACCTAAAGGTACTTCCCTGGCTTTAATCCTTGCATGTTGCAAGAGTATGAAATGCTCGGTTATACCCGAACTCAGCTCTAACTTATTTGTTATTCTGACAGGTTTTTTGAAGAACATCGTGTTTGGAAAAATGGGCGTGGTAACTACCGTCTAAACCGAATTCAACACCGTAGTATGGGGAAACTAAGGTAGATCAACCAATTTTTAGAATTTATTTTAAACTCGTATAAGGGGTTTTAAAAGCGGTAAGCTATATGCTAAATTGTGATACCACCGCAACAAATATTATTCCCTCACTCTATTGTCTCCTCTCTGAAGCACTCGTGTTTCTGATGAAGTTCATCTGTGTAAAAAGTTATGTTTTTACAACCTCTGAAACGTCGTCCAAAAGTCATCGACCGATAGTTGCGATTCCTTTTCTGTACATACTGTAGTCTTGTATTCGCGTAGAAGATGTTTTACTGTCTTTAATTGGTGTGTTCTCCGCTTGGAAGACACTGCAGCGATCTGGGAACTGGAAAGTAATTTTAGTTTCTAATTTTCCTGAAAAAACACCACTTTGACTCCTGTGCACCAGTCTACCTCGCCCATTTCCCACTCTGAGAACCGAATTTAGTTTCAATTCTATAGGATTTCGAAAATCTGTGGTAATGGGTAGAAACGTGTGAGGATACCCTCGGTCTGAAATGACGTTAAGTGCCTGACTTGGCGTAGTTCTAAGAGCTCCACTGTTGCATATACTACCTAGCTACTCTTTGCATGTCTTAGATATAGCATACCGCGTATTTCCTTTCCATTATTGGCCACCATACCAATATACCGCAGATCGACGACAACTTATCCTAACGGGAAAAAACTAGACAACTGTGAAAACAACAACAACCGCAGGTCACAATCGGTCTAACCACCGTTTTGTAGAGCCCATGAGCTATCCGATTCGTTAGTCCCCATTTGGGAAATTAAATCTCTGTTTAAATGACTGAATTTATGATTTATTTTTGCTTCATTTAATTATTGCTCGCAAAGTAGCTAAATGTACCATGGTTGACTCACAACTAACTCGTAATATATAGGTATTATATATGCATACATAATACAAATAACTCAAGGTCTTATTACGAAAGATTTGTAACTTTTTTCTTATTCCAAAAATATAATATATGTATCAGCATTTGTAAACAAAAAATCAATAGATTCGAGTTGAGGATATGGTTGATCTTGAACCATATATTTTTTCGCCATGTGACATCAGTTAGAGACGAAATTAATTGTAGTAATTACAAGTGTGTTTTAGTTTTTATAAGCTCGGCTTCCATTCCTCACACACACACAAGTTATATCGAATAATAGCAATTACGCATAGAAACATATATTATATAAACGCAGATATATTTATGCCACTAATTGGCTCTGAATTTGTAACAGCTGCTGATCAGCTGCCTGCATTTAATTGCTCGTACAAACTTTCAAATGCGACTTGAATCAATAGAAAATATGCTAACCTTAAAAAAGGTTATACAGAGGATTTTCAGAGAAAGGAGTTATTTTGATAAATATTGAGAAAAAACTAAAGAAATATGAAAAAATGCTATTCATAGCAAAACGAATGCTAATTATTCACATAATACAATTCAATTGAGCAGAAATGTTTAAAAGTGGTAAATGTGCACATAATCATGTGTTTTTGATTTAAGAATAATTTCAAGTTCACCACGAACACGTTTGACACCTAATTTGTCTACTGTAAGTATGTATGTGTGTAAACAAATTTACATGTATATTATTCTTTAACGCTGCTACCAGTATTGTACTTACAATTAAGTTATAACCACGGTATATCCCTATTAGGCGTTGCGTTCACTTCTCTGGGACGTCATCCACCAACTATAAGCTCTCACAAACGCAACAATCATTCATAACCCCCCATCCGGTTGTTGACAACATATGCTGGCTACTAGGTAACCGCCTATTGCCGCCTCTGTTGCTACTGCTGCTCAGAGTACAACCGTCGTTGATCTCGCTGCTTGTAGTTTTTGTTGTGTTATTGCTACTATTGCCTCCTGTTCATAGATTGTTGCACACGCGCATGCGCAAAAGCTTTCAATTTCATTAAGCTTTAGTGTTTTTGTTATTACTCATTGTTGGCGCAGAGCGAATCGCTATATGCTAATAGCACATGCCGCCTCAGCGCATTATGTGTGTTCTTATTTAACATTGCACAAATCTTTGCTTACAGTTTTCTATTTTTTTGGTATTTCATTTTGATTTTGGATTTTGCTTTGCGCACAATTTTCAAACTCATTCAACATAAAAGATCGTTTCGAAGTAATTCTAAAATCAGTTGCAGCTGGAACGTCGTTTATCTTGTATCAACTGTGCGTCTGTCTGGTTGTGGATGTGTAAACAAAATTAAATTTTATTAAAGATATACCGAAGTTATCATAATAACATTTCGAAAATGATGTAAGTCTCATTGTGGGTGTACTGAAAAGGATCTTTAAAAAAAATATTAATTAAAGTAAAATATTTAGAATGGAACATGAAAGAAAAAATTAAGTGCTTTTATAAAATTTTTTGAAAGAGAAAATGATATAAAACTATGTAAAAAAATATAAACGTTTATGTATTTATATTACAAAATAAAGTGCAACAGAGTGATAAAATGAATAAGATGCGCCAATTAAAAAATAATAATAATCTTAATGTGTGTCTGTATCGAAACTTCAGCTTCGGTGAAGGTTATAACCTAAAAAAAAAAAACTAATGAAACACAGTTATAGAAGGTTTCTTTGATATATGTGAAGTTATCGAAGAGAGTGAACATTTTTTTAAATACTTTGTACTGATCCATAATCTAACATACCGCAGATAAGTAGATTGAGTGTTGGGCTATCTCTGCAAGATAAGCTTGCCAGAAAACGAAATATGTTTTTTTGTAGAAGGAATAGTTCATTTGTGACAAAAAAGTACACAGAAATTGTAAATAAAACGCAAAATATTTAATTATTCATCAATATTTATTTTGTCGTCTTTAAAATAATCCCCACCAGATGTAATACACGTATGCCAACGATTTTTCAAACCTGTAAACACTTTTCATAAGCACTTGTTGGGATGGTCTTCATCTCCTTCAGCGAATTTGGTTTTATCTCTTCGATCGAATGAAAATGGGTTCCACGAAACGATAATTACATTTTGGGGAACAAGAAAAAACGATGGTATTGGTGCATTTTTGGCATTAAATTCGGTCACAATCGTGGCTCGATACAATGGTGAATTATCATGGTGTAAGTTTTCCACAATTCCGGCCGTTTTCGACGGATGATCTCACGCAATCCGCCTCAATACGGCTAGACGGAACTTTTTTATTGACCGTCTGTCCCTCCCTCAAGTTTGTCCAAAGAGACTTGTTTATTGTACTTTTTTTGAAAAAAAAAATTCAGCTTTATCGGAACGAGTCGAGTAAAAACACTTTTCAAACCAAAAATATTCACCCAACTCATTTGAACAGACTGGCGATAAATGTGGAGATCTCTTGATATCTCTCTAACACTTGCCTAACAATTTTCAAGCACCATACCCTTCACTTATTTAATATTTGTGTCAATTCGACCTTCGATCTCAGGTCGTTCAGAACGAGGCATATCTTCAACGATCTCTCGACCATTTTGAAGTCTTTGTACCACACTTAGGCTTATGTTTTTGGTAGAACTGAATCTCCGTAAGTTTTTTTCAACATTGACAACGCACATGAAATTTGGTTAGAAATATAAATTTTAGGACACACAATCTTTGTTCGATAGTTTTATCCATTGTAAAAATCGCAACCCACTACTGAGGTACACCGACTTAAGCAGCTGTTGTAAGCAAACTGGTTGACAGATCGCGCACATATTGGGCAAACTAATTAGCCAACCAATTTTGCTAAAATAAATGTTTTTGAAATATCATTTACTTTTTTTTTTTGTTTTTCAAACTTATTTTATTTATTGAATCTGCTTTTTCTTAAAGCCTAACAATAAGTAATAAAATCTTAAATCTATTTAAAAACTAGACATACTCAGCAAGTTATTGAGCTGTTTTGGTGATACATTGTTCCTCAGTGCGCGAGCATATCTCTTCTTTTACGTCGTGTTTGATCGCAGGAATGTACCAAAGCATTAGCTAAAGGGTTTGGGTGATCTCGGAGTTTAGATATATATTTAATTCTGCTGTCTTCTACTTCTTTTTTTACCATAGGAATACCAAGGTCTTTATTTCGCTTCGTTTCGCATGTACCATGGTGAATACGTGATTGTTCTAAGCATTTTTAATTGGAACCTTTATATTAGATCAATATCAGTTGCACAGGTCGTACCCCACAGTTGAATGCCATACATCCAAATCGGCTTTATGACCGCATTATATAAAAGCACTTTGTTGTCTAGGCTAAGTTTGGAGTTTTTATTTAAAAGCCAATTTAAATTTGCAGCTCTAATCTTCATACATGTTATTTTACTAGAGATGTGTTTTCACCACGTGAGCCTTCTATCTAGGTGAATACCACGATATGTTACTTCGTTCGCTTGGGGTACTAAAATATTGTTTATTTTTACTGCCGGGCACATCTTTGGTCTTAGCGAAAATGTAATATGCTTGCACTTCTGTTAATTTACTTTTATACGCCAGCCACTCTTCAACAGAACTTAAATGCTTCGCTAATATTCGTGATGCTAAAATGTGGCATTTGTTCCGGCTCACTATAGCTGTGTCAACCGCAAAAGTTGAAGTTAATACATTATTAGCTGTTGGAAGATCTGCTGTATATATGATGTATAGTGTTGGGCCTAAAACACTGCCCTGGGGTACACCAGCCCTTATCTGTCGTTCATCAGATAAGAAATCTCCCACTTTTGCCATGAATTTTCTATTTTTTAAATAAGACTCCAATGTTTTATACAATTCTAAAGATAGAATTTTTTTAATCTTGTATAAAAGACCTTCGTGCCACACATATCATTTACTTGGGGATTTTAATTACCGGGAGCTTTTTATGTATAATTTTCCCTTCTCCTATAGACTTAAGAAAAAAGATGTTAGGTTATGTTGTATTTTTGGTGTAGATATAGTAAAGGCATAGTTATAGTAAATTAAAATCTTGTGATAAAATCTATCTAACGTTTGAGCCGTTAAAAACCTGTAGGACATTCCATCTCTAGGATAAAAGTAAAGGGTGATTTTTTAAGAGCTTGATAACTTTTTTTAAAAAAAAAACGCATAAAATTTGCAAAATCTCATCGGTTCTTTATTTGAAACGTTAGATTGGTTCATGACATTTACTTTTTGAAGATAATTTCATTTAAATGTTGACCGCGCTGCGTCTTAGGTGGTCCATTCGGAAAGTCCAATTTTGGGCAACTTTTTCGAGCATTTCGGCCGGAATAGCCCGAATTTCTTCGGAAATGTTGTCTTCCAAAGCTGGAATAGTTGCTGGCTTATTTCTGTAGACTTTAGACTTGACGTAGCCCCACAAAAAATAGTCTAAAGGCGTTAAATCGCATGATCTTGGTGGCCAACTTACGGGTCCATTTCTTGAGATGAATTGTTGTCCGAAGTTTTCCCTCAAAATGGCAATAGAATCGCGAGCTGTGTGGCATGTAGCGCCATCTTGTTGAAACCACATGTCAACCAAGTTCAGTTCTTCCATTTTTGGCAACAAAAAGTTTGTTAGCATCGAACGATAGCGATCGCCATTCACCGTAACGTTGCGTCCAACAGCATCTTTGAAAAAATACGGTCCAATGATTCCACCAGCGTACAAACCACACCAAACAGTGCATTTTTCGGGATGCATGGGCAGTTCTTGAACGGCTTCTGGTTGCTCTTCACCCCAAATGCGGCAATTTTGCTTATTTACGTAGCCATTCAACCAGAAATGAGCCTCATCGCTGAACAAAATTTGTCGATAAAACACATTTCGAATCGAACACTGATTTTGGTAATAAAATTCAATGATTTGCAAGCGTTGCTCGTTAGTAAGTCTATTCATGATGAAATGTCAAAGCATACTGAGCATCTTTCTCTTTGACACCATGTCTGAAATCCCACGTAATCTGTCAAATACTAATGCATGAAAATCCTAACCTCAAAAAAATCACCCGTTAATGCGTAAAGGATTTAAGATCTCTAATAAATGTTGGTCTAAGCTTAAAGCAAGATTGACAATCACATTATTACAATTATAAAACTGTAGTGAGAAAGGAATAGAAGCTAAAAAAAGTAGATCCCCCACTCCGCGAAAAAAATTGTTTTCCCTCATTACTGAAATAATATGAATGCTTCTAAGTCTGATAATTATACAAAAACAGAAAAAACAAAAAATTTTGAATTGGAATTTTCACAGTTTCATAGTTTGGCTGTTAATTAAAGTGAGCGAAAATTATTTGTGTTTTATTGATATAGAAGAGATGGCAAATAGGTAATTTGGCTTTTGAAATATCGAATGAGTTTTTAGAGATTTTATATCTCTAGTTCTTCCTAGAAGAGATGCTGTAAAATCACATTAAAAAATAAACACATACATATTTATTGACGTTTTAATTAAATTAATGTAAAAAATATATACTATTTATTTTCAGCAAAATGCACTCAGTCTTGCTTTGCCTCTGCCTATTCACAATATCATGCAGCGCGCAATTTTATTTCCATCAACCAGTGCCATTGCCCTATCAACAACATCAATACCTACAATATACCACGTCACCACCAGATTTCAAACCCATATCTGAGCCCAATCAGGAGGGCCCACCGCATCCCTCAGTTGTAGCCAATGCTGAGCGGGAGGCACTATTACCACCCGAATTGTCGAAAAGTCGGCGCTTCTATAGCAATCCTCGTATCGCCGCTGCGCTTGCCAAAGAATCACTACTGACACCCAAAGAGATGGCCGTAATCGATCGAGAAGCAGAAAAAATCGATCGCAATCAAATTTATAAAATCTTCCACAATGCCGGTTGGGCGTAAAGGTCACATTCGCTCTGTTTAGAGTGAGCTTTGTTTGTGCTTTGTTTTTGTTGTTAATATCTTGCCAATTACTCTCATCTAATTATATTTTATTATGCTCATATCTATGTAAGTTATTGAAAAGAGTATTTATTGTTGTTAGAATTAATAAATTACAGTATATGAAACTTTAATAAATAATTATTAATAAAATGTATAGTAAAATAATGTTAATGTCTCGTTGTATCTCTTTAATGCAATTATATGAATTGAACGTTTGTAATATTGGCATTCAATTTGGAAGCGCCTACTGGGCGTCAGTACGTATGCGTGATTTTTTCATGATTCCTTTATTGTAAGTATGGTCTATACTGTGTTTCCGTTGTACTAAAAGTGTTGTCGTTAAATCGAGTGAGGTACAAAGTGCATATGTTATAACAAGAAATAGAGTTCAAACATAACGAGCAAATAGGTGGCGAACATCTCTACTTATGCTAGAAAACTAAAAATTCTGAAAAAATCACGAATTACTACTCAACACAGTCCGCTTTCAGTTCGACTCAGAAATGCTCTAACTTCTTTGAATCGCCTGAAAATACGTTTGCTGGAGGTCTGCAAAGTAGTCCACTCTTTTTCATTCCAGTCACATTCCCGGAGAGTGAACTTTACAGAACTGGAGTTTAAAGTGGTTGTAGCCGCGATGGTGTGAGTCGAAAAGTTATTATGGCGAACGAGCACGTTGTTCTACGTCTTTTGCTGCAGTTCGATATCGTCCAAATTATTTGCCATAGTAGAAGCCTTAAACTATTTTACAGGCATATCCAAAGACCACATCTTGCCAATCATTGAAAACTGTGAGCATTTTTCCAACCATTAAGACGACTTTCGCATTCTTCGGGGAAAGTTCTCCGGAATAAGTTCACTATACAGTCTATTATACACTTGGTTTCTGGTGTGTACCAATGTGTACAGGCATCGTCGTGTAGACAAAAGTGACACTCATCTAGTCGTCAGTGTTATCAATTTCAGCATTTCATGCCCTATATTTAGTAATTTTGAGATACCTACAGCATCAGTTATAGGTTTTAAGACCGGAGCATACTCTCGTAGAACTCCCAGAGGTGATCTAGTAACAAATACCCAGAGGATATAAAAATTATGTTATGAAAGCATAACAACAGGAAATGGTGAACCCAATTCCCCAATCGATGATGCTGGAGCAGACGTTTCATTGCCCCACCATGAAGAAATTCGAGTAGCAATTACCCGTCTAAAGGTTCGGGGGCCGATGGATTGCCAGCCGAGCTATTCAAATATGGCGGCGAAGAATTTATACGGAGCTTGCATCAGCTTCTTTGTAGAATATCGTCGCACGAAACCATGCCCGACGATTGGAATTCAAGTGTTCTCTGCCCACTCCAGAAAAAGGGAGACCCCACAATCTGTGCCAACTACCGTGAGATAAGTCTCCTCACCTTCGCATATAAGGTTCGATCGAGCGTATTGTATGAAAGATTGTGCTTCAGACAATTCGACTCCGTATCGTGGGACTTCTTCAATCTACAGCTGGAGGAAATAATGCATCAGCTTCTTTGTAGAAAAGACACAATCTTTTATAAGAGTGTACATATGCCGGTGTAAGCCGATGTTATTGACATCATTAGGCTCAACCGCAGCTAGTTCCAGACTGTTAGAAATTATACTTTTACTTGCCGTTTTTGTCTTTGAGTAAGAAATCAAGATACACAACTTAGCGCTTACAATTTACGAGTATATTCAAAGGTAGTTTCAAAACGAGTGAAGTTACAGTTACAAAGCCAAGAAATAGGGTTGCATGGATATGTACGTTGTGCACAGGAATGCATTTCATCACGCCTCCTCAACGTTCATATACATGTTTATTAAAAATAAAAACATTAATTTATTTAATTTAAACCTAACATCTTTGCTAGCTTCTCGTGACTAGGTTTCGGCAAATTCTTTGTCAAGATGTCAGCAACCATGTCACTGCTGCAACAATACTTGAGCTCAATGTCGCCTCCTTGATAGATATCCCGTATGTAGTGGTATTTTATGTCGATGTGCTTACTTCTTGTATGATACACCGGGTTCTTCACAAGATTCATAGCACTGATGTTATCTCCATTTACTACTATCGCCTTAGGGCACTCGATGTTCATTTCTCCCAAGAGTTTTCGTAAATACACTGCTTCTTTAACTGCAGATGTAAGTGCCATGTATTCGGCTTCAGTGCTGCTGAGTGCTACCGTCGATTGTTTCTTTGATTCATAAGAAAAGACGCATCCAGCAAGTACAAACGCGTAGCCGGTATAAGATTTGCGGTCGGTACTATCTCCGCCCCAATCAGCATCAACAAATCCTTCCATATCTTTACCAGTTTGCTGATACTTTAACTTCTTGTCTTGCGTCGTATTCAAGTAACGTAGAATTCTCTTAGCTGCCGCTAGATGCTCTGTATGCGGATCCTTATTTCTCTGCGCTAATTTGCATACTGAGTGCAAAATATCTGGTCGTGTGCACACAGCTAAATACATCAGTGATCCTATCAAGGATTGGTACTGTACCTGATCGACTTTCTTACATGTTGTGTTATTGCAATTAATTTGATGTCCTGCATCCAAAGGAACAGCAATCGGTCGAGTGTCATTCATGCCAAAATCGTTTAATAGCTTTCTAATATATGCCTTTTGTCCAATAGATATAGAGCCTGTTTCACCATCACGATTGACCTCCATGCTTAAAAAATGCTGCACCGGTCCTTTGTCGACCACTTCTACTTCTCTTGCAATACTGGCTTTAATATCGTGCATGCGTTTCAAGTCAGAGCTGGCTATGAGCAAATCATCAACGTATACCGCAATAATATTAATTTGCCCATTTTGTTTGTTTATGTACATACAAGGTTCGCTTATACATGGTTGAAAACCAATCTTCTTTAAAATTTCATCTAACCTTAAGTTCCATTGACGCCCGGACTGCTTAAGTCCATACAAGGCTTTGTTCAGTTTCAAACAATGGTTAGGAAATCGTTTGTCAATAAACATTTCTGGCTGACGCATGTATATATCTTCGCTCAACTCGCTATTTAAATATGCGGTGGATACATCCATCTGATGAAGATGTAACCTGTACTCCGCTGCGAGCGCAAATATCATTCGGATAGTGCTATACCTTACAACGGGTGAAAAGGTTTCATCATAGTTAACGCCATAAACCTGTGAACACCCTTTTGCGACTAACCTAGCTTTAAAGCGATCCACCTTACCCTCTTTATCTCTTTTAATGGCATACACCCATTTACATCGTACGGCTTTTTGCCCTTTGGGGATTTCTGCAAGCTGCCATGTTTCATTTTTCATAAGAGAATTATATTCATTTTGCATAGCGTCGTACCATTCAGTAGCATATTCACTTGAAAATGCCTGCTCTACAGACTCAGGAACCTTTACATCATCAGCGTTTATTAAATTTAAATACGTATATTGTTTTGTGGGTCTGCCTGGTCCCCCACTACGAACCAATCGTGGCCTGCCAGGACCCCTTTTTAAAGCAATATCCTCTGCTTGCTCTTCTTCAGCGGACTCAAAGTCATTATCACTATTTGCTGCTATATCTACCACCTCTTCTACGTTTTCGATCGCGCTTGTATCTAAATGTGTGCCTTGCTGCTCATTACCAAAGGTACCTATATCAAATTCAATTGGATGCACTTGCACACCTTCTGCACCTTTCATATTCAATCCGTCATGCTGTTTCGCCGATATTGACTCTACAAAGTAGACATCTCTACTCACTATCAATCGTCGCGTTTGTTTATCATACAGTCTGTATGCTTTCGATGTGTCGGAGTAACCGACCATGACATACTCCTTGCCTCTTGGTTTGAATTTGTCTTTTTGCTTTTTGTCCAAAGCTATCGCGAGTGACCCAAATGTACGCAAATGCCCTACCACCGGCTTATAGCCATACCATGCTTCATATGGTGTCATAGCATTTAATGCTTTTGTTGGTGCACGATTTCTTAAATATACTGCCGTATTAACAGCCTCCGCCCACAACGATTCATTCACACCAGAACTTACTACCATACACCTTGCCATCTCGATTAGTGTACGATTTAGCCTCTCTGCTACGCCGTTTTGTTGTGGTGTGTAGGGCACTGTTAATTGCCGCACAATACCATGCTCTTTAAGAAATTTATTAAACGCATTATGCACAAATTCCGTGCCGTTGTCGCTACGAAGCACTTTAATTTTCTTCTCTGTTTGGCACTCAATCATTTGTTTAAAATCTTTAAATTTTTCTAGTACTTCGTCTTTGCGTCTTAAAAAATAAACAAATACAAATCGCGTCTTATCATCTGTGAAAGTTAATACATATTTCGCACCGCCAATTGATTCATGCCTCATAGGCCCACACAAATCAGTGTGTATCAATCCCAAAATCTCTTCTGCTCGGCTATCAGATTTATTGTATGGCCGCTGGCTACACTTATTAGACATACATAAAACACATTGAATGTCTGCTGGGATATTTACTTTCATTCCTCGAACCATGTTGTTGTTGCTCAATTCACGCAGGCTAGCAAAATTTAGATGACCGTATCTAGAATGCCACTTCATTGCCTCATGGTTGGGTTTGCATGCAAAAAACAATTTATTTTTATTGGGCTCAAATAGAAACAGATCGCATACCTTGTTAGCACTCAAAATGACATTTCCGTGCTTATTTTTTATCGTTGCCTCATTTCTTGTAAATTCAACTTTGTAGCCGCTGTTTACTGCTTTGGAGACTGATATAAAATTACATTGTAGTCCAGGTACGAACAATACTTTAACAAGTGTGACGTCAAACATGCTCGTTTGCAACCGAACAATTCCTCTGCCAGCCGCTAACATTTTGTTGTCGCCAGCAAGTATGATCTCTTCTTCATACAACTCGAATTCGCTGAACTTATCGCGGTCGCAACACAAATGAGAGGATGCGCCGCTGTCGACACACCAAGCATCACTATGCAGCAATTTTTTGCTGATCGCCGCAAACAATCCGTTACTTCTATTGTTGTCGCTGTTTTGTTGTTTTTGCACGTTTTGCTTCTCTCTGCACTGAGCAGCGAAGTGCCCTTTTTTGCCACAATTGTAGCATTTCATATTATGCCGTTTGTTCTTGTTGTTGTTGTTCGATGCGCTGCTTACTTCGTTTAGTTTCAAATTCGTAGAACTATTCTTTTTGATAGAACTTTCGCGAACCATGAGCGCTTGCACGCTACCTTCGGCGTTTTCCGTTACACATGACTTACGACGTTCACCTTCTTCTATTAGCTTAATTTTTATTGAATTTAGCTTAGGTAGCTCATCTCGAGACTCCAAAGCGACGACCAAATTTTCAAATGATTTTGGCAAGCTTGCTAATAGCATTATAACGAAAAACTCTTCTTGGAGACTTACTCCAATTTCTTCAAGCTTTTCTGCCAAAGAAGTAAATTTACACACATACTGCTGAACGCATTCATCATCGCTCATTCGCATACCTAGAAGGCGCTTAAATAACGTTACCTTACGTACCGGCCCTTTTGGCCTATGGATCTCACGAAGAGTATTCCATGCCTCGTTTGATGTCTTGCAGTTTTTTACGTGAGCTATCTGCATCGTCGTTATACTCAATATTATAGTTGCCGTTGCCTTTTCGTCTTTGGCTTTCCACATTAGTACATTTTTACCGTCTGCATCTGCTTCTGGACAAAATGTTGCTCCTGATGTTACAGACCACAGCTCCTGGTGGACTAGCACACTCTTTATTTGGATACTCCATGAGTCGTAGTTTGACTCGTCCAATTTTTCAATATTGAAAAGCGAAGAACTCATTTTATATTTCTTTTATTCACTTGGACTGCAGGAATTTGCACCTGGGCCCATAACCTGTTAGAAATTATACTTTTACTTGCCGTTTTTGTCTTTGAGTAAGAAATCAAGATACACAACTTAGCGCTTACAATTTACGAGTATATTCAAAGGTAGTTTCAAAACGAGTGAAGTTACAGTTACAAAGCCAAGAAATAGGGTTGCATGGATATGTACGTTGTGCACAGGAATGCATTTCATCACAGACTGCATAAGGAAACGAAGCAAATATGGCTGGACAGAATATCTCCTGTCATCAAAAAACAGTCGTCGCACTCGCGACTTTGCTTCCACGTCACTGTTGACAGTCATAACTTCGAAGTCATAGATGATTTCGTCCATCTTGGAACCAGTATTAACACCAACAGCAATGTCAGCCTAGAAATCTAACGCAGAATAACCCTTGCCAACATGTGCTAATTCGGACTGAGTAGGCAATTGAGTCTTTTCTCGACGAACAAAGACCACACTCATTATTCCCGTCCTGCTATATGGTGCAAAATCATGGACGACGACAAGTCAGCCTTAGAAGTGTTCAAAAGAAAGCTCTGCGGAAGATTTATGGTCCTTTGTAAGAGCTGTACGAGATATACGACGGCTTTGACATAGTTTAGCGAATTAAGAGACAAGTGCTAAGTTGGCTTGGTCACGTTGTTCTAACACTACAACTCTGAGAGTATTCGGCGCATTACCCACCGGTGGAAGCAGCGGAAGAGAAAGACCACTACTCCGTTGGAAAGACCAGGTGGAGAAGGTCCTGGCTTTACGTGGAATCTGCAATTGGGGCCAATCTGCAAAATGAAAAAACGCGCGCGATTATAAACTCGGCTATAACCACGTATGCGCTTTCTACGCCAATAAAGTAGAAGATAGTATCAGTTTTCCTGTGTAC
Source organism: Bactrocera correcta (assembly GCA_027475135.1). Classification (NCBI taxonomy): domain Eukaryota; kingdom Metazoa; phylum Arthropoda; class Insecta; order Diptera; family Tephritidae; genus Bactrocera; species Bactrocera correcta. The sequence continues at coordinate 16,202,792 of CM050326.1, forward strand.
ATTCAATAGGTGGTCTGCTCTATTCTCCATTTTTCATTTCTATGCTTAACACCGGGAAGGCTTATCGAAAAGGGATGTGTGGTTTCTTTAAACCAGTTTTTGACCTCACCATATTTAACATCGAATGAAATGAGTCACCGTAGAGTGCATCCAAATAGTTTTTGATTTCACTGCATCTTCCAAAGTAAAGAATCTAATGCCCGACTGATATTATTTTTATTCCGCGAATCACTCCGCTTCCATTTTTATATTGATATTTTCCATCGTCTTCACAGCATGGTATTCCATTCTTTAACACTTAAAATTAAAAAGCAAAAAACATTTTTTCGTCATTCGTATTTGAATGTTTATTCGACAACTTATACATGGAGTTTAGAAACTTAAATTAAGGACAGCGTATATACGCTGCCTGGCAATCATTAGTGTAAGCTTTAAGTTAGCCCTTCAACCTTAGTGGAATCGGTTAAAACTATATAATATTTCTAATATAAAATATGAGAATTCAAATTTGATTAAGTATATGTTTGTAAGCATAGTGTCCTTAATTAATGGCAACAACAAGCACTGCAATAACAACAACAATTAGCCACATCAAATTTACTGATAAATAAGCAACGGATTTAAGCGCGCACACGCTGTCGTCTTTGCTGATAGCTCGGCTCCACTTCGGCGTTGTCTTCGTGCACGGGAATAGCATCAGGCAAGGCGTAAACTAAATTGCCATGCGTGGCGCCGCTTGGATGGTACATAACCGGAACACGCACCATCTCGAATTGACGCAGTTGCCCATTGGGTGCAAAGTAGGGCGCCTTATTGTAGGCGGAGGTTGGTGAGGCGCGCTCATGCACCTGTATTTGATGATAGTTTGTAATTGGCTCATGTTCGACGACCTCGCGCACAGTTTGGAAAGGATGGTTTACCACAATGCGACGTTTGTGGAAGCTTTCACTTGTTGCGGAGGCATCGTTAGGCGCTGGATTAGCGGCAATTACACGTGAGCCCGGGGGCGTTGCTTGAGAACTTGCATCTTTTCCATTTGTGTCAATACTTTCCGCATCGGAGGGTGCCGTTTTGACATTTTCCTTGCTGTTAGCGTTTGAGTTACTAGTGTCTATCAGGCGCTGAGACTTAATTTGTACACGGTTTTGAGGTTCTGCAACATACTGCACGTTTTCGTTGTCACTTGGTTGAGGGTTTTCATAACGCGCGCTTACTTTCTCGGTATTCTGAGCACAGTCGGGTTGTGACTCGATATTTTCCGAACGCAAAACGTTTTCTTCTTGTTTAGCACTTGGTTCAGGGGCCGCTTCGATATTTACATCCTCAACTTGTTCGTCCTCTGCTTTTTTAGCTTCGGGCTGAATAACTTTGGCAGTGCGACTACGTTCCTTGGGCGGGTTAATTGAAGACATAACTCTAATGGGCTCATCGGCTTCTTGCGGGCCATATGGCACTTGTAATTGAATATGTGCAAGTGGGCGTATTTCCTCGGTTTTCGGCTTCACGTCCACATTACTTTCCGCTATTTTTGCGGGCTCCTTTGAATCAGATTCTGACTTATTTTGTGCAGTGAGGCGTGCATTAGACTCGGGACCACGATTATAGTGTACTGTGATGGTTCTTTGAGGCACATTCTCGTTAGAGCCGCGCTGATATTCCACATCTGCGGTAAGACGTGCAGATTCATTTGGATCGTATCGCATATGTGAGTAAGGAGCACTATATTCTACTGCTGCTGAATCGACATCGGCATCGGGATCGTAACGTAATTGTTCGTAAGTGCGCTGTGGTGCAACGTATTGCGGTTGCCGACGTTCATTCTGCGTATACCGCTGCTGTGCGGGCACTGGGCGACGCGCGGGAACGGCATATACAACTACACCGTCACGCTGGCGATTCAAGAACGATTTAACCTCACTCACGCGTGCGGGTTCTTCTTCTAAGTGCGCAGGTTGCTGTTTAGCTGATGGCGTTTGCTTACGTTGTGCCTGTACAAGTACTGGACGTTCTTCAAACCGACTAGGCGCTAGAGTAAATATTATGCTGAGAGGGTGGTAAATTAATTGTGTGCTCATGCTTTATGATGCGTGTCTGAGGCTCGGCTGTAATACGTTCACTCTTTGCCGGTTCCTCTTGTAAACGCGCAGGTTTGGGGTCTTTGCTAGCACTGTAGAAATTACCTGTGATGTACTCACCCTTATATTCATCGTCATCGTTGTTAAAGTCATTTGGCACCTCGGGTGATGTATTTTTCAATGATTGTTCTTCGTTTTTAGAATACCTTGGTTGGTATACTTGCCCATTTTGCTGAGTGTTTTCAACACGTGCTGGACGTTGGTAGTTGCTTTCTTCTCGTCTAAATGTGTTTGGCGAGAAATTCCTGTTAGGTACTTGACGCTGACTGTCATGACTTTCAGCAGGTATGTAAAAGTTTCTACCCCGTGAATTTTGCTCTCCGAGCGCAGCATCAGTAGGAGCTATGAGTTTTGCCTCTTCACCATATTGTTTTCGTAAATTGGCTTCCACAAAATCGCGTTTGGCATTTGGATTATTCGTTGGTGTAGCGGTGACTGTTGATGCAATATTTGTTCCACTAATAACAGGGGCGGGATTTTTTCTAGCAGCACCTGCATAGACTTGATTCGAGTTTGAGCGCACGCCGTTGTTATAAGAACCCGCGCTGGATGATTCAGTCTCAATGTCTGCATCACTATTAATATTATATTGAGCAGCAATGGCTGGATGAGGGTGACCGAGTGGTAGCACCGTTTCACCTTTCGGAATTTTTGCAACAGGATGCTCTAGCTCTACAACTATCGTGCCAGCTGGTTTAATCACAACTCGTTCTTCGATATCGTAAAATTCCTTTTGGATAGCTGGATGTCGTACTTCGAATTTTTTAGCTTTCAGCGCTGGTTGGGCAATTTGTATAGTTTTGGTGACTACTGGTCGTTGATACACATTTGGATTTACAGGCAAGTAACCGCCATTCGAATGATAGTCATGTTCTTGGTTGCCATAAAAGCCATCATAACCACCTGCGGGCTCATCTACAGATGGTGGATATTCGTTAAGAAAACCACCGGCATCACCATGATCATAACTAAAACTGGGTTGTCCATAATCAGGCTTAGCATAACTGGGAACTTGGTCGTAATTTGGTGGACTGTATCCACCACCACCAGCAACTCTAAATGTCACACCATGAGAACCGCTACCAGCACCGCCAAAACTATTACCAAAAGCACCTCCCAGATTTATTTTGCCACCATCACTACTACCACTGTGTACGGTAGTAACTGCCTTTGAAGTCCCAGTTGGCACAACAGCTGCTACAGAAACAGCTGGTGCTGGTGCATGTACAGCTACAGGAGCGGCTACCGCTGGTTGTGCTGATACTGGTGCTGGGGATATTTGGATCTTTGCGTCGGGCGCTGATTTCGATTGTTCGTCCACAGATGCTGTGGCTGAAGCTGATGCGGCTACAGCAGCGGGAAGTGCAACTTGCCTTTCAAAAGTGTGTTGCTGTGAAGATTTCGTATCGAGAGCGACAAGTCGCGCAGGACCAGCCGAAGACGAGGAGGACGATGAATACTCATAACGTCCAGATGGCGAGTGATCGGCTGTTTCGAATACCTAATGAATTAAAGTGATATAATTAGATGATACAAGTAATAGAATCCTTAGTCCGGGTGTTGCTGAACATTAGACGCGTGAAATATTTCGGGATGTGTGAAAAACTTTTTTTTATAAACAATAAGGCGAAATGGTGAATGTAATTTTTTAAATTCGATTATAGTTTTGTTTAGGATTACAGTTTTAGCAGTTTTTAAGAAATCTACCTGACTTTCTGAAGAGAGCGAAACCACCCTGACTTTTCTAAAGCTCTACAACCAAACCTTCCCCTAAAGCAGTCAGTAAGCAGTTTTTCCCCATGCATTAATTTTAACAGCGGCTACACTAGCTAGATTATGTCAACCGAGTGGATGAAAACACTCCAGCTCTGAGAGTATTCGACGCAGTACACCCCGGGGGGAAGCAGAGGAAGAGGAAGACCTCCACTCCGTTGGAAAGACCAGTTGAAGAAGGAGCTGGCTACACTTGGAATTTCCAATTGGCGCCAAACAGCGAAAAGAAGAAACGACAGGCACTCTGTTATAAACTCGGCTATAACCGCTTAAGCGGTGTCTACGCCAATAAAAAAGGACATTAATTTAAACGTGGACGGACAAACAGTTAACTCAAAATAAACGCGTCTCGGTTTTCTAATAATTTTTATAAAGTTCTCGCAAACTGAAAATACTTTCACTTACCGTTTCTACTGTCGGTCCACTGTGATAGTTCTGTATATAACGCTCGAACTCCTGATTCTGTTTATCCTGCGCATTGGCTTGACGAAATTGACTCTGCCGATTCTGCTGGCGTATACGCCCATAAAACCGTTGTTGTTGTGGTCTAAAGCCGTTCAATTGTTCCGTATTCTGTTGAGTTTGCTGGACGGGCTTTGAATTACCAACGGAAATCGAACTCGGCTCTTGTTTTTGTTCACTTTTTACCTCAACTTTTTCTGACTTATCGTTTTCATCTGCCGCGCGTAACCTGGCGAAGCGTTCCTCTCCATTTGGCTTCTTAGCTGGACCGGCTTTCAATTCCTCCGGTGCGCTACCCTCCAAATAGGTGACATCAGCCGGGTTCGTGGCCGGGTGCTGAGCAATCGAGATATTAACATGAGTTGCCGTGAAAGCTGTGCCAACACACAGCAACAGCACAAATATTGTTCTCATCGTGGCGATTATCCTTTATCGCGGCTAAACAAACAATAACTGTTTTCGTTTTCGAAAGTGTACGCGTTCACAATCGTCGACCGATGCGTTACCGATTTGTATTGCTGGCCACAGCTGAGTGAACTTCGAATGTTTGGGCAGGCGCTGTTTTATATGCTATGCAACGCGATGAGCTTGTAATAAAACGCACGGCCGATTCGCAGTGTCACAGTGCGATCGCTTGTTACAGGCCAATACTCGTAAGTACAAACTATTTTGGGCATTTTCAACGTGTCAATACACAAATTCGTATGGAATTCAATTTCAATCGATTTTTAGAAAATCACTCTAAAACACAACTGCACACAAACATACCATATATTTGCAACTTTGTTAGCACGTAAGCAAAGCAAAAAAAAAAAAAAACAAAAAAACAATTGTTTACTAACAGTCGGCACATCACACTACCGATCGTCAATAATCAAGCGATTGATCTTCATCGTTATGTTGTACTATGTCTATCAAAGCAGCAGCCGAGTCATATACCGGCCGGCAACTGCGCGATACTGTTAGCACACAGGCGAATCTCCGCGCCAGGGGATGTCAAACACACACGTTCGCTGACAACAACCATACCAGAGCTGTTGTAGCAATGATCATGCTGTTATTCGCGTTACTCGCCGTCTATAGACATGCGCAGCGTGATCGTGAAGAAATGCATTGTCTTTAACCCAGTTATGCGTGCGAGGTGTTCGTCGAGTGTGTCAGCAAATCAGAATGTCACCTTAAGCGCTACACAAGGAATCTCCAATGCTCCGAATTCATTGCTTACGCGTCAAAACTGTAGCCCGCACACTTGCTCGCCGAAGTAGGCGCATCGTTGCTGCTCAGCTTGATTTATGATGTACTATTTTCAGTGTGATATTATGCAATATGCATGCGCTTACGCTTTTATGCCACCTACTTTGCTGGCACGCTCGGCTTAATCGAACAAACACAACGCTACAGAAATTCTAATTACTATTTTCGGCTTGCACACACGGTTGTCAATGTTGTAAGCGCCTTAACGGTGACAGAAGAAGCGTGAAAATTTACGAAAAGGGTAAGACCGCGCAGCTTTGTGGCAAAACATTTGCGGCGACAGCTATGCTCCCAGAAATGGTGGCAGGCATGCATATTTGGCTAATTGTCGGAAGGTCAATTTTTTGCTACAGTTGAGTAGAAAAACTTGTGATCTTTACGTTAAACTTGGAAATATCCAAATTCGCAGTTGTTGTGGCTTATTTTGTTGATTAATCATTGAACTAGAACTAGTTGGCGTGCGAACTTGCATTTGTAAAAAGTTTAAAAATTTCTTGACATTTTTGGTTGTAAATTTTCTTAATGTTTTTAATATTTTCCTTTGATGCTGTGACAATGTTGCCGAAAATTTTGTTAATATCAAAACAATTGATTTCAGTCACGAAAATGGTTTATTGAAATTAGGTTGAGCTTCTAAGCTACATACATATGTACAGCGTTTTGATCCTTAAGTTTTTGGAATAAAGTTGTCTTCGATGGACAAACAACATGTATGTACAATGTGAGCGATTTCCAATAAGTTTTTAGCTTCACCCATCATTGACACCGAATTGGATTCATAATTTTGTCTTGGCCACGTTTGGAAGCGGGCGAGTCTGCATATGGGGCTCTGCTGCTATGATGACAGTCATCTAAAATTGGTTTAAGAAGTTTCAAAAGGATCGGACGTTTTATAATGAGCCCTTCGACTATCTTGAAAGTTGAAGAATCTGGTAAACTAACGATTGAAGTTGCGCGACATTGTTGCAACAGTAGCCCTCTCAGATGATATCTTCTTTTTCTTTATTAGCGCAGTTATCGCTTATTTGGTTATAGCCAAGTTTACAACAGCGCGTCAGTCGTTCTTTCTTTTCGTCGTTTGATTTCAATTGGAGATTTCAAGTTTAGCTAGGTCCTTCTCCACCTGGTCTTTCCAACGGAGTGGACGTCTTCCTCTTCCTCTTCCTCCTTCCAAATTGATCTAATTAGCTACAAATCTTCACCAAAATCATAATTTTAATTTTTCGGGAATAAAGTGGATGTACAACTCCTACCAGTAGGGGTGACGTAATTTTGACTACTCATAGCGTAGTTCTCCGATGGCTACTGTAAGAGATCCTCGTCCAAACCACGACGATCTCAGATGACGTCATTGCTGGCTGAATGGCTTCGTCAACAAACAAAATTGCCACTATTGGATTAAGTAGAATTATCGTGGTGTTCAAGAAAAGTAATACCATTACCGTCAAAAGCGAGTGTTTTTGCACGTTGTTAACCGCCTTCTTATGGAATTTGATGAAATCGAAGCGGACAGTTTACCGACAATATCCCGGTTTCGAGGTTCGATATTTTTTTTACAGAAAAGCACAGAAACTTTAAATTTAATGGATAATGTTTATTATCGTTCGAAAGAAGCCTTTTTTTTGCATATTCTTTCAAATGTTGGCCGCGGCTACGTCTCAGATGGTCCATGCGTTAATTCCAATTTTCGATGGCTCGTTCGAACATTTCGACTGGTAACTGGCGAATGACAAGAGTGCGGAATTGTGCGCATAGACGTAAGACCTTACACATCACTACAGAAAAAAGTCTAACGGCGTGATATCACGCGATCTTGGAGTCCAAACGACCGGCCCAAAACCTGAAATTATCTATATTCTCTCAATAAATCCATTGATTGATGCGATGTGTGGGAATGTGTCTTGTTAACATCAAATTTCGCCGAGATCAAGCGCTTCAATTTCAGACATCAAATAGTCGGTTATCATGGCGCGATAACGGTCGCCGTTGACGGTTACGTTCTCACCTAAAACAATTTTGAAGAAATATGGACGATTATTCCACCGGTCCACAAACCGTTGTTTTTTTGGAAGAAATGGCAGCTCTTGTATCTCTTTAGGTTGCTCCTCCATACATTCCATGCGTCAGTCCGAGTTGTTGCGAACGGCGCCGAATCGACTCTCCACGGTCTTCGTGTATACTCTTAGCTACGGTTGCTTTCTTTTTTCACCACGTGCTGGATGTGGTCTATTCGGTCGAATATTATCCAATAATGGATGCCGCGGGGGAAATTTTGCAGGGGCGAGATAAAAATTTAACATTTAAAAGCCTTCTATGTGTGTGAAAGGGACTCTGAGTACATGAATAAGCCTTTTAAGACGGCGTTTATACCAATTTATTAATAATATTTTATTATTCGTAGATTTTGAAGAAAATGAATCTAATATAAGATCGCACAAAATAATACATCACTAAATTTTTAATATTTCTAGATATACTTTATGTTCATACATATGTCCAAGCTTACAATAAACAAAAATTAAATTTAACAAAGTTTACTTTCAGTATCAATATCTCACAGGCATTTCTGTTTTTTCTTGTAATTCGAAATATCCTTCAAACTCTGGTAATTGGACATTAGCTAAATGTAAATGTAAAACTCACAAAAAATTGTATCACATTGTTTGTGATGTATGACATGTCATTTTTCCTTTTGGGTTTTTCTTTTGACAGTTTTCACAATTTTAGTAGTTCCGAACATAACCATTATATGAGCGCCCATAAGTTGAAATTATAAGAAAAGCAGTTATTTTCGGTACAAACATAATAACCAGGATGAGCCAGGATTAATCTAAATAGAGCATTAGTGAGTACATAGATGATATTTTTGTACTTAATAATCATAACAAGAGTAATAATAAAGATAACAACAACAATTTTGTTTTTTTTGTTTGGTGCTTAGTAACTTCAATTTTATTTATATTACACAACAGAAAATATCAAAGTCCAATAAGAAATTAATCCAAAACAGCCATGGCACATTTTAAATATGAATATAATGAGCGAAATCAATATTTTGTCCGCAAGCCTTTGTTTTTAATAACACTTTTCATGCGCTTTGGCATACTTTCCACCAAGTTCTGAATTATTTTATCGGTATATCCAGCCATTCCTTGGCAACACGCTCCCAAAGCTCGCCAAGACTTGTAGTGTTTCGTATGTGCCTAATCGTCGTTTCACAATTGCCTAAATTTTCAATTGGATTGAGATCAGGACTTTGTGTCGGCCACTCCAGCACCTGAAATTTTTGCTCACTGAGCCACTTCTTCACGATTTTGCGGTATGCTTAAGGTCACCAGCTTGTTGAAATATGACTTTTTCTTCAGGATAAGCGCTCCTGTCAACAAAATCGGGAAAATGGCTATGCAAGAGGTTCAAATAATCCTCTTTCTCATAATTCCATCAATTTTCTGGAGCGGTCCAACATTCCACCATTTGAAGCTACCCCACACATGATGTTACCGTCCACCATGTCTCACAGTCTCTTTCACGTGATGTCTTTTGATGGTTTCATTGGGGCGGCGCCAATTAGTTGCTTACCATCAGACTGGAACCGGTTGAATTTTGATTCGTCTGACCAATAACACGTTTCCAGTCGTCTTCAGTCCAATTCAACTGATCTCTTGCAAACTTTAGTGCGCTTAACATTTTGACAGATAGAGCAGGTTTTTGTTTTTAACCGCCGAGATATACCCAATTTTGTGGAGGGATCTTCTTGCAGTCCATCGACTGACAGATTTACCTATTTCCTGTCAAACACTTGTCTTTTTTCATTCGTGCCATCATTAGGCGTGCGTCCGCATCTGTCAAAAGCCTTTTATGCCCTCTGACCTTCACATTTGATTGACAATTTCGCCTTTTCTGGGCTCTTATACTACCGACTGGCTTATTTTTAAATCCACAGCAATTTGCCGAGAAGAAGATCCACTTTCAGTCATGGAAACAACTTTGTCCTCAACTTCACGCATATTTTTTTCATTGTTTTTATATTTTATTTATTTAAATATTTTTTAAAATTTATTTATTATTTATTCTTTAGTTATCTCAAAATACGTCCACAATATGCAAAACATTATCTTAGATTAGAATTTATTATACATTAAACACTCTATTTGGAAAAAAACGGTAAATATTTAATGCATTGCTGAAATTATAACGGGTGCAAAATTGAGTACATGCAGGTTGTTTTGGTTTTTATTAATTTGTTATTGAACTTTGATATTATCTGTTGTAATATAAATAAAATTGAAGTCTACTAAGCACCAAACAAATAAAAACAAAATTGTTGTTGTTATCTTTATTATTACTCTTGTTATGCATTATTAAGTACAAAAATATCATCTATGTACTCACTTACGCTCCCCACTGTACATATGTATGTACTATGTACATGTTTAGATTGCTGCATTAATACTTTCAAATTCAAGCAAGTACTTATTTGCCGGTAACTCGAAGAGACCCAGTTGGCACGGGAGCCGACGTGAAAAATATCATGCATTCGAATATAATATAGTACATGGTAGATAAAATATATTATATATATATTACAACTATAAACGATTTATAAATATTTTAGATATACTTCAAACCCTTGCCTTTTGAACATGAAACAAATACATATAAATATATCGGTATATACATAAAACATATATGTATTTTAATGACATTGGCCAAACAATTAAAATTGTCGCAGGATTTATTTGTGTTATCTTATTCTCTTGAATTCAAATTAATGGGTTCGCAAATTATGCCAAAAATACACAAAATCAAAAATATCAAAAGGCAAACTAAAATTGGTTGCATTCCCCGTAATAAATTACAATAGTTTGATGCGAAAGGTTAATGTTCGTCACTTTCGTGTACATTCATAACAATGTGCATAAGGTATCTGTGTGTGTTTGTATTTTTGGAAGTACGTGATGCACTTTTATATGCGTCTGCCGTTACTGCTTTGCACTATATATTCGGTGGCGCAAGCCAAACCATAAAACACACAACCGCGCACCTCTGAAACAAGCATTACAATACGATTATTTTGGAAACGTGGTTTGCATTTAAATAAGATTGTATACCGTTAAAATGCCTGATTTTCTGAGTTAAAAAAATATATTTTGTTTATTTACTTTGGATAATTTATTTTTATTTGCAATTCAATAAAATAAAAATGAATGACAAACTTTTCTAAATCACTGGTTTAGACAACAAATACAACACAGAAATAGCACATCCAAAAACTAAAAGTCTGCGTTGCTTATAAAGTATAAATGTAGATTAATGCATATTTTTTACTTATTTGAAATAAGTTGCGTTTGATTAATAATCAAGGTTATTTTCGATATAATCGACTTGAACTTAGAGTAACTTTTCAATATCTTTTGCAATATCCATTGGATCGGTTGTGGGAGCATAACGGTCCACTGGTACACCGTCCTTGTTTACAAGGAATTTGGTGAAATTCCACTTGATGGAGCTACCGAGTGTGCCAGTTTGCTTGTGCTTCAAGAATTGGTAAAGTGGGGCTGCACCGGAGCCATTTACGTCAACCTGAAAAAGTAAGGTTTGCATTAAATTTTCAGTTTCAAAGAAACTTGTTAAGATAATTTATTTGAAAAATATATACATATACATATGTATGTATGTCTCAGGTTATTTACTAAAGAATAAAGAAAGGAGGAATATAAAGGCGAACGGCGCTAAGGCAGTATATTATAATTACATATATCTGTTTTAAAATGCAGTACTCCGAAATAACGAACACATTAATTGTCAGGCCAGTTCGATATATCGAAATTTAGGTTAAATCGAGTTCTCATTTAGGGAGGTATACTTTTCAATACAAGTTAGTAAAATATCCGAAATTTGTAGTTCAATAAATTGTTTCATTGAATTATTTGTTAAAAAGAAAACATAATGAGTAAGGAAGAGCTAAGCTCGGGTATAACCGAACATTTCATATTCTTGCAATTTGCAAGGATTGAAGCCAGAGGAGTACCTTTAGGTACATAAGATTGATGTCTGCGTTATAAATCACCCGGAAGTTCGAAATCTTTATATTAGGTATACGGGGACTAAGGGAAGCATTGACACGATTCAACCAACGATTTTTGACACAGATGTACTACTACCAGGAAAATATTATCTCTGAATTTTAATTATATAACTCACACATTGACCGATATTTTGGGTAAAAAGTAAACAATAAGTACTGGGTCCACACATTCAGTGCCTAGGGGCTTGAGCAGTTTTGGTTCGATTCAGCAATTTTTAGACGTCAATTAATTGCTTCTTGTCTGTACACAGGAAAGTGAAAGAATCAAGTGGAATTTAAAATGTTGTTATAAGTTAAGTAGGCGGGTTGTAATCCGATTTCACTCATATTCATACTGTAGCCTAGGATATCAGTAGAATGTTATATATAATTTGATTGAAATTAGTTGGCGGTTTTCGAGATATGTGTTTTCACCCAAAATTGGGCGGTGCCACACCCATAAACCCTTGTCATAGCATCTTGGTGGTAAAATTTAATTTCTCTGGCGTATTTAGTTACTTATTTATCGCGCTTTTAGTAGTTTTTAAGTACCGTTATATGGGGAGTGAATGGGGTTACAATCCATTTTCACACTGTTCGTATAACATTTGCACTAGATGAATTTGATTGATGTCACTTAAGAGGGACAAAAAATATATTTAATAAACTTATTAGAGGGCGAGGGCACGCCCACTTTTCCAAAAAATTTTACCAGCGGGTGCCCCTTGCGGGGTATTAAAGTGGGTTAAAATAGTAACAAAAATTTATGACAACATACCTTTTGAAATACATCGCCAATGTTAGCCTTGGCATCACGCAAGTGGCACACCATTGCTTCACCATCTGCTTCCGGCATCTGTGAGTTGAACTGATTACAGGGGAAATTTAAAATGCGCAAACCCTTGTCTTCATATTTCTCCAACAAAGTTGTTAGTTTTGCATAATTGTTTTTGGTCAAACCACATTGCGATGCGATGTTCACAACCAATACAACATTCCCCTTGTATTTTTCCAAGGACACGTCATTACCATGCGTGTCTTTTACGGTGAATTCGTAAATTGTTTTGGCGGTTTTTGGATCTGGACCTGACATGTTGTTGCTGTCAATCTGAAATTACGGTTAAAGTAAGAGTAAAAACTGCTGTCAACCGTACTAAAGCACAGGCAAAATAAAACTACTACAAAAATTTAATGTGACAAGGCCTATTAGTATTAAACCGTTAGCAGCAATTCAGAAAATAGCAATTATTTCATTATTGAACATAAACAAACACACAAAAATACAAAGGTATATGCATGTCTATATGTATAGATACTTATATGCATGCAAAACCTATGAAAAGTTAATCAAACACGATAGTGAGAAATGCAAAGTCCGAACTCAACGATATGTACAATTCTTGATATATGTATTTGCATGTGTATACGTACACCTGGCATCACAATATTGTGACTGTTGTTACAAACGTATATAGTATGTATACAGTCTATTAAGCGTTAATATTTTATGAAGAGCGATAAAAATCAATTCAGTAAGTGTTGTGGATGTTTATGGGTACGCAAATCGACATGACAGGTGTTAGCTGGAAGAATACTTATATTTTGAACACACCTACACATATGTATGTACCCAATGGGTTAACCACAAGTGGACCCTGAAAATTTCGCTAAGTCATCGAATTTGAAAATTAGCGTATCATTAGGTGAGGGATCTAACTCATACCTCTTGATATAAATATTTCGTGAAAATTCAGTTTTTTGTTAATGTTATTGGAGGTTGAATTTTAGACAAGATAAAATTGTAAAATTATTTTTTCATAAACTACTGCAGAAAAACCGATGAAATTTTGGGTACTCAAAGAAAAAAGCGCCTGATCCCTCATTTTTTCATATCGGGGTTAGATCGCCGAAATAACAGCCTTTTGCCACATAAAATCCGGATCAGAACCGGAAATTCTTTGATGTGCTAATTTTCAAAACCCCTGATTTTGCGAAATTTTGAGGGTTCACTCTACGTGGTTTAACCCCAACTCAATTAACATCCAATAAACACTTAGATTCTAATAAATATGTACTTATTAGTATAAAAGTAATAATAAATAATTTTTGCAAGAATTTTCCATAGCCACAATTTTTTCAATTTTTTTTCAAACTCCTTATCAATTTTGAATATGATTCATTTTTTTATTTTATGTTTACTGGGTATTTACGGGTACGCGATGGTGGTAATAGTAGTGAAAATTTCAAACAATTTATGCATATGTGTAACTGTGTATATCCAATAAAGTTTTCAAATAAGCACAGTACATTTTGTTTGTGTTTTTGAACGATTACTCACATCATCGACTTGTGGACGGAGAGCACCCCTAGACGATGACGGTGCATTTTCGGTTTTTGCAAGTTGTGAGGCAGCGGCGCAACTAACCCCGGAAAGCGGCAACAAAACTACACATAGCCGTTTATTATTTGGCAAAGTGCTTGTATTAAATGATGTTATCGTTGGTGGATTTAAACTAAACTGACTGTAACAACGTTGCACTTGACGCAATTGTTGTTGTTGCAGTTGTAATATTGCAGAGCGTAAGTATTTGGGAGAAATGGCGCTGCTATTAGCCATTGATTGACCAATCCTAAGCAATTGATTAAAGGACATTGCTACTGTAAATGCAATAAAAAGAAATAATTGCCTATTAAATAAGTTATTGTCAGCTGAGACATACAAAATCTGGTACAAAATCGTTTTGTGTCGTCGGATTCAGTTTAATCTATTAAATAACAACAAAGACTTAGAGATGAGGTGTTTAATTTAATTTGGACCGGTTAAAACAAAACGAGCTTTCATATTTTCTTATTGACGATTTAATTTCTTTGGACATATGTAAGTATGTTTATTTTTTCGTTCTCACAGTCCTAAAAAAATATCATTTATTTAAGTACTCAAAATAATGCAAAGTCACGGCCTTCAAATGTATTTGTGTCTGTCGAAAAAACGAAAAAAAAAAATGTACATACATGCATACATATGTATTTCATTCACACTCTGATTTTCAACCTCTTCACAGATAAGGAATGAATATATTATATACGAGTGTATATATTTATACATAATTGTACATAAACATGGGTCTATATTCGCTAAAAAGCTCTAAGAATTATGAGAGTGCTCATGAAAATTATGCTTAATTTATAGCAAATATTAAGAGTTTAAAAATCTGAGGGAAATCAGACAGAAGCGATGTTTATATACTCTTGTAAATAGGAAAAATTTAAAAGCTGTCAAATATATCGAAATGACAGCAAACTCATTATATATTGGTTAGAAAAGATATAAATCGATTTCGTCAGTTCTTTATCGCTAAAGCTTTAATTATTTTTTGCTGCCTACAGTGCAAAACAATCAAAATTTTTTATAAACAAATATCGACAGTCTTTAAATTGCGAATTGTATGAATTTCACATAATATGCATTAACTTATTATAAGCTCAAGGCTTGTTTAGGATAACCTTTTCGATGAATACATACACATATTTATATACCATACACTTCTTATTGAAAATTTGTTTGCATGCAGGCATATTGTATTCGTTTTTAAATTACTGCGACTTTCAGATACCATTTATACTGAAAAACTAGTACTCGTTTATTATAGTAGCCCTATAAAATGACTAAGCAATTTTTGTTTACAAGCTTATGAACTAGATAAGTATATGGTAAATCAGATTTGCATTGCCGATTTAGTTAGTGTAAGATATCCCAAATAAATATTGATATATCCAGACGTATAAGAATATGCTTCAAAAGCTTAAATCATCATTATTTTGTTTAACTTCTGATTACGATATATTTATTTACTTGTACATGGTGGTTGTAGTAGTAATAAGTCCCGATTGCTGTGACAAGCGCTCCAATAAAAAAGTGCACCAAACTAGCCATGAGAATTGTGAAATGTGTGGTAAATATGTATGTACTCACTTCTGCGTTGAACAAAAACTATATATTTTGTACTACGAAATAAGTCATATATCAGTGTCTTCTATAAAAAAAAATATCAAAAAATTATTTTTTAATTGTCTGGTACAAAGTTCACATTCCATTACGATACATAGGTATATGTATAATTATTTTTAAACCAGCATTTTTTATATCCAGTATAAATGTTTAAATTAAATTAACTATGCGTATTTACAAAAAGATCGTTGAAATAATTACTTACTATTTTTTTCTACAATAAAGAACGAAATTTCAACCGGCTTAAACCACAAAAAAATATGTTTTACCACCCAAATGTGTTTGGCCTTGTCATTGTTCTATCAGCTGATTTTAAGTTCCACTACAGAGCGTTATTGAAATAATATTTTAAAATTTCTACAAAAATTTAGTTTGTGTTTGAAAATAATATGATCACTTCTCTGCAACACAGTTGATGGTTAAATCATATGTTATTTAACTGTGAACCCTACGAGGGAATTGTGTTAAAGTTCCTATGAATTTAGTAAGGACGAATAGACAAAACTACCTGAAATCTTATACTCGTCGTGTTGCTCAGCCTTTTAATAAACTTTCGGGTAGTCGCCACTAGGAACGTATCTTTTCATTGGCTAAAAACCAACACGTTTTACATTTATTATAGTTGAGTTTTTAAGTTTTTTCACAAATTTATCATTGGTTATTAGAACAATAAACCAATGCAATACGGGCATTTTTTAGCCCTTATTTTTAAAGAGGGTTATATACACTGTTTTGTGGAAAGTATCGATTGTCAAAGAAAATTTTCCGTCATACAGACAAAAACTTGTCTCGGGAAAGAAATTTATTTTTGTATTATTCCAAACGGAATTCAATAAAATATTCAAAAGAAAAAGTTCATAGGTTTGTGGAAATTGAACGATTATCATTTTAATGAAATGTTGGAGGAAAGATCTTAGGTGGGTTACAACGATGATTTAGTGCAAAGCAAAGGCCTAACTGAAGACAACTCTGCGAGTATACAAGTATAAACAACAACAACGCTTGATGTGCTTCTCGTATCATAACTAGCATTTAGAAACAAGTAAAAGTTTTCCGGTAATTATATGTTGTATAGAAAAACTATTTAGTTATAATAAATCTTTGTTTTATTTCAAGTGTGTTTACGACATCACTCTATTCTATCTACATTCTGCTAAGGAGTCAAGTCTTGTTATTGGCAGGGGTGAGACGGCGTTGCCAAGAAAGTTTTCCAGATGATGTTGTCATCTATAAATAACTCCTTTGAGCAGGATACACATGATGTTGATGGCAATTGTGATGGACCTGATTTAGATTTTGTTTATGCTGATGTAGATACTTATCAAAATGAAATTGCAGAACTATATAGTTATACAGAATTTAATGAACTTCAACAAAATGTTAAAGCATTCGAAGATCAAATGGAAATGTATGACTTGCCACCTAATTGGCAAAAACAGGACAGCTCATCACAGCGCAGTATTATAATGAAATTGATAGATCAACTAGAAGTTTCCAGTCGAGCGTTTCGAATGCAGGCAGCTCGTTGCATACTATATTTGGCACAAGGATGTTGGGCTGAAGTTCAATCTGATGAAGAACAACATCAGATCACACGAGACAATATAATTGTATTATATGAATTGGGAGTTTTTTCGTCTTTTATAGATCTGCTTAACATGGAAATAGAGAGCGCATGTTCTCCTGATATTGTTGCTGTTAAAATCACGAATGTTACTTTGGTAGACTCGACCGACTTACGAGTAATCCTTTCGGTATTGTATATAATTGCGGAAACTATTCGCGATGAGTATGACAAGGAAAGTGAGGACTACAAAAATATTGCCGAAGCTTTCATACAAGAAATAAATAGTCCACTACCTGACGGTGAATTGCTTGCTGTCAAACTTTTGGGAATGATAACTCGCTTTTGTAGTGGCGCCGCACCACACTTTCCCATGAAAAAAGTTGTTTTATTATTGTGGAAAATAACTTTATTGGGATTAGGTGGAATGGAGAAGTTAAAAAACCTTAAAAATGAATATCGTATTAAAGCTGGACTTGAGCCGGTTACTGAGGATACACTGGAAGTCACGAAAAATATGCGTGCCAGCTCACCACCAGCAACTGCTACAGATATTTTGGATAATCAAAATCCCAAACGCAATGCATTTAGGTGAGTTCTGATTTAATTAATATTTTTTATTTATAATTATTTTTTTTTTATTTCCAGACGATCATTAATGAAGCAACGGTTTCTTGATGAGCAAGAACAGATGGATATGGAATTAACACCAGGTAATGAAAGTGCACCACCAAACAATAACGGTGGTAATGGAAATCAAGAGGAAGATATATCCCAGTTTTATCGTCAGTTCGAAGATCCATCTGCAAACACCGCAAACCCTAATAATCAGCCGAGTTTCTCACAGCCACCACCCGTACTACCGGTACAAGTTACAACACGTTTGCCCTGGACTCCAAAAGTAAGGCAAAAGGATATAGATCAATTCTTGGATATATCTCGAAATAAATTTATTGGTTATTCGTTGATTGATGATCACGAGAGCCTTGCGGGACTGCCACAACCAATACATGAAGGCGTTCAGACTTTGCGACGTCACATGTACGTGAGCCTAGCAGATGTGCAAATAAAAAAAGAAGAAGAAATTGCCCGAAATCCGATCTCTACACAAGAAGACGAAATCCCATTAAATCCCGCCGAAGTACTTTATCAGGCGATTCTGCCGAATTTGCCACAATACATGATTGCACTGTTGAAGGTTTTATTGGCTGCATCACCCACTTCAAAATCGAAAACGGAAAGCATTAATATAATGGCAGATGTTTTACCGAAAAAAATGCCAATAACGGACTCGCAGAAACTAACCGTTGACATGAGTAGGCATAAGGAAATAATTGTGAAAGCGGTCTCAGCTATCATTCTGCTATATTTGAAACATTTCAAAATTAACCACATTTACCAATTCGAATTTATGTCGCAGCATCTTGTATTCGCCAATTGTATACCTTTGGTGCTCAAGTTCTTCAATCAAACTATCACCGAATATGTAGGTATGAAGAACACTATACCACTATTGGATTTCCCTTCCTGTGTAATTGGAGAACAGCCAGATTTATCGGGCGAAAGCTTCGTTTATAGCGGCGAAACCGCCGACAAGCCTTACTATTCTTGGCGTAACGTCTTCTCCTGCATTAATCTCTTACGAATACTTAATAAATTAATTAAGTGGAAACATTCACGAGTTATGATGTTGGTCGTCTTCAAATCGGCGCCGATACTCAAGAAAACACTAAAGGTGCGCCATGCTATGATGCAGTTATATGTATTGAAATTACTTAAAATGCAAACCAAATATTTGGGACGCCAATGGCGCAAATCTAATATGAAGACAATGAGTGCCATTTATGCGAAAGTAAGACATCGCCTTAACGATGATTGGGCTTTTGGCAATGACTTGGAGTCGCGTCCATGGGATTTTCAGGCTGAAGAATGTACATTGCGTGCCTGCGTAGATCGTTTTAATTTGCGGCGCTATCCCGAAGCTACACAGAAATGTGGTGCAGGTGGCAACAATGGAAATTCCGGAAATTCAGACAACTCTTCGGGTAATATAGGAGGCGGTACTGGAAGTGGTAATAACATGGCTGGTGGTGGAAATGAGGCTAACGGTTTCGGCAGTAGTGGTACAGGCGGTGGTGGCAATGGACACGCACAATTGAATGATTATGGTGTCGAGGGGGGCTTTCCAAGCGACGAAATTCTATCGCACTCAGATTTTGCTTTCTTTGGACACTCAGGCTGGTGGGATCGCAAAGTGGAATTGACCGACTACTTCAAGGAAAATTATTCGATATGGCTAGAAGAAGAAGTTTACAATAATCAAATTGATTGGGATGCGTTGTAAGAGAAAACGCAAACTGAAACTTCAATCAATTCAGTGTAAGCACTGTACCGGCTACCGAAGTTGTTGACTAACTCGCTAAAGTTTAACTACTAGAATACAGACAGACACATTAATAAAATATAATGGCACGCAGAAATCGAATACTTACCAACATCATAAACATAATTTTTCATAGAGAGTTGTAAACGTACTTTTGTAAATCAAAAAGCTGTTAAAAATTGAAAAACCACATTTCAATTGCAAAAAAAAAAATCATTACAAACGCAAATTGCTAGTATTTAGTACACTAGAAATAAAATGGAAAAGCAATTACGCCTAATGCAAGTATTGGCTACGTCACCATTTTCGCCATCATCCAAACCATGTTGTTTTGCAGTCTCTTTTTGGGCATGCCAATTCCGCAAAGTAATTGGTGTTTATATAACTTATGCGCAAGATTCGCATATAAAACTACATTACATGATTATACACACATACAAAATTGTTACAAAGCATACTAGAACTAGAAACTTAACAGAATAATTAAAAAAATGTTTGTATCTCGTAGTCACCCCACACCACATGCATAAATATGCAATGTAAACAGAAAACACGTCATTTAGTAGTTTATAAATATACATACACACACATTTGTAATGGCATGCATTGAAATTGAATACCATTGTAGTATGTTCACTTTATACAAATATATAATAAAATCGTATGATAGGAAGTTAAAACAAAAAATATATAAATACAATAATAAACCAATTTCGCAATGTATTGGATAATAATTACAAGTGTAGCAAACCAATAAAAATATTAAATATTTATAATTCTGGCGAGATTAATAAACAGATCATTATTAGAGTGAAACACTTAGATTTGTGTTACGAAATTTAAGCTCTTGCGCTTATATCTTATTTACTGGCGTAGACACCGCTTACGCGATTATAGTTATATACTCATAGATAAAGCAAATCGAATGGAAAATTTAAGTACAATTTATTATAGTATGATTAGCGTTCCTCATCCACTACTCTGTGCAAAAAAGGCTTACATTATCGCAGCGGGTGAGTTTTCTTTATTGAATAAAAATTGGAAAATAGTTCAGTTCAGCTTCATCAACTACTAGCTTTTCCCACGGCTTCGCTCGCATTGAATTCCTTGAATAAATGTCAATGATTATTAACAATACCAATTAACAAAATACGCGGTGAGTACACGAAACCCATACCGCGAAAATCATCTTCGTGGTGATGGCGTTAACCTAAATTTTGTCTGATTAACGATTTTGACAAATTTTTGTTTTGATAGATTTTCAAATTTTTCGCAATTATTATTTCTGCAGCAATAAATTTTTTCAATTCTGATATTTTTTTTACAAACAGAAATTGAATTTTAATTTCTTGAGTAGAAATTTATTTCATTGAATGTAATTGCAAAATTGATTTTGATTGCTGATTTTGCAAAAAAAAAAGCCTTTAGAACCTTCTGCAGGAATATACCAATAACTGTGCAAATTCTCACGTCTTTTCGGGCTGTGTTCTGATGTTCTGCGGCTATATAACAAAAATCATTTTTATATACAAGATAATATAATCTTTTATTTCACGATTACTATTTTCAATTATTTATAGTTCATTTACATTCATCAAAATTATTCAATATTTTGTACGCATAATTACATAGTGAGTACAAGGTACGATGGTTCATCTTTAATATATATCTATATACAATAAGTAAACATCTTGAGTTTATACAATTTCGGTACTCAAAAAAGACTGCAACTTTATTACAACTAAAAACTGGTATCCTCATTTTTTAAATAACACTCTTAAGATGTAAAATTTCGGTGCATTTAAATAGTAATAAATTAATGTAAACAATATGTTAGGAAATCTTTACAATTGTAACAAGCTTTCATGCTAGAGAATTTCAAAATAAATTCCCCCATAAATTCACTGTTGTTCCATAGGGCTGGCTTTTGTCACGTTACCACCAATACCGGCTATTAAACGTGTACTACTGCTAGCACAACTCTCATTACTCAAGGGACCATTTGCCAAGCAACTCGGTATGCCTAAAAGCTTTTGTGGCGGCGGACAGGCCACATCACAGCGTTCCTCAAAGTAGTTGGATATTTTTTGCAGTACAAATTTGAAAATACGTTCTTTGCTTAATTCACCATTTAGAAACGTAATATCTTGTCGATCTCGTATCTCATTGAAATTCTTCTCGTAATGTGGCCACACGCATATTTCAAAATATCCAGTGACGTCAGGTGGATCATAAGTGCGTTTTTGACGACGCGCGTAACATTTTTCATATGGCAAATGAAAATGGAACTTAATATTACATAATGTTAATAACTCCGGCTGATTGAAGATGGTGAAACCTTCAATTATGAGCAGGTTGATTTTGTTGTCACGCATATGCGCCAATTGTGAGTTGATACGCATTATGTGGGAAGAATGGGCCACATTAGCATTTGCATGAATGTGTGCATGCTGATGCAGTGGTTGACAATGATGATGTAGATATTGATTGTGTTGACTTTGTGTTTGTTGACTTTGATGTCGCGATGATAAGCCACATTGATTGACTTTGTAGCTGTTGGGATGGTACATTTGTTGCGTAACTGGTTGTCCATAATGCTCGAAATTCGTTGACATGGACATCTCGTTAATGTAATCAACGTATTCCATTGGATCACTTGCCAAGTTTCGACCTTTCATTATCCATGCTATATCAGAGAGCATATGTTTCATATCGAGCGAGCTTAATAGCTCAAAATTTATCACGTTCAGTTTTTCATTCCACTTGTGTCGCAAATCGAAAACTGGTAGGAAGTAATCATCTTGTGATATAAGCTGTGCCTCGCCCACAATGTAGGGGGTATTCCACAGTGATCCGCCGCGTGATTGTTGAAAGTAGTCCCGCAAGCGGTGTGCCAAAGTTGTTTTACCACCACATGTTACACCTGAAACACCTATTACCAGCCACGGCGGCATTTTGATAGACCGTTTGCTCTTCACCAGTTCAATACACTTACTGCCGGTATTTGTCGAAAGTTGAAGTATGCAATTAGAGCTGATAAAGTTCGAACGGGAAATAGTGTGCCAATGTTAGATAACCTTATGAACCAGGCGCTGACGCGTTTCACAATTATTTGCTTTTTACTGATGTTTTGTTTTTATTTTAGCACAAGGTAAGAGCATCTAATGACGTACGATTTTAAATAGTTTTTTTCTTCCAAATATGATCCCAAATGTGGTACAGCGTGTACATTGATATGCCACCAAGAAATATCACTCCAAATATTGCGGGAAATATGAATGCATATTCAAGCGGCGGAAATAACGAATGTATGAAGTTACCTATAAATAGAGCAATTAAGGAATAGAACTTCATATATTGACACAATAAAATACGTAACATATGCAAAGGAAAAGAATTTAGAAAACACATATACTTTTAATGAAGTCTTTATACATGCGTATGTTTTTCGTTTATGGAACTAAAATGGTCACATTACATATGTTCACTGACATCAGCTCACATTAATTGGAATACAAAAGGACAGTCAATGCCTTTAGTTACCATATATTAAAATCTTTATATCTGTCATCACTCCGCTCACCTTCATCAATTAACATAAACGGCAATATGGATACCCAAAAGAAATAGTACAGAAATAATGTGAGTGCAACGACGACCACAATTTTTCCAACCTGCGAATTTGAAGCCATTAACAATGGTATTGCTGCTGCGTCACAAATGAAATGTGCGTGTTGTATATTCGGTTAATAAATACTTTGTGGGTGGATGGAGGAGGGTGTACATGTGTAAACACTTGTAGGAAGCACACTTTGTAAAGGTTTTCTAACATAAACAACACTGTCAAACGTTTTTTATAGCTCTTCTATTTGCGATATTTTTATGAAATGGATTCAAGCAGCGTATCGGCGATTTCTAGTTAACATAAAACAATATCAAACATCAAAGTTCATTTCCACAAACCATAATTTTTAATAAATATTACCCTCTCACACACCTTATTGGAAGTACTTGAAATTTTTTTGTTTGTTTTTATTAAAGGCAGAGTTGACTTTGGTTGCATTAGATTTATTTAGAAAGGGTTTGCATAACAGTATAAACTAATATTAATAACTCTGCTATTTGAGAAAATAATTTCTCATTTATATAAGCAAATTATCTAACATTTACGAATGTCACCAATAATTTGTTATAGTAAGAATTATTGGAAAGTAAATAATAAAATAAAACTCATATACTTGCAAGAACAGCTGATCAAATTTGCAAGGTATTGGCAACCCATTGTGATTTGCTGTTTACAAATGAACTATTCACAATACGAGTTAAGTTTATAGTGAATAAGCGTATTGTGAAATGCGGAAACGGAAAAGGAAACAACGAAAGTAACGAGAAATGCAATATTACTGTACATAAACACATACATTTAAAATTTTCTTTTATTCAATAGCTTTAGCTGAAAACCGACTGGCCGATAGTTTTCGTTTGTAGGTGCGGGTGGTTTCAGACTAATTCACTGCGGCAAATGCATTTAAATTTTTTATGTAAGTATTTTATCACATGAATGTACATATGTATGTCGCTCAAAAAAACAATGTATGAGTTATCTTGAATATATTGTAGACTGGAGCCTACAATGGACGAGCTACGCGCTGTAGTTAGCAAAGCTCCAAAAGTTTCATATGTACTATGTGTATGTATGTACATATCTATAACATTTTCCTTCCAGTTGACTTTTAGTGAAATTAAGGGGTTAGGGCTAGTCAGAATTTTCAAAAAATTAATTTTTTTTTAGCATTTTCGTTAAGTGTAATATCTTAAAAATATTCTCTGACGTTCACGTTGATCCGATAATTAGTTTTTGAGTTATTCGACAAATAACAAAGAGAGCTCGGGTACTTCAACGCGCTAGTGTGAAACTTTAAATGTGTTTTTCTCAAAACTATGTTTTTTGAACTGGTGACAACTGTAACTCGAAAACCGCTAAGTAGATTTTAATGAAAATTATACAGCTTTCAGAATCCATAATAAACTCGGGCCTGATCGAAGGATCTTTTTTTAATTTCGATTTTTTAAGACCAATTAACTGTTGATTTTTTCCCAAAAATTTAGATAAGAATTTCCTGAGGGCGCCATTTTGTTCATTTAAAAAAAAAAAAAAAAAACAAAACGATCTGGCCCAGGATTATCTATTTGTAAAACTAGTTTTTTTGTCCGATTGATTTTAGATGAATTTCCAAGGACTTATGCTTGTCACCTGTCAAGTACCTTTTCGGAACTGGATCAACACAAACAACTATAACTTTGGAAATTAATTTTTTTTTTTGTAATTTTCGTGACTTCAAGTCAACACATTCTATAATAATGCCATATTATAGCATATTTAATAGCAAAAAAAAAAAAAAAAATACTGAAAACTCTCATTTTTTCGTGCCTCTGACTACCCCTTAAGTGAGCAAGTTTTCTTGATCACAATGTGGTTTGGCGTTAAGGACTAAATCCGTTTAGATGTTGAACTAGCCCATACAACATTATGTGTTTGAGTTCTGGGAACTATGGATATTAATTAATAATTTGTGGTATTTAAAAAGAACTGTATTTATAAGTCTTTAATTTTAATTTAAAGATTCCCTGTTTTTGGTTATATTGTCGTAATAACGCATTATCGATTAAAATATGAGATATTTAAGTTTAAGTGCTTTGACAATAACTTCATGAAATCGGTTCATCTGTTCTCCTAACACCATACAACTATAAAATATATGTATGTACCTATATATGCGTAATACTTCATGAAAAGATTAATAATGCTGAATTTCATCATTATTTCACTGTGAGTCGATTTATGGTATTTTTTAATTCTAAGAAGCTCTTTTTTAATCCGACATTTAGCGGCAAATTCAGTTAATCATCAAATGCACTTCTGTAAAATAAAGCGCCAAAGGAAATACCAATTGGTTTTTGGTATGCGTTTCACTACGTGGTATTAGTCCAAATTTTGGGGTTTTTATGTCTAATTCAGAGTATGTGGTTTTTCAAAGGCAACAGTTGTTGCTTCGCCTCTTTTACTGACCATTTTTTTTTCCTAACTGTAGTCGAGTCATCGCGGTTCATGGATAAGAATTCATGACGTATAAAAAAGTCATTGATGTGAAAAATAAAATTAATCAAAAGTTGATCTGCCCTGTAGGAAAAACTAGCATTACTTCCAAGAAAGTTAATTTTTCTTTGACTTTGACTTTGATGTCGTTCGCGGAAGTGATGCACAAATGCGAGCAAACAAGAAAAAAGGCATTAAAAAAAAGATTTATATGTGACCTGGTCTACGAAAAGGGGGCTTAGGTGTCAAAAATCAAATTTTTTTTTTTTTTTTTTCTATTTTTTTTTTTTTTTGTTTTTCGACGTTAGCTCCCTTTTCGTAGACCAGGTCACATATTATTTTTAATATGTCATGTATCTCTAGAACACGTGTGTTTTTCTATGGTTAGAATCAAATGAAATCGAATCATAACAAATTTCCTATATACCATAGTATGTATAAATGTTGAAGTGTTTATCTATGGTTGTGGTTTATGGCACAGTGTTTCCTAAATAAACATAAAACTTGCAATTTATGCCATAATTTCAACTATGCTAAAATCTGTAAAGGTTGATGATCTGCCTTTGTTTCAACGCAGAAAACTAAAAATTTTATTATTATTTTTTTTATTCTATCAAATCTTTATTTCACGAAACTCTTATATTAGTAATTATATTAATTATAATTATATTAATTTATCTATGTATAGAATTAATGATCAGCCTAATGAGCTGAGTTTATTTTGGTGTGTCCTTCTATTTGTTTGTCGGCCGTCTGTATACACGTGAATTAGTCCCTCAGTTTTTGAGATATATTTTCTATATATTATAAAATCGGCCCACTCCGGGATTAGCAGGAACAGTTGTTAAATTATTTAATTTTTTTTTTGTGAGGAAAAACAAAAAAAAAAAAAAAAAAACAAAAATGGCGAACTTCCGAAAAATGACGATTTTACTTAAAAAAACTGATTATTTTATATAATTGATCGTGTTAAGTTTTTTTCGTGTATTTTTTCGAAAAGTTCATTCAAATACAAAAATTTTTGAAAAAAAGGTCCCCAAAAGTCAATTTCTACAAAAGTTATGGCTATTTGAAAATAAAAAAGCCATTTTTTTTTTTTTGAAAAATTTATAACTTTTTTGAAGTTGGACAAAAAATTTTGAAAAAATGCTCAAAAATGTTTTTCAAAGGGTAGAAAAGGATGGATAAGTCTCAGCAAAATCTAAAAAGGTCGGGTTCAAAAGTGGTCGATGTGGTATGGAATACCCCATAGATATAATGATTACTATAAAGAGACGAGTAGAAATCCGGGTGACTGTCTGTCCGTCTGTTTCTTGGTAAAAAAGTAAGGCGGAACTCGTTGATGAAATTAAAAAAAACGGGTGGGGCTCCAAACTTTAAGTGGTTTAATGCACATATCTCCTTAACCACTTAAGTTGTGACAACCAAATTCGCTTATGACAAATCCCTTTAGCAACCCTATCGATACTAAGAAAAAAAATGAAATCGGTCCCTAACGTCTCTCACTTTAACGGCACTGTTAAAAATTACTAAAAGTGCAATAAATCAATGTCTAAATATGCTAGAGATCCAAAATATCACACACACAATGGTATGAAGGGGCTTTATGGGATCTGTGGTAAAAATTGAACGATGCACAGTGTTGTGAAACCGAAATTTTTTGAAAATCATATTGCCTAAACTGTAATTTTAATTGTATCGATGAGAAACTTACACCGAAAAAAATTGTTGGGTCAAATTTTCAACGAAAGTAAAAAAAAAAAGTTGTTCGAAAAATTTACAAAAAAAATTTATTTTAATTCTTCTTTTTTTTCTGCTAATACCCTATGGTTAGTTTTTTAAATAAAGTATAGGGTGGTCCGAACAAGAATTATAAACGTCAAATTTTCATGATTTTTCGATATTTGTTGAAAAATCTGAAATTTTATATAAAACCAAAATCTCTTTCATTTCTTATTTGAAAGGTGGCAATAAAAGCTTTAATCTGATACCGGTTTGAAGTCAATAGCTTCACTTTTAAGAAAGTTATGCTCATTTTTGTGGAGTGCTAGAATAGATGTAGAATAAAAAAATGATTTGAAGATATTACTTTATAACACAGGCATATTTTACAAATAAGCGCGCAATAACGGATTATTTAACCCACCTACCTAGACGTAAAAACAGAGGGGGAGAAAGAGAGAGCGAAAGAGAGAGAATAAAATTGTAACACAAAACAGTGAGAGAAAGGTATCACCACAAGCTAAAAGAAAACACTATATAAAGACGGACACACATGCGGACTAATTAGTGACAAAAAAGAAAAGATGGCGATTAGCCGAAACCGGTCTGAAAATAATAAAAATTTGACGTGGGATAACGGAAAGTCACCCAAAAACCAATATGATTTGATTAAATTATTCAATAAGTGATTCCGAGAATTTCCGATCTATTTCTATGGAATAAATACTGAGAGTGATATACTAAAATCGGTATAACTCCCAGGAGGGCAGGTATGAGCAGCTGATTTTTTCACAGTTCGTTGAAAACAAATTATGTAACATTTCTGTAGTGGTTTGGAACTGGGACTCTCTGGGACTTTTTAGATATTGCTTATCTAACCCAAATTTAAAGGAAAAATGGACCTTTAGTCGGGATTTCGCTCTAAAAAAGGTGCATATGAAAATGTCTCAAACAACATTGTTTTTTTTAACAGAAGATACTTGTCCAAAGGCAGATTTTTTTTTCGAATCAAAATATCTGTCACCAAAATCAAATGAGATCATTTTGAATACAGCCCTGAAATCCCCTCTTTTCGCGAAAATTTTGTATATTTCACTTCTAAAATCAATTAAAAATCAACGGGCCAATAGAAAAATAAGCTTTGTGTGTTTTTTGTTTACTTGGAATGTCTGTGACAAAATTGCATCATTAAAAACACTAAAAAAAAATAATCGGAGGAAAGTTACTTTTCCACTAGCCACAACACAGTGTGATGGGAGTGAAATCACATATCTCGCGACCCAATCAATCGATTTTGACTAAATTTAATACGTGATATTCTGGTGCATTGGGCGAATTCGGTTTCAACCACCTACTACTGCCTACTTATCATATACAAATAGAACAATTTTAAATTCCATTTGATTCTCCCACTTTCCAGTACATTCCAGTACACAAGAAGCAATTAATATAACGGGTTTTATCTTTGAACAAATAATGCCTTTACAGTATGCCAGCTTTTGTCCAAAAATTGTGCAAATCCAATCAAAACGGGTAACAAATATCTACAGCATCTGTAGTTGACATTTCATTGAAAATATCAGTCAATGTATGGGATATACAGTTGAGATTCAGAGAGAATCTTTTTATCTGGAATAGTAACTTCGTGTATAAAAAATGGGTTGAATTAAAAATTTTGGTTGGATTTATACCGTATCTATCGGCCAAAACGTGAGCTATCTCAATGAAAGTGGAGGAGCGTGATTTACTCATAGTGTATCTTTGTGCGTAAAATGGATAAAATTGGGCTAAAACTTGACCCGTTATTAATTATAATATTTTTTAATTCCCAAAAATCTTTTTTTGGGCTGTCACACTAGTTGTGCCCCTTAATATAAGTGAGAACCCATGAACTACATTTCCGTATGTATGTATATAAAAATAATAAGACTATTTGATTATTTTTCGCATTATGTTTGCTTTATTTGCGGAATACTGTATTTTGATATTTGCGATTAGTATTTCATGATTTTTTGATATGTTTTTGTATTTCGATTTCCACGTTTGTTCCAATTAAAAGATGCCAAGTTCACAAAGTATAGGAAACAAGCCCACCAACTGGTGTTGATTGCGTTGTTTTGTTTTTCTTTACAAATGCGAAGATGTCGGCAAACCAAAGTGTTAGCTCATTCATGCCTAAATACACACACATACACACACACATTTTAAGCGGCAAAAGAAGTTATTGGCGTAATTCGCTGGAATGCTGCTGGCCAACTCGATCACTGTTGCTAGGCATCCACCAGCTATGCGGTTGACGTCTAGACGCCGCTGTGCCTTTTCTACGAACGAACGGTGTTCATTCATTCTCATAACTTGGGCATTTCATTCATTTTAATTAATGCGTTCACAAGATTAAGGGTTGAATATGCGCGTAGCGTGTTTCAAGCGCCGAATGAAGAAGTGATACAATCTATTCCGACTCAGTGATCGTGCGCTAATTCGCCAGCGCTTTGTTTTTTGTTTTTTTTGTGTGATGACACAGCAAAATTGGTACTCTGATCTCTCTAGTATTTTCGTAATTACTGGTCAATATCCTAGACATATTTTTTTTAATACTAATTTCACAATTAACACAGTATTCTTTGTTATTTTAAGCATAGTTGGAATTCTTTAGTTGAGGGTTAACGTGCTCGACAAGTGCTCACGTTGGTACGAGTATTAGCAAAAATAAAATCTCTAAAAATGTTAACAAAAATGCTAAGCTTTGAAAATTATTTACTATGTGTGTATATTTACTCTGTTCACGTTTCGGTTACTCACTTTTAGTTTTCGCTGTTTTTTTTTGTTTATAAATATTAATACCACGCACTATGGTACCATGGAGCGTTGACCTGAAAGATGAATAATTGAATTACAACGTATATAAATGTAATAGTTACAAACAATATTTAGATTTAGAACAGGTATCTGTAGTAATAATTAACATTGAACGCACGGATCTTTTTACAATAAAACTAAAAATAAGTATTTTCTATGAAACGCCGTTTGCGGACGATCAAACGAAGATTTATTGGTGAAGCGTGGTGATTTCATAAAAATTTCGTTGACTCATAGCCACGGTTAGTTGATGAGTACGCTTTAAATATGTACATATGTATGTATGTATGTATTTATTTGGCCATAAATTTGATTTTTGTTATATCAACTTTACTCTGTTATGCTAATAACGACCCAATTTTTCAAATCTGTGTGAAACAAGTTACACGCTAACATTGGAACTTAGTTTTAACATTTGCTATTAATGATAGCTTAAATTATAGATAAGTTAGGTTAGACGGCTGATCGATAACAGCACGTGGACTGCTATATGTGGTCCTTTGTGAAGCCATAGAAAAGAAGAACAGATTGGCAAAACGCTTAGTTGCCTATACAAATTTGCAAAGGCGCTTAATTACAACTCCCGCCAGTTCGATGGTATCACTGAAGGTATGCGTTCCCAAATGTTTAAGTCTTAACCTCCCAAAGGCGGGACAGTCAAGAAGAAAGTGTTGACTTATTTCCACCTCATATTCTTCCAAAAAGCTTCTGCAAACGGCGTCCGATAAGATTCTCAATCTTAGAGCATGGACGCCAATAGGGCATTAGCTTTCAAAAGCCCCACAACTAATGAGAGGCTAGCCTTACTAAGGGCAAAAAGATCACTAGATCTCCTGCGATTAATCTTGGCCAGAAGGCTTTTGCGACAGCGCAAGTACTGATGGTGGCCCAGCGCTGGCCAAGCTTTAGCTATCTAGTTGCAGAACACAAGAAAATACCCTGCAATGGACAGGAAGTCTGAAACGGAAGTTGTTACAGAGCTCCTGACAGTAAACCCCTTCACCAACCTTCCTCCAAGCTTTGACCCATCCGTGAAGACACTCTTTTCCAACGGCTTCTTCCCACCCATAGCTCCCTATATGCGCAGAGAAGGCGCCGCCAGAGTTCAGTTTGGCGACTCCATTGTCTAGATGAGCCAGTATGAAGCCAAAGTGTATTAGGATATCCGAGTGTTCAGAGATATATTGTTTTAGGAACTCAGATTGGATACCAACTTTCGCAGCCACCCACTCTCCGGCGATGTCTACGGGCAATGTGTGCAAGATGGCGTTAAGTGCCATGGTTGGAGTGGACTTTAGTGCATCACACATGCTGATGAGTGCCGCTCGTTGAACGCTCTAGAGTTTCTTGCAAGTGTGGTATTTTCAAAAACCCTTCACCACATAAAGACTCCATAGAACATAATGGGCTTGACTGTGGTATCATATAGCCAGAGTAGCACTTTCGATGAGAGACTTCACCTTTTGCCAATGGCTTCTCTACAGCAGTATATGCCTTTTTTGCTCTATCTTCCATATTCGGCTCCATGAAAGCTTCCTATCCAGAATGATTTCTAGAAATTTCACTGTATCCGCCGACTGCAGACGGATGTATCTCATTTGCGGCAGCGGTGTCTAGTAAATAAAACTATCTCCGGTTGTATTTGGGTTGATGGCGAGATCATTTATGACTGTCCAATTTATTACTACGCTGAGATACCGTCAACTCGTAATTGGTACACAAGCAATCAACTGACAGCTCCGATTTTCAAATTTTTTAAGCAAGTCGTTAACTATCAGGATCCACACATTTCGTCGTTTGTGCGTTTCCCCATTCCGTTTCAATTACTCTGTAGCGCAGACGACTGAAAATGAAGTGTGTGAGGTTTGATTTAACCCCAAGACCGTTTAGAGCAGTTACGACTACTTCCAGCAGAACGTTACTGAAAGCTCCTTCTATATCAAGGAAGGTTGAGAATTTATTAGTGCTTAATACTTATTGAATCGACTGTTCTTCGTGGCCATTTGTTTATGAAGACTTCGGTTTCGTAATACACTTTGAAGATTGTAGGAAATAGGCTTTACAAATAATATTTGGTTTCTCAACTTCCTTTTTAACAAACATAACCCCTTATTACGTTTTTCCTCTCAAATAAATTTTGGTTGAAGTTATGGCATTCAGTATTATTAATATCAAATTAATTCGTTATAAAATTTTCGTTTGAAATATAGTATTTTACTGAACTTTTTTGTTATATTACACTTTACAACAATGTGTAGGCACTGGCTTTGATTAGAGTATAAAAAACAAAAGCTTTTGAACTGTTTTGATGTTTTTTAAGAATATGCAGCTATTGCGATCTGAACTGGGTAGTAATCTATGTAAAATTTCGTGAAGATTCCCTGCAAAAACAGCTCTCATACAGGGACTTCACTTTGATCGAATTTAGTATAAAGTGGTCCTACGCATATCGGCAGTTATGACAAATGAGCATCTTGTTGGAGAGAAGAGAACATGTGCAAATTTCTTAAGGGGGTATTCTAGTCTAAAAGCATGAATTTCAGGTAATTTTTAAAGTCTCGTAAAAAAAAGAAATTAATATTTTTACTATCCATTTTTTTTATTAGTTATTTGTTAATTTTAGAAGAGTACAAAAAAACAAAAAAAAATAAAAACTAAAACAAGTAAAAAATTATGAGCTGACAAAGTGGGGGGTCTCTAAAAATTTCTACGTGACCATACCCATGATTTCAATCCTCCTAGTTGTCTGAAACCCAAAAGAAAATAATATTATTAATCTATAATAATGTCGCAATGGTTGAAACTACGGAAAAGTGGGGAAAAAAAATTTTCACAAAATGGTGACTGCCTAAAAAAAAAAGTTTTTTTGGATCACTTTTTCTGACTATTTCGAATTTTTTAAAAATAATAAAAATAAAAATTTGGGAAGGGGCTAGTTCCAACCATAGACAAACCTATAATAGTTCCGAAAAAGTCAGTTTTGAGAAAAACGCGTTTAAAGTTTCGCGTTCCGGCCGAATCAGTTTGGATGCCGGGTCAGAAAAATGCCTATTTCTCCGAAAATAATTTGAATTTTGAAAAATCCTCTTGTACACATGTTCTTGAATAGTTAAACTTTGAAAATATAAAAAAATCGTTTTTTTTTTTATTTCGAGACTAGAATACCTCCTTAAAGCCGAAATGACATAACTAACAGAAAGTCTTGTTTATATAAGTGTGAACGCTCTAATGCATGGTGCTGTTAAGTTGCACCATGTCTATGTTAATTCCATGGGAATTATTTCAATGTGTTTGAGTTTCGGGTAGCTGTGAAGTACAAGAATAATGTCAAGATACGAGCGTGAGGGTTGCCTGTCATCACATGAGTAAAATATATTGTGTGGAATGTTATCTCACAAATAGAAGGTCTTATAACTTTAAATACCACCATTATAAAACCATTTTTTCGAAATCCAGGCTTTGAACCTAGTTCCAGCGTTCTCCGCAGTCATGCATATAACCGAGTTTAATGATATATGTATGTACATACATGTATGTACATATATCTTTTTAAATAGCTTTTGGTGCGACCATTTAAACACGTGTTCGAGTGTGAAAGATGAAAATTTAAGGGGTAAAAATGGAGAAAGGAATTTTTTGACTGTCGATTTGTTATTGTAATATTATTGCA
Source organism: Bactrocera correcta (assembly GCA_027475135.1). Taxonomy (NCBI): domain Eukaryota; kingdom Metazoa; phylum Arthropoda; class Insecta; order Diptera; family Tephritidae; genus Bactrocera; species Bactrocera correcta. Next base: position 16,236,787 of record CM050326.1, read on the forward strand.
GTACCTGTATGCAGTACATACTTATGTATGTCTATACATACTAGATATACTTAACTGTACTTTGGTACAGCAGTTGCATTCGGCATGAAAGAAAATAACACACACATATGTACATCTGTATGTGAACTTTTTTGTTTATTGTGAAGTGGCATTCCACAAGGGCAAAAAAAGTTTGTGAAAATATTTAAAAAATAGCTCACTGCTATTAAAAATGTACTGCTAATCACGTATTATTATAAAACTATGTAAATGCAAAACAATAACAAATAGTTCTCAATCTGAAGATATGAATAAAAAATCGCTTTTTACTGGCAAAAATATTTCAGTGGAAATTTGCAAATATTATTTTATAAAGTGTATGAATAATGACTTTACTAGATTAGTATGTTTATGTGCATGTCTATTCTTTACACATTTTTGAAAATGCGCAGTACTAACGAAACTATTTCTGAGTAACTTAATTAAATTTAACTAAATGCTCTCAAACGAAAAAATAGTGATTTATAAGTTTTATGGATTCATTTATTCAGGTGGCACAATTTGCTGTCATAAAAAGTGTGGTTTTGTGTTATAATGCGGTCACCTGGCAGATATATTTAAAATTTGTCATTTATGTATCACGATTAATACATATTTACCAAATATTGAATAACATGAATGTCGTTGTGCATATAAAATATGTTTACTATTTGTAAATTAGCACTTTACATGAATGATTAAACAATCAGTCTGATTTACATATGATTTCAGTCATTAAGAACTGCGCACCACTTACATACACATATATGTATGTATATATGTATGTAATTATGTAACGGGTGATTTTTTTGAGGTTAGGATTTTCATGCAGTAGTATTTGACAGATCACGTGGGATGTCAGACATGGTGTCAAAGAGAAAGATGCTCAGTATGCTTTGACATTTCATCATGAATAGACTTACTAACGAGCAACGCTTGCAAATCATTGAATTTTATTACCAAAATCAGTGTTCGGTTCGAAATGTGTTTCGCGTCCGTGTCCGATGAGCGATGAGGCTCATTTCTGGTTGAATGGCTACGTAAATAAGCAAAATTGCCGCATTTGGGGTGAAGAGCAACCAGAAGCCGTTCAAGAACTGCCCATGCATCCCGAAAAATGCACTGTTTGGTGTGGTTTGTACGCTGGTGGAATCATTGGACCGTATTTTTTCAAAGATGCTGTTGGACGCAACGTTACGGTGAATGGCGATCGCTATCGTTCGATGCTAACAAACTTTTTGTTGCCAAAAATGGAAGAACTGAACTTGGTTGACATGTGGTTTCAACAAGATGGCGCTACATGCCACACAGCTCGCGATTCTATGGCCATTTTGAGGGAAAACTTCGGACAACAATTCATCTCAAGAAATGGACCCGTAAGTTGGCCACCAAGATCTTGCGATTTAACGCCTTTAGACTATTTTTTGTGGGGCTACGTCAAGTCTAAAGTCTACAGAAATAAGCCAGCAACTATTCCAGCTTTGGAAGACAACATTTCCGAAGAAATTCGGGCTATTCCGGCCGAAATGCTCGAAAAAGTTGCCCAAAATTGGACTTTCCGAATGGACCACCTAAGACGCAGCCGCGGTCAACATTTAAATGAAATTATCTTCAAAAAGTAAATGTCATGAACCAATCTAACGTTTCAAATAAAGAACCGATGAGATTTTGCAAATTTTATGCGTTTTTTTTTTTAAAAAAGTTATCAAGCTCTTAAAAAATCACCCGTTATTTGTTTGCATGCTTAACGCCAATCGGTGTTACATACGGCACGCGTTTATTCAACCATTACTAACTACTTATTAGACATTGCTCACTACTAGACATTGATATGGCAAATGCGTTACTCAGATGGTAAGAAATACCAATAAATTTGATGTGTAATAGAGGTATTTTATTATGCTCTACGAGGGCTGCTATATATATTTCTGTACTAATAATGAAAATAGGCATATTTATCAACGAAAATGGTTTTTTTTTGTTGGATTTGGCTCGTCTTGGAAGACCCACACGGTCGATTGCTGTTTTGTTTCGGGCTCATACGCATAGATCCATGATTCGTCACCTGTGACGATCTTATAAACGTCTTTTGAAGCACGGTGATCGTATTTTTTCAGCATTTCTTTACACCAATCCACACGAGCCTTTTTTTGAGCGATTGTCAAATTGTGCGGGATCCAACAACCCGAACAAACCATTTTTACGGCCAGGTGTTCATGCAATATCGAATGTATGCTGGTGGGAGAAATGCATAGGCATGCCTCTATCTGAAGGTATGTTACATGACGCTCTTTCATTATCAGTTCACGTACGGCATCGATGTTTTCTGGCACAACTGCTGTTTTTGGACGACCTTCACGGAATTCATCTTTGAGCGAGCGTCGGCCACGATTGAATTAGTTGTAACAGTTTTTCACAGTGCTATAGGATGGTGTTTTATAGCTATCTAAAGATTTTAGTTCATCGATGCACTCTTGTCGTGATAATCCACGTCGAAAGTTGTGAAAAATGATCGCACGAAAATGTTCACGAGTTAATTCCATTTTTTGGCCGAAATGAATTTTTTAATTCCCTGTAAATAAAACAATTCACGATTAAATGACAAAACGTTCTGAGTGATGTTATGCTAAAAAATGTCAAACTTACCAATGGAAATGTCAGATTGCACCTGGCAACACTTAGTGTTACCTAGTCCAGTAATATATATAGCAACCTACGTATTATTTTTCAATGTATTTTCTCGATCTCTCGACTTTCCCAAACGACATTGCTTCGCTTTGTGGGCTGTTAAAAAGTTCCAAGAAGATCTGACGTTTTCGAGCCAAATTTTGTTCAGCGATGCGGCCCATTTCTAACACAATGGGGCAAAGAGTAGGACAAAGAGCAACCTGAAGAGATTCCAGAGCTGCTACTTCATCCAGAAAAGACAACGGTTTGGTGTGGTTTGTGGGCCAGTGGAATCATCGGTCCATATTTCTTCAAAAATGATCGTGTAATATCACACCGTTAGATTTTTTTCCTGTGAATATACATATGTTAGGTCTAAAGTCAATGCAGGCAATTCCGCTTCGATTCAGATCTTGTAGCAAAATATCACGCGTGTCATTCCCCCGTTACCAGTCGAAATGCTCACCGAAAATTGGACTCAATGGATGGACCTTCTAAGACGTAGCCGCGGCCAACATTTGGAAGAGATAATTTTCAAAAAATTAATGACAAAGAATGTTTTTTCTAATGATAATAAACACTAACACATTAAATTTGAAATTTCTGTGTTTTTTCTTTGAAAAAGTAGGGAACATTGAAATGGATCACCAATTAGAATTGGGTACGGTACTTCCCACTATTCTGTTTTTTCTGAAATGCGAAGTTTCTTAAACTCGATCAATTATTTTGATTATTTTGTTTGTTTATCACTTAAGAGCAGAATAATTCCGTCAAAGTTTAGGTGATAAATCAATTCACATAAATAAGGATGTAAGAAATCAGTTTTTATTTGTACTTGAATTGGACATTACCGAAGCTGCACAGAAGCGGGTGCATATCTTGGCTGCAACAATATAGTGGTGCGAGTCGATGTTAGTACCTCGGGGCGTACGCACGCTTAAAACACTGGAGACGTGTCTTCCGTCTATCACAACATGATCGATCTGGTTGGTGGCTTTTAGGCTGAAAGCGCTAATAGGAGGGATCTTTGGTCACATTGTCCATCTCTTCCGTCGGGGCGGGGGCGAAAATCAGCAATATGTTGAAGAACTGAGGACGGATGGTTCGCCTTCTCATTATACCCTGAACAGGGTATATTAAGATTGTCACGATGTTTGTAACACCCAGAAGGAAGCGTCGGAGACCCTATAAAGTGTATATATAAATGATCAGTATGTTGAGCTGAGTCGATTTAGCCATGTCCGTCTGTCTGTCCGTCTGTCCGTCTGTCTGTATATATACGAACTAGTCCCTCAGTTTTTAAGATATCCTTTTGAAATTTAGCAAACGTCATTTTCTCTTCAAGAAGCTGCTCATTTGTCGGAACGGCCGATATCGGACCACTATAACATATAGCTGCCATACAAACTGAACAATTGGAATCAATTTCTTGTATGGACCACTTTCACATCTGACAAGATATATTCACGAAATTTGGTATAGATTATTTTTTAAGGCAACAATGTAATCTCTAAAAAACTTGTTCAGAACGGGTTACTGTAGCATATAGCTTCCATACAAACTGGACACATAGTTACTAACAGAAATGCACCTGTGAAGGGTATTTAGCTTCGGTGCAACCGAAGTTAACGTTTTTTCTTGTTTTGTCTTGCCTTCAAACGTATGTTCTTCGGCTGTTCAAAGGATACTTGGTCTATGACCGGAAGTCGTGAGCTACGTGTAAAAGATTCGTTTCTGGACACTTCGAAGTGAATTGCGTGAATTTTTACACATGTCTCCATCCTCCACAGTATTTATTTCAGATTTGCTAAAATTATCTCTAACAAGGAATTTTATGTAATCACTAAAAAATGGGCGGCCACTGCAAGAATATTTAGAAATATTTGAATTGTTTGGAACGAATTCATATCGAAACTTATCAGTTTTCCTGGATGACATTACAAGAATATGTCTCGTGCATTGTAAAGTGTTCGATATGAGACTGAAATGTTGTTTTGAAATTAACAGTTGAGAAATGTGTGATCACTTGTTTGATAACTTAACTTGTTGATACCAAAAAAAACGGAGCGAGCCAATTTTTATGACTTTGGAAAAAGCACCACTGTTAGAAAACCTTTTTCTTTACTTATTGATTTTTAATTTTTGGTATTGGAATGAGTAATTTGGGTATTTTCTTAACATTATATTAAAAAAGGAACCAAATACGAGTATGAGCATTTAAAGAAATTAATATTTTTATGATTCATATTAAAATCAGTTGCTGAATATAGGTTTTTAATGTGATCTAATGTAAGCTCCTTAAGCGTGCATTTCAAATACTTAGCATATGCAAATATTAAGAGATTACAGTTATGATACCGAAGTCCAATAGCGTGATCACCTGAACAACCAAAAAAAAAACTTGTTTCTCTCCAGCTAAAACAACATAATTTGCAACCGGTAAGAACAACCTATTTAAAATTAGTCTATGTATATGTAAGTGTGTGTACGTGAATATGTAATTCTATAATAATATTAATTAAGACTAATTTTAGATGCACATAGCTAATTTATGCCACTAAAACTAGATTTACACATAAATATACATACATATACGAGTATATGTATTTACTAATACTCACACGCATTATTCTTACGGATACAGATATGGATACACATATCTACACCCTCAGTTATCGTTAATAATCGCATTGCCGCCACCTGTTGGACCAGTGCACGATTTACGGATATTTTCGACGACGACGTTTGTATGTTAGTATTATTTATAGTGACGAGTCGGTGATTTTGCATTGAGCATTGCTAACAAAACCGTTACATGTCATTGCCAACTTTTAAATTTGAATATGCCTGTGTATTTGTAGTAACAACGTCACCACATTTGCGTTGATCAATCGGTGAAATTATATTTACTTTCACGCGACAGTCGCACCCACTTCGTCGAATTACCGGCTGATGTAATGCGCAATGATCGTCAATCGAACTAACAACACATTCGACCCGTTGATCGCATTTTAATTTCGTCCTTGCATATTTTTCCAAACTCAAACTGTTACGTATATGTATATAAACTGTTGAACGCAACAGTAACACATTTTAGCATTAGCTTGGTGGTCACTTTTATACCCTACATACAAATTCTCAGTGATATATCTTAGTTGGGAAAAATCTCAGCCAACCTCTCGTTTTATTACTAATTCCTTTTATTTTGAAATCAAAAGAAAACTTTCTAAGATGAATACATTTATGTATGATATGAAGGCAGGCATAAAATTGAACGCCCTCGCCAAAACTGAGTAAAATCGGGTCATGACTTCCCCTTGCCCCAATAAACCTAGTATATACATTTTCGATCTTCTGGTTGACTTTATACCCCATATATCGGTTAATCTGTGAATTGCCTTAAGAAATTAAAAAGCATCTTTTTCTAATGAAAATATAGCCTTGTGCTGAAAATGAATAAAACGAGTCAGTGTTTCATCTCTTATACTCGTATAACTATTGTAAAAATTTTCAAAAATCTGATTGACTTTATATCATGTATCGGTTAATATGTGAGGTATCTTAAAAAAACTCAGAACCCTTCTTTCTTCAGAAAAAAATTGCTTGCTCTAGTTCCGTTATTTATATGAGCGTAAAATAAAAAAATGTCAATAAACTTTTTTGACAAATCAGGTGTGGGCCGTGTCAAGCTGCCATGATATTTTTATTCAGCATTGTTTGGAATTTCATTATGAAAAGAATTACGCTTGAACAATGTTTACAAATCGCTCAACGTTATTACGAAAATTCACGATCTGTAACGTTTGTTTTTCGCACGCTTCGCTCTATTTATGGTCAACATAATCGCAATACAATCACCCAGCATTCATTTCTGAATAATATTCGACCGAATAGACCATGCCTAGCACGCAGAGAAGAAAACATAGTAGCCGTTGCAGAGAGTGTACACGAAGACCATGGAGAGCCGATTCAGCATCGTTCGCAGCAACTCGGACAATTGTATGGAACAATTTTGAGCATTTTACATCCAGATCTCAAATTGTAAGAGTACAAAATTCAGCTTCTCAAGCAATATCGCCTAGCTCTATAGGTTCCTGCAAATATCAAAGAAGAACTGACGCTTTCGAGCCAAATTTTGAGTATGTAAACAAGCAAAATTTCCGCACTTGGATGAAGTGCAGCCTGAAGAGATTTAAGAGCTGCCATTTCATCCAGAAAAAACAATGGTTGGGTGTAGTTTGTGAGCCGGTGGAATCATCTATCCATATTTCTTCAAAAATTATGCTGGTGAGAACGTAACCGTCAATGGTGACCGTTATTGCGCAATGATAACCGACTATTTGATGCCTGAAAGTGAAGCTCCTGATCTCGGCGACATTCAACAAGACGGCGCCACTTCCCACATATCGCGGTAATCAATGGATGTATTGAGAGAACACTTCGGTAATTAGATAATTTCACGTTTTGGGTCGGTCGAATGGCTACCATGATCGTATGATATTACACCTGTGGATATGTAAAGTCTAAAGCCTATGCGGACAATTCCGCTTTGATTCAGGCCTTGGAGCAAAACATCACGCGTTTCACTCGCCAGTTACCAATCGAAATGTTCGAATAAGTTATCAAAAATTGGACTCGACGGAAGGACCATCCGAGACGTAGCCGCGGGCAACATTTGAAAGAGATAATTTTCAAAAAGTAAATGCCAAAAAATATTCTTTCGAATTATAATAAACATTTCGCATTAAATTTGAAGTTTCTATGTTTTTTCTTTAAAAAAGTAGGGAACCTTGAAATTAATCAACTTTTATATAATAATTTTTGTTATTCTATGAGACTAGATGCCGAAGATATCAGTTAATATGTGAATTTTTTTTCTAATATTGTTTAGAAGCATATTCACGAGTATATTTTGGTAATGGCAAAGGCGAATGCAATCAGTACAGATTTCCTCCCAAATATACTTTATACAGCGATTTCCATTCATTTAAACTTTCCGACAGATTTTTTCTTGGTCAAAATGTGATTTTTAATGAAATTAAATGGATTTCTTAACCACAATGTGGTCTGTCGTTGAATAGGAATGAAATTATTTATTATTATTTGGTTGGCTTTTTGTTCTTATAGCCAATATATGTATTATGGAGGGATCAAGCATTATATTTATAACCTTGAAATTCCTCGTAGTTTGGTTCAGTGTAAATTAGCCTTAAAGAAGTATTTTCAATATTTATGTTAAGGTACAATTAAATTGAACTGAAAAGAGTTCTTTATTCGCTTTAAATTTTCAGAAAGTCCATGAAAGTCGGGACTAAGTTAAAGAACTTCTTCTCAAACTGCTTAATTCTTTACCTATTTTTATAATACCTATATATATTTTACCGTTGCTATGGCATTTTTAATTTCAATTCATAAAGTTTAAAATTTGCTAAAACCAACAACAAAAATATATGTTTTTGTAAACATATGCAAGTGCTGGATGAACATCTTAGAGCAAAAAAAAATTAATTACAGACACGTTGCTTGACGTTTATGAGAGAATAATTTTGAATTTCTGATCGCTCAGGTGATTGAAAATACCGCCAATTCATTAGCGATGCTTTTTGTTGTTTTTTATGGTTGATAGTGACCGGAATCCGCAGCAAACTGGAATGCTTAAAGATACATGAGCTGACTTTATGCACACACAATTTTTGCATTCCTCATTTGGCATAGACCAAAAACTTGATCGTGTCTTTATTCCCGACAAAGAAATATCTTTGTTCAGTTAATTAAGAAACATACTTTATTATTTTATGGTTGTTAAATGCAATCAGCTACAACTTATAAATATAGGAGCAAGTGCATATATGAGTATCACATTAGTCTCGCAAGTAGTTCACTGAACTTTTCATGGCATGCGTCTGGAATTATAAAGTACTGGTTTGTGGAGGCCACAACCATCCAGATAAATCGATGAATTAGTGGGCTGATGCGATGGTAACGTAATTCTTTTGATGTCACAACTTTTGACACAAATAAGTACAAATGCAGTGTTATTTTTAAACACACCTTCAATTTGTCAAATATATAAAAAATATCATGCTTAAATATTTTTTCGTGTTCGGTCAAGCCCCCGAATGAGTGAGGCATGATTGCTGTTTACAAAAGCGACTCAAAGAGAGAGAGAGTGTTAGGGGGAGTCAATCAGAAATATTTCCGTTATTTAAAAAAATAACATAATTTCAAAGAATTGCTTACGTAATGGCTTAAGTAGCTGAGTAAAGCCTTGGTAGCTTACATAACTTTTACGTCACAATTTCTAAGAAACTAATGTCTTTTACTATTGAATGCAAAATTATTTATATATTTATTTATATGAAATATTGTAAATGTTTGGATTAACGAAAAAGTGTTAGCCAAGTCCTTCTCCACCTAGTCTTTCCAACAGCGTGGAGGTCTTCCTGTGCCATTGCTTCCCCCGGTGGGTACTGCGTGGAATGCTCTCAGAGTGGGTGTGTGCTCATCCATTTGGACGACATGACCTGCCAGCGTAGCCGGTGTCTCTTAATTCGCTGAATTACAGGGTTTGTGTGGAAGGTAATAGCACTGAGTCGATTTAAAAAAAATTTATTGAACCAATCGTTACAATTCTTTAAAAAATTTCAAAATAGGCTCCTTATGCGTCGATGCAGGGCTGTCAGCGCGATTTCCAAGCATTGAAGGCGTCACGGATGGCATTCTCCGGAATAATTTTGAGAGCCGAGTTGTATGCTGCTTGGATCCCCTCTGTCGTCTCAAAATGTTTGCCTTTCATCGGCCTTTACAGGCAAGGAACCAAAAAAAGCCACATCTGAGCTGTAGGACGGCTGCAGAAGCGTTGGGATGCCAACTTTGGTTAGGTGAGCCGAGGCGTTGTCGGGGTGCAATTTTCAATCTGCTTCGATGTCTTACTGGATTCGTTTGAGCTTCTTGAGGACTTCCACGTAAAACTTGGAGTTGACGGTTTGTCCAGGACGAACAAATTCTTGTTGGACGTTGCCTTTGATGTCAAAAAAGACAATGAGCAATGCTTGGTATCCCTGAAACTCGCCACTTCTTGCTAAAGTAACATCAGGATAAAGCTGCTTGCAGCTTTCCGTTGCAGTTTCGGAGTTTCACACAGAATTTAATCGCGTATCTCTGCTCTAACGAACGCTACATTTTCGGCTTGCACCACTCACAGAAACACGTCTCGCGAAAATCTTTGTCCTGACTCTCTAGATGCTCGCCATTTCCAATGCGCAGAGGACCATAAATCTTCCGCACAATTTTTCTCTCACCACCTAATCAACCAATTATTAAAACTTAGCCTTTTACACAATAAATGTTTTGCTTCAGACTTTACCATTGTTATATATTTCTCTATAAGCTCTATACTTCTGTTTTAATCATTAAGTTGAACTTTACAAGTTTTAAGCCATTTAGCATTGCGACACAGTTAAGGGGGTATTCTACTCTAGAAGTTTGAAAAATTCGATTTTTTTTCATATATTTAAAGTTTAGACTTTCAAAAATATGACCTTGGAAGGATTTTTCAAAATTCAACTTATTTTCGGAGATACAGCCGTTTGTGTGAGGTGGCGTCCGTGTTCACTAGAATTGTCTCCTAAACTTTAAACGCGTTTTTCTCGATACTGCTTTTTTGAAAAGTTTTTTCCACACGGTACCGGCATTATCTCAAGTTCTATACAACCGATTTACTTGAAATTTTGTGTGAATCTTCTTTATATAATCCTTTATCGTTCCTACTAGCATCGTGTCAAAATTTTTGTTTTTAATATTTAAAAAAAATTCAGGAATTTCAAAAAAAAAGCGTAAAAAATGATTTTTATTTTCAGGTAGTCGCCATTTTTCAAAAAAAAAAAAATTTTTCGTGTTCCCGGACTATACCAGCATCCTTACTGACTAAGAATTTCTTTTGAAGTTTTTTTTTCAGACTACCAGGAGAGTCAGGATCAATGTCACCAGGATGCGCCATTTTTTTTTTACAACTGCCTCTCCCCCCCTCTAATTATTTTAATTTTTAATATTTTTTTGTAATTTTCTTTTCTGTATTCTTAAGATATCAATAAAAACACCATACAAATTGGATAGTAAAAATATTTTTGGTTTTTTTTTTAATATAATTCAAAAAACTCTAATAGGTACTTAGCCTCAACGCCTAATGAAGAAATAATAAACTATTGGTCAAAACATTGTAGTAGATGATAATTTAAAGAGTCAGTCTCCTAAATTTGGTTTGATTGTATAGGGTACTGTCTGCAGATCTTAAATATTGTAAAAGAGAAATATCGGTCAGTGCTGCGATGCTTCTTCTTTGATGGCGACAGTCGTTTTCCTATCTTCATTCTCGTTTTTTGGGCTTCACAAGGTGGAAACTACCAAACTACCAAGGATTGCGTGGATTTATGATGCAATTCGGCCAAGAAAAAAAGTGCACTCCGACATGACATACGTATTGAATTTTGAAAAAGTCTCTCGCTGCGGTAAATAAATCTAAGACTAATGAGTTTATTAGCACCATGAAAGCCTGCTCTATTAGATGTACTGATAATTTAAAGAACTTTGAGCAAAGCTCTTTCAAGTGTTTCGAGAAAAAAGAATATTATGCTGAGAAGCATTGGACTTTCATGATCTGTAAGTTTTGTTTTCATTTTATTCAGTAATGTTTACAATTCCATCATGGAAAGTGCTGTTGACACTGTTACTGACAATGGAGACAATTTATGGTCTCAATTGGAAAAAGTTGATCTAGACAACATCTGGTTCCAACAAGACGGAGCTACGTGCCACACAGCACACGCAACAAACGATTTATTGCGAGAAAAGTTTAAAGATTCGATTATTTCAAGAAATTGTGACATTGAATAGTCTGCAAAAAATTGTAATTTAACACCATTAGACAATTTTTGTGGGGTTATTTGAAATCGTTGGTCTTTAGCAATAAATCAAACTCTCTGCAAGATTTAGAAGGAAATATTGAACGTGCTATTCACGACATACGACTTGACGTAGTGGCAAAAGTTCCGAAAATTAGGAAAATTCAGAACTTGTTATTCGTATTAAATAAAAAACACTAGAACATCCTTAACAATTATTATGTTTTTAAAAAAAAAAATCATACCACACTTTTATTGGAAAACGCTATAGATTGTCACTTCTTCAAATTTTAAATTTTTCGTTACTAGGCTAGGGGCCATCCATAAATTACGTCACACGAATTTAAGGACTTTTTAACCCCTCCCCCGTCTTTGTCACAAGTTATCACATTTTGGACTAGCCAATTCTTTGAGGACGTATTTTCGCTCTCTTTTTTTTTTATGTGATTGTTTGTGTTGATTGGTGGTTTTATATGAAGAACAATATGGGCCACATATGCTACACGATCTCTTAAATAAGTGTGACTCGACATTAGGGCAATAACTATCATATGGAACTTGTTTCAGATGTTGGAATGATGATGAGATTTAATAATATCTGTAGTAATAATGGAACAAACTTAGCTTCATTGTCATCACTCCCTGTGACTCCATGACCTTCTGATGTCTGTTAAATTAACACAGGTGGTGGTAAAAATTCTTCTTTTTATAATTTCTTAAGACTAGAACGTCTTACACCGCAACATGCAATAGTTTCACATTTAACTATTTGTAAAAAATATTGTGACTCACGTACATGATTAGCATACCAAGTAGCATTATTTTTCAACATCATAGCCTGTTCAATATCCAGTCCAGTAACAGTTGGTGCAACACATTCAGCAACGACTGGAAAATTATCAATGACTAACTTGCTCCAAATGTCAGCCAACACATTGCCCGCACTTTCGAAGTTTCGTTTTTCTAGATCTAAGTCAGTAGTTCGATTACTTGAATCAAGATGTGACCCAAAATCATCATGATTTAATAGCACACCAGTAAGTTCGCGACTGAGAGGTGCCATGCGTCGTTCAACTCTGTTAAATGCACTCCTTCCTGGGGCATTTGTAGTTATATAAATTGCATCTAAATGAAAATCTTTAAAATGTTGTAAAGCTAAAACTATAACACAGGAGACAATTTTGTAACTTTGATTAAAATTATAATAAAAAATTAAATAAAGTACAATTCGCAGAAGAGCCCCAATGTTTACAAATTCGTTGTAAAGAACCCTGGATACGGCGAGTATACCTCAGCAATTTATACTTGTAAGAAGCAGGGGCAGTAAAAAGCTTTGTTACAACTTAAGTATTAAAAAACAAAGATTGTGTTTATAAATGTTTAATGTTTTTTGTTTATCTATAAATTTCACGTTTGTACATCACAAATTTTGAAATGTGATGTCATAAAGCTTTTGACCCCCCCTGCCCCTTGTCACACAGTGTCACTTCTGAATGATACCCTCCCCCCCTTCAAGGTGTGACGTAATTTGTGGATGACCCCCTAAGTATGATACTTATCAGATCGCTATCGAAAATAAAACAGTTGTTTCTGCGCATACACATATAAAATATTAAAATTGAGAACGTTTCTAAGTTGACAGTCGTTGACCGGGCATAAATCTGGGCCGGATGCGGGAATCATATAAATGAAAATAGTGAACATATTGTCTTAAATGTATATTACTTGCAATTTATTATTAAAAAAAATAAAACTGCAAAAAGTTTCGTTTTTACATTTTGGGATGTGAATGAATAAATGGGGTATGCTTGAAATTGCTGGAAAGTAAAATTATATTTTTAACTTATTCATGAATGTATTTACCATAAACTTGTTTATTTTTTACAAATCATAGCGACGCGCACCGGATAATAATTTAGATTACTTAACTTTTGGTAATGAATACTTGAGTTCGCGCACTAATAGTATAACGCACAGCGATTATTTTCTTACCATAATTGTATGTGCGTGTAAATATGCACGAAGTACACATATAAAAAATGCAACAAAAAGCAAAAATATGAAAATAACAGTTGGCTTATCTGCAAACATGCAAATAATTAAAAAACGGAATTGATGTTGCATTGTTTGATTTATGAACTGTTTCCTACTCCCACCCAAAATTATTTCGTGCTGTTGTTGTTTTGTTACTAATTCGCTGTTAATTCGAACGTGTGTTCGTGTTATAGCGTTCGTCACTTGCTGCTTATGTTTATCTCCTAATCAATCACTGCTTAAAACCGCTTCTTGTTTCTATTGTATTCAACAGTAGTTGATGTGTAGCTAAGCGATCGCATTAATTGCTCTCAATTAATAATGTGCGCGCTCTTCATTTGAGCGCCACTTTACCTGCGCTCTCAGCCGTTTAAGCGTTAAACGGTATGCTGTGCGCTTGCGTTGTTCGCGTTGTTGTTAGCCAGCGCTTCGGTTTGTGCTTCTGTGTGTGTGTGTGTGTGTGTGTGTGTGTGTGTGTGTAGCGGCAATCCTTTCTTTCATTACCTGTCGTCAAGTCGACGCGAATATATAAATGAATCAATTGAAATTGGCGCTTTCATTTGCACTCGATATTTTAATTATGAAACATATCGCTGAACGCGGCGAATTCAAGCACAATTAAGAACGGAAAGTGCACGGAGCCATACAGCGCTTGGATTACGGTTAGCGCTACGTGTGTGAAATAAGTGAAATTTGAGTCTATTAAGTTAGACCTTTTTGATATTTTCGTGCGAGTGTTGAAAATTAAAGAAAGAAAATTTTTCAAATTGTAAAAAAGACTTAGAAGTGACCAAACGGCACCTTTGAAAAGGCAGCTGAAATAGAATTAAAAAAAAAACTGTAAAAAACTTTACTTTAATTGATTGGATATATAAAGTGTTAGTAACAAAAATATCTACGTGGTTTTAAGTTCAAATAGTTTACCCAACTTCAAAAAAGAAAAATCAAAATGCATATAACGGTAAGTGCAGTGTAGTGGTAGTAAATTAGTGAACAACAAACTGACAACAATCGATCCACTAACTAATAGTTATAATTTTCCTACTTGAATTTCACTAAAAACATAAAATGTTAGCTTTTAAAAGTGCAATTTTATATAATTTTTCCCTTTCTTCTTTGCCTTGGGACTTTCCATTTCTCACAGCTGCTGTATCGTAGCACGATGCAGTTAAAAATAACGTTTTATTTCGGCTTTACCTCTCTGCCCAATGTTCTCTGCGCTCAGTTTGGCAATTCGGCATATTTTGCATTTGCACGAAACGCCTCATTCTTACATTGTTTATCGCAAATACTTCCGCATCTTAATTTAATGCCGGCATCTTGTTGCGGCGCTGGTGTGTACACAGCTACATATGTATATGTATGTATATGTGTGCAGTGTGTTGCAAAAGTTCGATATGTGCAAGTTGGCAAACAAGGCGAAATGCTGGCCACAATGTGACAATCAAAATAAGACCAATTTTTTTTTAGCATTTTTGTAGGGAATTAAGTTGAAATACGTGTGTTGCGCACAAATTTAAGAAATAGCAGAAATAAAATATTTGAGTCATCAAGTCAATAGCATTTATGTTGGCCTGAAGCATGCGCTGCCAACATTTACTGTATAAAAATGTATTTATGTAGCTGCTGGCGTTTTTGTGTGACGTCAGTATGTATGAGTGTACGAATTTCATAACAAGTGAAATTGGGTTTCTAAGACAATGATGACTGTGCGAGAGTTTCACTGTTAATGATGACTCTTGTCGTGTTGCTGGAATAATTTAATTTTTTTTTTATCATAAAACCGACACAATTAATTGTAATAAAATAAGTAATGCAAATAAAGAATTTATGACCGATATTTTACACATATTTTAGTATTTATTGTTAATTATATTTTTTCTACTTTTTAATTTAATCATATGGGGTACTTATTAGGAGATTACATGGGTTTCCTTGGGTAAAAATAGCATTTTTTCAAAAATTTTTTTCCCATATTAAAAATTAAATATTTGATTAGAATTTGTTATTATTACAAACTTACAATATTAAAAAAGAAATTCTGAAATTTTTGAAAATAAAAATATTTTAAACTTGATCAATGCCACGCCATTCGGAAAACCCTTCGGAAAAAAGTTGCGCCCACGTTGACAAGATTACTCCTCATCTGAAATGGCAAAATGCGCGTTTTAGTTAAAACCTTAACATAGAACTTTTATTAAGAAAAAGAACTGAAAAATTAATTTTTGCAAACATTTTTCCAAAAAAAAAAAAATTAAATTTTTAGTGAAAATTTCGCGACACTTTTTTCGAATAGTTGTAATCGAAAAAAAGTCCTTCGTCTTTGTCTTTAAGAATTGTATCTCAAAGACCTGTTGAAAATTTCATGAAGATCCGTTGAGCACTTCTCGAGAAATCTTGCCAACAAACTTCAAAAACACAGTTTCGAGAAAAACGTCGCACTTAGCCTTATTAGCCTCGAAAGCATAAGTTCTCAAGGCTGTATCTTCGAAACCATTATTCGGATCAATATTCATAGAGATGTTGTAGATTTTAATAAGAAAATAAAAAGCTCGATTTATTAAAGCCCTTAAACCCATGTAACCCCTTAAGTTTCTGTTAGAGCTAATTTTTAACTCAAAAGAAAAAAAAGAACTCAACGAAAAAACAATGGCAAATTAACTGAGCAGCAATGATTGCTTGAAAAGCTAAGCAAATACCGACGGCTGCGAGACTCTAAACAACGGCATTATTAAATATTATATATTCAGATGTACAAAGAGTTGAGGTTGAATGAGCTTATTTATACTGTATGTGTTCAGCAGAATATAAAGTCCTTTTTAAAACGTACCTAGCAGGACTTAATCAAGTGCACCTTATCTGGGTGTCCGGTCACAAAGGTATAACCGGGAACGAACTGGCTGATGACTGGCTCCGCAGTATCCACTAATATGGTAGGACCTGGGGTGGGTACCCATACCATAAACGAGCTGCTCCGCAATAATGATGGAGTAGGCAGAGAGAGATATTGGCAACCAATACATGGCAATTTGCCAATGGGGGGTATAACCTAAGCAGTTTTAAATTTGCAATCCACCTCCCTACGAATATACTCAGACTACTGGTTTCATTTTATACTTGCCACTACAAGCTGAAAAAACACTTACACAACATGGAACTATCATCTTGCGTAAACTGCCGGTTCTGCAACTGGGAGCCTGAAACACTAGAACCCTTGGATCCATTGACCATAACCAACAGAATATTTGAACTTTATCAATATGCTGTGTCTAGAGTCTTTGTGATTTAGGAGAGCGCACAATAAGCCTAAGATCGCGGTACATTCTTCGTTTATCAATCAATCAATCCTAGGAGAAAAATTGTTGCTAACGAAAAATTCATCTTTAATATACATTTAATCTATTAATTAAGATGAGTGGAATAAAACCCTTACCAATAAGACAAGTATCTTTTCTTCTCGTTATGTATCACTTAGGAAGAGCCAACGTCGGAGACACTTTAAAAATATATTTAAATGATCACCTTGACGAGCTGACTCGATAAAGCCATATCTAGTTCCTTAGTTTTTGTAGTATCAATCAGAAATCTTGAACAGAAGCTGCTCATTTGTCGGAATCGGACCACTATAGCAAATAACTACCATACAAACTGACCGATGAAAATTAAATTCTTGTATAAAAACTCCTTTCACTTGTGTAGTGCATTCTAGTTTTTTTTTTTAATAAAACAAATTTTTTTCTACATGATATAGTATATCTCTGATTTCTATATAAGCATATGGTATGAGATTATGTAAGATTTATGTCAATTATAAAATCACATATCTCAATTAATAAACATTAACACATATTTATAGTACCATATTCACAATAACCCCATGAGAATGAAAGAATGTAGATGTTCGTGTCTTAAGTCTTTTATATCTATCATTGCACATATCTGGTGCGCGATTGCGTATACGTAACTTGCAGCAAACTTTTTTTTTCAATCAAAAGGGTATCACAAAACAAACAAGTATAAATATATTTAATTTTGTTTAATCAAACAACATAATTAAAATTCAACAACAACAATTTTTTAATAACTTTTATGTTTCTCTTATCTTACAGTTGCGAATACTATTGCCCACACTGCTTATTTGCGGCGCGCTGGCCAAAAGCCATGCCTATTGTTCACTCGAAAAAATGAAGATGTTCGCTATGGAAGCGTGTGAGCACCTATTCCAGCAAGATGAGGGTAGAGAAAAGCGTTCGCTGCCCATGCCATACGAACACAATTACATACATCACAATGAATGTAAGTTGTATATGAAATTAAATTTAATGAATTTTGTTTGCGAATTGTATATGAAATTAAATTTAATGAAAATTTTTTTGCGAGCAAATGCATATGTTCTTGAGCATTTATATTGTACAAAAGTACGTGTGTGTACACAAGTTGAGTTGAGTTGTAGACCGAAAAGCGCGTAAAGAACGTAGGAGGAAATGCAATGTACGTGTGACAAGTGCACGAATTTGGCACGCGTTAATTTATTGTCAACTGGAATATCACTGAAGGTGTTAATAAGTGGCATGCAAAACATTTTATTAAGTGTTAAACTAGATGTACTTGCACTTGCGCGCATACTTATGCGCATATATTGACTTACATGCACTTGAGCGCGTATATGGAATAATAAATATTTACGTTGGCTTTATGTCGTGGCGACGCCAACAGTAAATGTGCACAAAAATGCCTGCTGATAGTAAAGAAAAATATTTAATAAATAAAAATTTAAAAAATATTAGTTTAAATCGAACGGCAGACAAGCTTGACAACGGGCCTGTGTTTACATGTGGCGACTGGCTGACATGGAAAGGCCGCCAAGTCAGTCAACTTTGGCATTGCATTTCATTTTTACAGTTTCTGTCGCTAAAACGGCGAATGCAAATTGCACGTAGGTTTAACAAAAATATATAACAACAAATATTTTTTTCGTTTTAAGTGAATTTGCAATTTAAAAGCGGAAGTATGATATTTAGCTGACATTTATTGTGAGTTTTTAGTTTATAGTGGAAGTTTCGGTTCAAATAATGCTTTGCAATAATTTTTTTGTTGTATACATAGGAAAATTTTTTGGCAAGAACGCTTGATACAGCTCAAATTGAAAATTATTTTTGTTTCAATGTCCTTAGCTCCTACCTACTGGCTGCCTCAAGGACTTAAAGATTTGTTTTAAACAGAGCTTTACAATGCTCAGAACCACAGCAATATTTCACACACTAAACACCAACGCACCAATACTGGCAAAATAGTATAAAAACAACAAAGTAACAATGCAGTTGTGCTCACTTATAAAAAATCAGCTCCAATTCCACTTTGGAACATATGCGTACCGCATATATACATACATACATAACACCAGAAGCATGCATATCATTCAAGCTGTGTATGTGTATGTTTGAGTAAATATTTTTCGGTACACATTTATACCCAGTTAGCTCAAAAATAAAACTTAGTCGCTTCTCTTACACGTTTTATTGTTCGGGTTCTTTGTTTTTGTTATAAGCAAGCCGCAATTTGCGTCAATGCAGATTTTTGAAACCACGCATTTATTGTTTCGCTTCCATAGCAACTACATATATTTAATATAAATATTGACTGACATCTTTAGACTTTTATTGATAATTATATTGTATGTGGAATGAAATTTCATTAAATTCTTTTTCTCTCTTTCCACGCACTCACGCATATAGATCCAAAATTGAATGATAAGCGTCACTTCATCAGCCGCAGCTTATACCCACATGGTGGTTATCTGAAAGTGGGCCAAGAGCACTTCAAAATTCTGAGTAAAGTCGATGTGTTTCCACGCTACAAGCCGAAAAAGCTGCATCACGACAAGAAGGAACGCTACAAGCGCGAACATGCGCTCAGCTACAACAACATACCATATTGTTGTTACAACAAATGTGAAGAGGACTTCTTCTGCTAAGCTTGCTGTAGACAATACAGCTTAAAAGCTTTAAAGCCAATCAGGCGATAGCAAGCAGGATCAACATTCCAGCTAATAGCCGTTAAATACATAATATTTATACTATTTTAAATGTTTTTTTTTTTAATTTTAGTTTTATAATTGTAAATATTGCTTAAACTTAGAGAAAAATAATAATAGATATGATTATCCTAGTAGCGCAGCAGAGCGCACAATGCACCATGTGTACCTTATTAATTAATATTTATTAAATAGTCTTTACAAACAAACTTGTATGTATATATATATGTTATACTATATAATAATTTAATTGCTATAATTATTTATAAATTATATATATTTTATAAAAATATGTATGTAATATAAAAAAACAATTTCACGGCAATCATTATATATACTATATATTTATATATGTATTTACATGCGTATATTATATAAATATTGTGTGAATATACATATATATATATATATATATATATATATATATATATATATATATATATATAGATATATATATATATACTTCTAAGCAAAAAATATCTTCACCAACATTGATTTACTTATTCTTTGTAATTTCATCCATCAGTCAGTATTAGCAGTTGGCTTTGCGAATTCATTATTTTATATGTGCATATTTATATTTAAAACATCAAATCATATATTAGTTATTTTTACTTGTTATATACTTTTATACGTAAATAAAAAAATAAACACAAAATTTAATTTATATAGTTGAATATTTGGTCGTCACTGTTTCCAAAAACTATTTTTTTATTTCAGAGATAAATGTACATGACAACTAAAAGAACGAGTTTTTCGTTGCCTGCTTTTAGGCAGCGTTAACTTAGCCATCTTTAACCCTCCAATGCGCATATTTTATTTTAGCACTTATGGCAAATAAATGGTTTATTAGTTCGCATGTGTAATCCATCTCAATATAATTATCATATATACAAATTTTAAATGTATTTCTGCTCAAAAAATTAAATTTTATTTTGCAAAATACCCGTTGTCGTTTCAATTTGAGTAAAACAGTTTTTACATTTTCTCGATACACATTTATGTAGTAATCATTAATTGCTTAGTACAATTTTCACAATATAAACCCAGATTAGAAGATGAAGATTATTTTGACTATAACTCAATTTCATAATTTCTATCATAAATCATGAAATTTTATATCTAATAGCTTAAACTAACCATATCTAGATGAACAATTAAACAGAAAGAAAATTTGATGATGGAAAGAAATTAAGAATTTATTTCGCAACACATGCTTGATTCTGATATTATTATTATTGGGTAGTCCAAAGAGTCTTTTCGTATTTCTAATCAAAGTTCAACTTATTTTTTTTTTTGATTTATAGTAATAAATAAATAAACAAATATGTACTATTTGGTCTACCATTTGCCATTTTTTCGCTAGAGACATTATTCCATTGGCGTAAAACTTTCATCAGCGTAAATCGAAATTTCCAGCACGGAAGCGAGGGAATTATTATTGTGCTACACGAACTGATACGGCATCGTTTCCGTAAACTTCACAAATTTCATTAGTGACTTGCGTGGCATTCTTCCCTTTTTTTATACAAAAGTTTCAAAATATAACAATTTCTTCACAATTTTCTATTTAAAAATAAGAGCTGTAACTTTTTTTCAATTTCACCGAATTTATGTAATTTTTTTTATTGAATGAAGCTTAAAATCTCACGTTTCCAACACTATATGGTATGATACAATGTGATTGGTAGCACTGCGACGACTACGACTACAACGACATCTATTGACAAAATATGAAAAGACTTTTTCGACTACCCAATATATAGTATGCATGCTGTGGATTAATTAGATAAATTAGATTTCTTATTGACCTCAATTACAGTTTGTATTAAGGCCTGATCATAGGGAAAAAGTGGATTCGAAAGGAATTCAAAGCGGATTTTATATAAATATGCCATTGTTTTCTTGAATGTAAATTAGACTTTGCTCTCATGGGTTTGAAATACATATGTTGCACTGTCCTCAATCTGTATTCCATAATAGTTGCTGTTAATAATTTTTACCTTATTACTTATACCAATTTTATGGCGTAATTGCTACCTAACTGTTGCATTTTTCGTGAAATAATTAAATCATGTTGTGACTTATCGATGCTTAAATAAGTATTTATTAAGTTTAAATAGTTTCAAGTGATTTAGTTTTTTTTCTTTCGGTACTCTGATTAAAGCTTGATACTTAATGTTATGAGTAGTTGTTGAGCTTTCCCAAGGGCAATCAAAACACCAGTTTTTAAATTTTCCATACTTAAAATTAGGGAACTTTTTGAAGAATGTACAAAATACGGACCAATTTTATCTAATTTTTTGATGTAGTAATCTATTTTGGTTCTGCTGTCTTATAGATACTATATGCATAAATGAAGCATAGAAAATCAGTGTACCCAGGTAGTTAGCCTAACGGAAAAATGACCATTTTTAAATTTTGGTAGTCAGATAGTCAATCAAAAAGTTATTGCGTTTAAAGTGTCAGTATGTTTGTGTTATAGGTGCGAAAATGAGCTTCGAACAAAGAGCCAACATTAAATTTTGTTTTAAAATTGGAACAAATTTTACCGAAACAAGTTTATGGCGATGACTGCCTATCCCATAGAAGAGTGCAAGATTGGTTTCAACGTTTTCAAAGTGGTAATGAGAACGCAAATGACGATCAACATGTTGGCCAATCAAAATTCGTAACTACTGGAAATTCCATCGAAACTGTGCGTGAATTCATCAAAAATCAGCCGAAATCATCATTGAAATTCATGGAAATGGAATTGAACATCTCCAAAACATTGATTCATCGCATTTTGACTGAACATTTGGGTTTACGAAAGGTGTATGCACTTTTTGCTCCGTACAAATTGACTGATAATCAAAAATTGCTCAGAATCCAACGTTCTTGTGGCCGATTATTTGACCAAAAATCACATTTTAACCATTAACCACTCCCCGTATTCACATGAAATGGCACCGTGTGACTTCTTCCTTTTCGGAAAAATGCATTTGCCCATGAAAGGAAAGCGTAATGCAGACATAGAGGTAATTCAAAAGGCTTGCACAGGCATACTGGCGGCCATACCGGCCATACCGGCCAAAGAGCTAAAACACTCGTTCGACATGTTTTTGGACCGTGCAAAAAGGTGTATTGAAGCAGAAGCAGAAAAAGACTATTTCGAATAAAATAAGTTGATTTTATCATTTGTTCTGTTTTTTTTAAGTCCTGAGTCTTGTGAAGTTTGGATTTTTTTAGTGAGAAAAGTCTTTACTTCTCAATTGCCTACTCAGTCCGAAGTAGCACCTGTTGGCAAGAGTTATTCTGCGTTGAATTTCGAGACTGAAATTGTTGGTGGTACTAATGCTGGTCCAAGATAGACGAAATTATCTATAACTTCGAGGTTATGACTGTTAACAGTGACGTGGGAGCCAAGTTGAGAGGGCGACGCCTGTTTGTTTGATGACTGGTGAGATTTCGTCTCGCCTTCGTTCACTAACGAAACCATTTCTTTCACTTCTTTATCCAGTCAGGAGAGAGCAGAACTAACGGAGCGGTTGTTGAGGCCGATTATATTGAATCGGCGTACGCCAGCAGTTGTATACTCTTATAAAAGATTGTACCTCTCTATTTAGCTCTGCAGCTCGAATTATTTTCTTCAGGAGTAGATTGAAAAAGTCGCCCGATAAGGAGTCCCCTCTGCTCGGAGAGGTTCCCGACGGAGCTTTTGATATTGCTCAACGTCAGCGTACACATCCGTATTAACTCTGCGGGGATACCAAGTTTAGACATAGCGGCATAGATGCAGTTCGTTTTCAGGCAGCTTTAAAAATAAAATCGACGAAGAGGTGGTGTGTGTCGATCTTGTTTCACGTGCCTATTCCAAGATTTGGCGCAAGGTGAATATGTGGTCAGTTGTTAATTTTTCAGGTCTGAATCCACACTGATAAGGTCCAAATAGTTTGTTGTCCGTTGCTTTGATCTTTAATACAATACGCTCGATAGAACCTTATACGCGATGTTGAGGAGGCTTATTCCACGGTAGTTGGCGCAGATTGTGGGTCTTCCTTTTGGTGGATTGGGCAGGACAAACTTAAATTCCAATCGTTTGGCATGCTTTCGTCCGACGATATTCCGCAAAGAAGCTGTGCATGCTCCTTATGAGCTCTTCGCCGCCATATTTCAGTAGTTCGGCCAGTAATCCGCTTTGTTATTCCTCAGAGTAATTGCTATTTGAACTTCTTCATGGTCGGCTAATGGAACGTCTGATCCATCATCATCGATTGTGGAATTCGATTCACCATCTCCTGATGTTAAGCTTTCAGTGCCATACAGCAGGCTGGAGAAGTGTTCCCTCCATTATTTCACTAGATCACTTCTGGGAGTTCTGTTCTGTTAGTCGCCGCATTTTTTCGTAGAATTTTCGAGCCGAAATTTGCCACCGCTTTCTTGGGTTTGAAACATGTTGAAATCGTTCTCAACCCGTAAGAGTACCGTTAAATCTCTAGCAAAACATATTTTAAACTTCGTTTACAGCTGTTCATAAACAATCTTCATTATTCAGCTTTGTACCTTGAGAGCCCCAGTTTCATTACAAGGCTTGGAAGTCAAAGTTTCTTCAGAGCCTTCAACGTATATATTCTTCTATGAAGCTGTAATAGATTATGTAAAGTTTTTATGTACTTTAATTGGACAATTCATACAATTTCAAATTTTTGACAGTGTCCCAGGATATCTAGGCGTTTAAAAACCAAATTACAACATAAAATTAGCAGCACCAAATACACATTTTTTGTGTTGACCTGTGTTATTGTTTGATGTTTGCCTTAATCTCTTTTTTTGATGTACATTGGCGTCACTATCTTTTGTACTTTATATAAGAAATTTTGCAAACCACAAACGAATAATTATGCTTTCTTAACACACAAAAATGTTTTTTCTCCAATTTTTCAAAATACCAAAATTTCATTCAAAAAATCAATCTCATGAAGCAATTGGCCTAAAGCTTTGAACTTATGCATTTGTCGAATAGTTTTCATTCTCTTTGCCCTCTCATAGAAACGAGGTACAACGAGAATATGTGTGAGGTAATGTTTCGAGGAAATGTTTGTATACACATTGCAAAGTAGATGCCACTACATTATAGATTAGTGGAAATATAAACTCTTTAAAATTTCATGCTGAGTCATTTATTAAAATGCCGCAAAAAATACGCTTGCACATCTTATACTTATATTATATACTTGTATGTAGTTGAGGCAATCGAAGATGCTCAAGGCATTGTTGCTCCAATGATAAACGCACTATGCTTACTTCTCAGTGAGATTTCACCACAGAATCGGTATGCACCATATTTGTATCAACTAGTATATAAATATACTCAGTGCATTTTGCTACATAAGCTTAGATGTATGTACGTAGATGATATATGTGTACACAGCTACATAAACCACCGCTGAGGCATTACTACAGCTAGATTGTTGTGGCATTTATGTATGTGATAAGAACCTTTAAGAATTACATCAGAAAATATGCAAGGAATTTCTAGATTTATGCAAAGGTACACTCTAACAAATAACAGTAGTAAAAGAAAATGAATAGGTAACTGAAAATCTCTAGTAATCTGAAAGTTAACTCATACATTTGTCTATATTTACTGATTAATTTTAACAGAGAGTTTTTTCCTACTGATTTCAATCAAATTTAGTATGTGGAATTCCCATGATATTTTTATATTACGATGTGAACTTCACAGATAACACAGTTTCAAATTCCACTTCATTCTTTTACTTTCCAGTACAAAAATCATGAAGAAAATAATATAACGGGATAAAACTTCGCACGAATAATGCGTTTAGAGTACTACTTGTATATACCACCTTACGGCCAAAAATTGTCCAAATCCAACAAAACTATTGAAACCGCTGCGGAACCCAGTTTCTTTAGTTGACTTTTGACCGAAATTATCTGTCAACGTTAAAGATATAGAATTAAAATTTGAAGAGATGGTTCGGAAAGTGAAGAGTGAAATTCACGACGAAGTGCCAATGGCTAAAGAACTGAAAATATCCGACCGCAGCATCTGACGCATATTGAAAAATGAATGAGGTCCGAAGTAAACAATGCACCAGTCTCGAGATGCTGAAGAAAGCCATTGTCCGCGAGTGGGCCAAAATACCGGCAAGTCACATTCGGGCAGATTACGATTCGTTTTTCACCGTCTCAAGGCCATAGTTAAGGCAAAAGGTGGTAATATCGAGCAAAAGTGAATTGGTTCTGAACTTATGATTTCTTTCACACATTTTGTACTTTAAAATAAATAAAAGTAATTTTCCAAACCGAGTTTATGGCTTTTTTAATATTTACACTTCGAGTGCCGAACCCTGTAGTAACACTCTGCGTGTCAATAATGGTTTGAATCAGGTAAATACTTCCTTAACCATATACCAATTATAAAGATTTTCGAATTTCCGGGTGACTTTATACCGCAGTTATATTAATAAAATTGAGAGAGCGTGTTTTTATTATAACGGTGCATATTTTCGCTTAGATTAATTTAAATCAGGTTAAAACTCGATTTAGACCCCATATCATTAACAGGCCTTATGTCCCTGGATTTAATCTTTGCAAGTCGCAAGGTATGAAATGTTTGGTTATACTCGAATTTAGCTCTTCCTTACTTATTTCGTTTCGGGCCAACGATTTTTAAGACTAATCGTATATCTTTGTCCAGGCCATAAAAAAAGCAACATATTCAAATTTGATTTGGAAATAAGTGAAGTATTCTACGAAAATACTATCTCAATAATAAACTTCTGAAAAAAGGTTTAAGAACGGCAAATTATGAGTTTAATAAATTTGTATATAATGTATTCGCTCATATGCTTTTCAAATTAACTAGATTTTGAAAGACTCCATCAATTGTCTTGGTTGGACATAGTTAATGTAGTTGCACTTTAAGTAGTTTAAAAACGATAATAACAGATGAACGGGGTATCGCCATTTATCATTTTAATATATGGATATTCCTAAGAGGGGAGCGTGCTTTAAAACATCAATTTTTTTGTTGACTTTTTTGGGAGGGAAATAAATTGATTAAAGCGAAATTTCTACAGTTTATATTTATATATTTAACATGAATGTAACATTATCATGCGCAAATTTTTTGGATACGAAACCTGTTACATTCTGTCTTTGGAAAGCAATTTCCCGATACATCTCGCATTTGCATTTGCCGAACGGCGGGCAGGATGCTAGTCGAAATTTCTGAAACAAAAAATTCAAAGAGTTTCATATTTGAGCTGCTCAGTGCACACATAAAAAATTAGTTATTACACATTTTTTCACACCTTTTCCATAAAGTTGTAAATGTTGGAAATTTCGTTATCAATTTATAGTAGCTTTATGTTAGCGCCATTGAACAAGTTTCAATAAACTTAAGACGGTTTTAATATTCCTCTTTTGGACGGTACACGAATCCAATATGTTTCTATTTTTTCCAAGTTTGGGAAAGGATAAAGCTTTTTCCAAGTCAAAAGAAAATACGAACAATTTTCCGATGTTGCCATTCGATTGTTTAAATTTTTATTGAAAAGTTTGATACGTATCCTTTGATGGTTGTTTAAAATGTAAATTAAATATTGTAGAGAACACATTATAGTAATATTTTTCTTCCACTGGTGCTACGTTTTCCTTTTCACGTTCTGTGACGTATAGTTCACACATCTTTTTAGTACATATAAGTAAGGATTTAAATATAAGTAAGGATTTAAATACTGTCGTCTTGGGTTATGAGCCCTGGTGTAGTGACTGCGGTAGGCTAGAAATGACTTTATACGCTTCATAACATTTGTATCATCTATTTTATTGCTTGCAACGCGACCTTTGCGCTTATCAACCAAAATTGTAACTTGTTCTTTAGAACAACAATCGTATATTCTCCCGTCACTCACCTGATAAGTGTCTCTAAAATATTTCTTACAACCGGTAATATTAAGTCCCTCTTTTAGAAAGTAATATGTAAACGAATGTGATCTTCGTTCTTTAGTTTAATTCGTAGGGCGACTTCTTCTTATTCAAGGCGTTTGCCTTGTCTAACGACAAATGTTTTTGCAGGTATTAATTTTCCTCCCCTATTCCTGTATGCAACACCTTTTATCCTGCTTTTGTAAATTTCGCATTCATTTAACAGGATTACGACTTCTTTTTCTCCCAATCAATGTGTTTATTGGGTTTGTACTATTGCAATCCGATGAATTCGAGGAAAACGATAAACTTCTCCTTAACCCAGAATTTCTGTTGATAAAACGTATTGTAGATCCAACACAGCTTTCCTCACTCACATTATTAGTCTCACTCATATTGATTATAACGGTATAATACGTATTTCTTCAAAAAAAAATCTAAGAGTAATGTTGGAAAGACTAAGAAGTTCACAGTAACATTCAGCATGCGGGATCAGTGCTATACTAACTACGAATTGAGAGCATCTTCGGCTGTTTAAAAACAAATAAGCGTCGATGTATGGCCAGAACAGCTACGGCTGTAACGATTTATATTAGAGTATGGAGTTAATCGAAATGGCTTCTGAAATAAATTACTTTTTATTCAGTTGCCAAAAATATTTGCCATTTAACGGTGCTATTATATATTATTCAGGAAAGTTATTATAAATATAAAAAAGTTATGACTATAGCAAAGGCTTTGACACTTAAATTTAAGATTTTTCAAAAAGTGGAGTTAATCGTTGTGTGCATTGAGCGGCTTATTTGTTCATAACTTATCGTCTAGTTAAAATAAGAATATCCAAAAAATGGTGTAAAATTCTACAATTGTTTCAAAATTGAAAAAAAATGGTTTTAAAAATATGTTCAAATTTGACTTTTTATAGTTTCTTTTAAATAGAAAATAATTTAATGCCAAATATAATAAACTTTGCACCAATTTGTAACGACAATTTAGTTTTTTTTCTATCCTGCCCGCCAATTAAGAAAAATCGTAAAAATGAAAAACCGAGAAATTGCTCGTCTAAGTCTGCCCAAGCGCTCATATTCTCCTCTAGCTTCGACAATATTTCGAATTCCCATCTATAACTTTGGGGACATATTGTTATATAATTTTAAAAGAGATTTAAGTACATACAAATCGATTTTTTTGAAGCCTCTAAAGCAGGCTCCCCCCTTAAGACTTATTCACTTAAATTTATTCAATTAACTAATACAATATGCTCATTTTAAATAATCTGTAGTTAACTTAGCTATTAACATATAAAACAAAATGGATTTCTTTATCTGAAGATTTGGATAAATGTAGCCACTATTTTAAAATGCCACAGATAACCGTTTCAAGTACTAATGTTTGCTATGAAAGTACAACAATTTAGAGTAATAAAATTTATGGAACTACACATTCCAAAGTTTCGCACCTAACGGTAAAGTGCTTATGTAAACAATTGCTAAAGTTCATACGTCATGAGCACACCTTAAAACCCAGGTATTTTCAAAAAAATAATCTAGGTTTTAGTTAGTGAGAATTAGATAATTAAATAATTTCATTACGAACATACAATATGGTAAATTCATTCACAGTTCCGTTACACCTAAAATGAGTAACCATAATATGGCATGTGTGTGCATATAAAAGTAATTCAAAGTATGTATATTTCGGGGGTTTATCCACTACTATGGTTTTTCTCCAATTTCCCTCATAAGGTTTATCTCACTTGGAGGTACATAAATGCATATATATACATACATATTACTACGTACAGTATACATCATACAAATTCAAAGTATTTTTTTTTTTTTTTGTGCGTTTGAGCTCTGCATGAAACTGATGCTGAACGCTTGGACATTGCAATATGTAGAATATACGCTTCTAAAGCACTCTTGTTTCTTCTCTTCCTATTTTTTTACTGGGGTTTCACCGTAAAAGCTTTTTGAACCTACAAACAAACCTGTATCCGTATATGAGTACATATATGACCATAGCGTGTTGATTGCTGCTCTTTCTCGCATCTCATTGCTAGCAAACGGGAGAATGGACGGTAGCTGTTTGATCGCGTAGTAGTCGTAATTGTGCGCTGAGCACTTTCAAAAATCAGTTCATCGGGAACCTCAAAAGCGGGTGCACACTTGACTCTAGTTACTTTCGTGAAAAAATAAATCATTAAAAAATCATAAAAAAAAACAAAACAAACAAATAATAAAAAGAAATATATATATAATAAAACTGCCACGCATTTGCTTATAATACAAATTTACCAAAGTCATAAAATATATTTCTGTACAAAAAAAAAAAAAAAGCCAAAAAGTGTATCAGCACCGCTATAATACAAAGCATATACATAATTTCGCAATTTTTTTTAGCGCTCGAGTGAATCTAAAAGAATAAGCATAATAATGACCACAGTGCAGCAGCCAAATGGATTACTAAACACTAAAACCGGCTTAAAGGGAGAGGTAAATTAATTTATCATTTTCTTTTTTCCTTAAACTATGACTAATACTATTGTGTGTGTGTGTGTGAAGTCAATAAAAACAATGTATGTGCCTGTGTGTGTATTTGTTTGTATTGCCGGTGATCATGCCACTAAATATAAACGCTTTTAATTGACATTAAGCGTTCATAGTTGTGTGTTAATGTTAAATACAGTAATTAATACTGTGTTATAGGCATTTTTCTGTACTGAAGTATATTTTTAGTTTTCAATATTTGATTATGTAAACCTTAACTAGTAAATTTGCAAAGTAAAAAATTGTTAAAATTCTAATGGCTAAGTGTTGTAAATTGTCGCGTGTCTATGTATCAGACACCGCATTAAATATTATTATATTTGTTTGACATTTGCGAAATTACTCTAGAATTATAAAAAATATGTACTATTGCTTGGAAATCGGCCTTTTGTGGTTATGATGTCGACCCCACGCTCATTATCACACCGGAAGCGGTCAAGTAATCAAATACTGAAAGAGCTCACCTTATTCAATTATAAAGAAAATTGTGATCTCATCCTCAGCTTTGTCAAGACACTAACTCAGGTTTATAAAGAACCAATTAATAGTTCCCACATTACGATGTAGCGATTATTAAAACAAAAAAAATGATTTCTTAATCAGTAGCGACTGATCATGCTGAAAATAATTTTTATATATGTACATACATACATACATATTTTTTATATACATACATACATATGTATGTGCAGAAAAGGTTTCAAAAATTCTTCATACATATGAACAGCTTAATAATATAGTGTAATATCTCACTCAAATGATCAGCTTAATTGAATATAGACAGTTTGAAAGACGCCAACCGTCTTTCCGTAAGCTTTCCTTAGCATGCAACTTGTAATACTCATTTCTTGTTTACATAAATATTTTGAATAAAATGATCAATTAAAAAAATATATATAAATTTACATCAGTAATAATTCTGGTTCAAAATCTCTCAATGAGCATAATTTCATTATAGAAGTTTATCATCTTAGCTCTCATCGCTCTTGATTGTTTTTGTTTATATAATGTAGATACATATAGGGTGTTTTTTAATAGGGCACTAGAAAAGTAGACCGATAGGGTCAGCAAACGACGCCTTATTTTTCCCACTCTTTTGACATTTCTCTTCAGTAAGGTTTGCCATTTCATCATGGAAAAATATACGATCCAGCAACGAGTCGAAATTATTAAAATTTAGTACCGAAATTCGGTGTCAGTGGCCTCAACTTTAAGAGTTATTATGTATATAAGAATAATAGAAAAAATATATCAAAATCAGTACAGACTTAATTCTGACACTTTGTGTTCGTTATTTCGCAAAACATATTCCATAACAGTCGTTTCGTTGTGCCTAAAGAATGTTCACTGTTTTCATCCCTTGAATATTGAACTAAACTCTTCTATTTTAATTTTTCACACACCTTATTTTTTATAGAATAAAAATTTACAAGTACAAACCAATTCTAATTATTCCTATGAAAGCGTGTTCCACGATGTTTAAACACACATGTTTTGTAGTCAGACCTAACCTTCAAAGGACAAGCGTATCTGTTTAAAAACTTTTGGACAATTGGTTCTTGAACAGTTTGAGAGATGAATATTTAAATATTTTTAAGAAACTTATTATGAATCTCTGATTAAGAAAAATGATGTTGATATTAAAACGTAGCTTGATGAGTATTATTCAGACTGAAGATCAGGCCAATCAATCGATCGTTATAGCATTTTTCTTTCTCTATAAAAATGTTGCTCTATTTCCTGGTTAGAAGGCAATATTTCGAGAAAAGAACAAACAACAAAAACGTCAACTTCCGCAGCACCGAAGCTATAATATCATTCACAAATAAAAAATACTTCATACAAAAACTTGATTTTGGATAATTTCTTCGCAGATTGTACCATGGCTTTGGGTAATAACACAGGTCTACAAATTTTTTCTTATTGCCCTGGATATCTTAGCAAATTTTGATGCTTTCAAATATTCAGATTACAACCTCATTCATGAAAATGATTGAAAAATATAGATTTTATCAAAGTTATGATTGTTCTGGAAAATGAATAGTGGAAAAGTTTAGCGTTGGTAGTCGCAAATTTCCTAGGTAATCATAAAGCACCAAATTTGTGCAAAATATGCTGGCAAACTCTCAAGTTACACTACCTCCGCAAGCATTTGGATGATAGTGAGGAACAAAGGGAGCGGTTTAACTAGATTCTAAAAGTGATGGAAGAATGGCATCAAGGTTGTTGAGATTGTCAAATGATGGCTGATTACTGCTGGTGCTTAAAAAGATATTACCACCTGAAAAATTGTGAAAAAACCCATAAAAGGCGGTTCATTTAAATATAGCACATGTTTCAGAAATTTTTCTGTCCGTTTATTCAAATATATCCTCACTTTTTTAAAACAAAATACTAGAAATATTACTGTTGTTTTGTTTTCTGTTTTCTGATTTTAATAGTGTTAAATGGAAATAAAGATTTCAAAATAAACATGAGAAAATCTTAAAAAACCATTGATAGTTTCATGAACTGTGTGCTCGAATATATATTCAAATTTTATCTTATATTTAGGGCAACAAAAGCACTGTAGACCAGTGTAATTTCATGAAGTTTGTATAGCAGCTATAAACTTTGTCTCAGACAATAATCCATGCCAAAAAATTTTCTTGTGTATTCAGTTTTTGTATGGCAGCTATAGTGGTCCTATATGCTGGTTCCTACAAGCTACTTATCTTAAAGAAAAATTTAAGATCTGCATCTCAAAAACTGAGAGACTATTTTGCGTATACAAATTCAGGCACATGATAAAATCGACTCAACTCTTCTAGGTGTTACAAACTGCGAGACAAACTTTATATACCTTGTTCGTGGTATAAAAATGTTAAGGAAAAAACTGTAAACTAGACAACAAAGGATCGTATAAATACAACACTTTTGTGGAAAAAGAAAACTCTATTTTTGCAGACACTAGAAGATTAAACATTTCTCTCCGATCGAAGTCAAGAAAATATATCGTATGTTGTAAATTGTGCGTAGAAAGTTCGGTTTCGAGAAGAAAATACACCGTGTCATTCATTCAATTCAATGAAAAGTATGACGAAATTGCATGATATGTTCTTTGAATTGGATTTCCATACCGCATATTCCCTGAATCCCTTACTTCTTCGAAAAAAAGGTAAAAAAAAACGCTTTTTTTTAAGTCCAAAAACAGAATTTCATTAGTCACACTTTTTTGTCATTTTTCACAGTGTGGGTGCTCAATGGGTGCTCTCGTGCCCTTGTATATTGCGGTATAGTATTTTTGCAATCTGCAAACTTGCAAGAGTAAGCGAATACCCCTAATATATATATGTATGTAACATGTATGTATATAAGCAGTGAAAACAAAAAATAATTAAATTATTGAACGCTAAATTCAAACGTGTATAATGATTGTTCTTTATATAATGCTAAACATGAACATTGGTTGCTGCTATAATTTTTTTATAGTAATAATTATTTAAGTGAAATGTAAGTGCATACATATACTACAGCTGTGTTCATTGAACTAGCAGTGCTGCAGATGCAACTTCTCTATTTTTGCATATTCTCTTTCGTAAGTTGATCGCTTGCACATAATTTTTGTAAAATTGAATATAGAGATAAGAAAAAAGAAAAAACCGTTAGATTTGCTTAACTTTTATTAATGATTTTTGGTATTTTGGTGCATTTTCGCCTGTTCACTTAAAAGCAGATTTTGATTTCCGCCAAAAAATGCCGAAAAATTTTTTAAATTTGTACAATGTGAGTTTTATTGAGTAGATTATTATAACATAAGCCTACTTTTCAGCGTTGAGCTTATATCTGCGCCCAATCCTCAACCTGCCTAAGATGCGGTTTAGAAGACGGGGATTGCTTTGAAACATAAAGTATGATATCCTCCCATAAGTTTTTTGTAGATTTGAGATTCATGAATTGAGCTGGTAATACCATAGCCAATAATATTTTCTTGGCCAAGCCAGTTTTTAGCTGTCTTTTGGCAAACTCCTACTGGACATTGATATGTCTTTGGTTAGGTAAATGCACCTTTCGTGGTTCGTGGGCTTCAAAAATTGAAATTTTCATTCGACAGCCGTCATTGAAAGTTTATACCGCTGATCCCCAATTTCAGCTAAGATTTCATTACTCTAGAGGATGCAAAAGGAGTGTATTTGTTGACTGACACGGCGGTCCTCTGAATTTGCAGATTTCGTTGTATGGTTTACTTGATTTTAGGTCATAATTTATGGCATTCCATGTCATCTGGGTTGAACATTTTGAGTGAATTTTTATTTCTATATATGTTTTTTGCTCCTTTCTTAGCTCAACAGTAAACTGATTATCTTCCAAGGAGCTGTGAGGTCTTCTAAGCATTAAAATTAAAAATATTCCATTTTTCTAGTATATTGTAATATAAATTATAAAAATATACTCAATTTAAATCATTTTGTAGAAACTTGCAAATTTTTTCCTCACTTTTCTTCAGAAATCAAAAACTGCCATTTCAGTGAACAGCAAAAAATGCATGAATGTGAGCAAAAATATAAAAAAAGCTAAAGACTAGGCAAATATAAAGAGCTTTCTTCTAATGTTTATATCAACTAACGAAAGGGAATATACAAAAAAAAGTAATATATTTTGCTTCTGCTGCACTGCTATTTCAATGAACGCAGCTGTATGGCATATGCATGTCTATACAATGTGTCAATCCACATATACTGTTATCGAAATAGTTTGTAGCATTTGCTTTTATAATCGAAAGAGAAATTCCTAAATTCCACAGCTCACCGCTCTACGTGCGTGCTTGCAGCAGAATCATTATTAGTTGGAGAGAAGCTTGATTTTTTATTTTTTAGTGTAATTAATTCAATAATATCGCGGGAGGTTGCTTTTGTATGGATATTCACTTAGCAAGTGTAATGTATATGGAACATATGTAGTACAACATATCAATATATTTAACCGAATAGCCATCAAGATGAAATTATTTATTTATCATAGTAATAGAATCTTCTAATTCTGTTCCACTTATGTTATACTACGTATAAAGTTTCCGGTCACACAATCTAAGATGCACTTTATTCTTAGTAGAAAATCAAAGATATCATTTATTTTGCTAACTTTTGAAGCAGTAAAAGATTCTGGTGTGAATATCGAAGCTAAATCTTAAATTGAGTAGATGGTAGAAGAAGTTCTCTCAATTAAAATAACTCCAGCATAAAAGTATCTCACCTTACCGCCTATGCCCGATTTGAAGAAGCTATAGCTACTAAAATGAAATTTTAATTCCATGCGACGTGTTCTCCAGGACAAGACTAGACTCCTCGTAGAGAGCAGCATTGATTGGCTGGAGTTAACACAAACAACTTTTACTATTACATAAAGCATGAGTGGAATCTGCGTTATTTTATAGGTTTTATTTACTATTGTTATTTGAGAAAAATGAGGCCATATGTTAAACATCCGACCAGATATTAGGGCACATAATTTTTATTGAACTAATATTGACAAAGGTGTTATCAACCGGATATTCCTAGTTTTACTCTTACTTAACAAATGGTAAACCGAAAATTTACAACACTAACTAAAGGTTATTTGAATAATTCATAAACTGATTAAGAACTCATATTAACAGAATATAAATAACAAAACACGTAAGCTTCTCTTGGTTTTAAATTTTAAAGTCGATCCGAGTAATAGTTTCGGAGATAGAAGCCTTGAGAAGGATAACTAGGTTAAGTGTGCCGTCTTTAAACGCGTTTTTCTCGAAACTGTGTAAGATTTCTCGAGAACTACAAGTACTACGTCGACCTTCATGAAATTTTACACAGGTCTTTGAGGTATAATTCTTAAAGACTTGAACGAAGAATTTATTGGGTGTAAAAAATGTCGCAAAATTTTCATTCTTTTTGTAAAAATTTCTACCAAAAATCGAATTTTCAGTTTCCTTTGAAACTTGATTCTAAGCTAAGGTTTTAACTAAAACACATATTCACTTTCAGTTTTGATAATCCAATAAGAAGTTATCCTGCCAACGCGAGCGCATCTTTTTTCCGAGGGGTCACCGGAAATGGCGTCGCAATGGCCGAGTCAGAATTTCTAGTGGATGTTTGTAACAATAAAATAATTGTGATAAAATATTTAATTTTTTATATGAAAAAAAAAGTTGAAAAAAAGCTGTTTTTTTACCCGAGGAAACCCATGTTACCCTCTATAGCCATCAACAAAGAAATTCAGCAAATATTTCTAAAAATAACCTTGTGTATGTAGGTTCAAAAAATAACGGATTTCGTTATATTTATTCATTTATCTATATGTCTTAATGTTGGCGCCTTCAAAATAGTCACCATTCGATGTTATGCACTTATGCCAGTGTTTCTTTCAATCGTCGAAGTTCTTTTAAATCTCGATTTTTGCTTAGCCTTTAGCTCTTTCCGTAATGTGTATTTAATGATTTCTTATATCATATGTTTGTAAAACGACGTGTTTTACGACTGTTCTTTTTATTTATATATATAAAAAAAAGTCACTTAGAGCCATGTCTGACATATATTAAGGATGGGGTATCGCTATAGTATTGTATTTGGTCAAGCATTTACGAACAAATTCTTTGATCCCTTTTATTTTAGCAAACGAAAGGCTTATACCTTCACGTCTAATATTAGCTGCTGCTATAGGCAAAGTAATTAACGAACAGCTGAATATTTTTTGGTACTTCAGGGGGTTAATATAGTATATTAACATATTACAAAAAATGTTGACAAATTAGACTCTTCAAGCCTAATGCCTATGTAAATCATATGCAGGCAGAAAAATTCTAATCATAGTTGGGGGAATAATACACCCGTTTTGAATTGACTTCAATTTTCTCTTTTCCTAAAAAGTTCTATTATAAGCGCCATGTTTATTCAAAATTTTTAATCAATTGATTCAAAATTCGAAATAATTGCAGGAACTTATTGATATGGATGTTGATCACACGGAGAAGCACTCGCTTAACCATGATTTTATGGACTCGGAACGCAGTGAAATAGATGGAGCAATGCGGCATCCAGGTAAAGCCATAAAAATGCGATTAAAAAAATTTTAACAAACCAAATATCGAAACGAAATACTATTTGAATGCGTAATTACAGTCTGTCAAGTAAGAGCGTGGTCGACTTTACCGACAGTTAATGAAAGATTTCGCTCTAATTCCTTCGCGAGCCGATAGAGGGAAGCTTTGTCCTTGATGCATTGTCAACAAAGGTTCAGTTGTCGTTGATATTTTGAAAGAGAATCACGTTAAACGCCATGAGTGCTAAGTACGCTCCGCGCTACGAAGCTGTATTCCTTTGCACCACCCGAAAGGTCCCAAAATCAGCAATCAGCGGCTGCTAAATATATAAGAAAGTCGAAGGCATTTGTACAGAAGTGGATACAGCGATATATAGTGGCTAAAAATGTCGATGATTTACCAGAACGTGGTTCGATAGGAAAAGTGAACAAAAAAGATGAAAAAAGGATAGTGAATCTGTTTTCGCGGAATCTTGCTTTAACAAGGACAAGCTAAATTATTAGCAAAAGTTTTAGATATATCCTACGAAGCTATCCGAACCCTTCTTCATACTCATGATTTGAAATGGCGCAACACAGTGAAAAAGCCTCTGTTGAC
Organism: Bactrocera correcta; assembly: GCA_027475135.1. Taxonomy (NCBI): domain Eukaryota; kingdom Metazoa; phylum Arthropoda; class Insecta; order Diptera; family Tephritidae; genus Bactrocera; species Bactrocera correcta. The sequence goes on from CM050326.1 coordinate 16,274,581, forward strand.
TGAAAAACTTGTGATAAAACGACTCGCTGGGGCGCATGAGAATATTGATAGAGATTTTGAAAATGTCATTTTTACTGATGAATGTTCTATATGGGCTCGTTCTGTTCTCACGCGAGCCTGGTCAACTTCTACCAAAAGGCTTGTTCAGCGGATCGTAAAACATGGAATAAAGGTGCATCTTTGGGGCTGCTTCTCAAAGCAGGGATTCGGCACTTTGTACCTCTTTACTGACAACCTAAATGCCGAGAAAATGATAAAAATCTACAAAGCTGCCAAACGATGGTTCATTAGAAAAAATGAAGATTGGATTCTGTAGGAGGACAATGATCCTAAACACCGCTCTGTACTCAGTGGAAAACTCAATCTGGCATCGTTCATTGGATTGGCCGTCTCATTCGCCCGATGCAAACCCTATTGAAAATGTGTGGGCATATATTAAACAGAAGCTTTGTGGAAGACGCACATACACTCTGAAGCAGTTGTCTTACAAAATTCGTTGGATTTGGAGATCTTTGCCACTAGAATACGCCGTCAAATTAGTAGAAAGCATGCCTCGGAGATGCCAAGCAATTATCGATGCCGGTGGTGACCGCACATATTATTGACCAAATTGCATCATTGCTTCTAATGTGTACAATGTATATATAAATATGAAAATTTCATAAAATAATTTTTTTTATAAATTAACACGACCACGCTCCTACTTGACAGACTGTATTTAAAGATTTGTAGATTACCCCTAGAAATTACAAATTTCTACCAAAAATTCCCATTGAAAAAATCTCACCATTTTAAGTACTGAATTTATAGTTGTTCAGCCGACAATATCCGTCAGAATTAAGTCATGAAATAAATGCAACTGCGCTAGATATTGACACGCTTTGTCAGCTTTTATTTTCAACCAGGTGCATTTGCAATAATTATTTACTGCATTAATTAAATGAGAATATTAACACACAATACGTTACTGAGTATGGATATGCTTGGTTGGCTCGACGCGTGAGTGTTAGTACTCGCCAATTAGTATGAAATATAAAAGTCAGAGTTAATGAAAATAATAATGTAATGTCATATGTATAATATATAACTTTAAGATACGGGTTATTCCATTTAGCGATATTACACTTCCAACTAAACGGCCAACTAACTTCTCTGAACCTTAAATATAGCTTCCTATGGGATGCAGATCATACATTGACGGGTTTGGTCAAACGCACTTCAAAAAATAAGGGAAATGAATGACCTGTTATATCAATATTGCCCTACATACCCCGATTCATTGTCATGAAAACATCACTTACAAATTTAAATGTTTCAATAAAATCTCTGGTTTCGCAACCCCTAGACCACCTATGAGCTATTTAGTAGGTGAATTAATAAAAATATTTTGCAAAAACATATTACGCATTCATTTAAAATCAAAACTATGTTTGCTGTATAAAAATCTTTAATAATGAAATAATTGATTTTAAATTTTAAATTTTGATAGAGGAACTCGATGCTCTGGAAGAGTTAGCTACTGTGGATGTAAATGCTTATGCTCATAAGAAAACCTTGGCACAGGGTATGATGGATTTAGCATTACTCACAGCAAATGCCAATCAGTTGCGCTATGTGGTGGAGACCTATAAAAGCCATCCATATTTCTACCCCAGTCTGGTATTATTAATACTCAGTATTGGATTCCAAGTAAATTACTCTTTAATACCAAACTTTTAGACACAATATGGATAATTGCGTTTTTTTCTAACTTCTCAGATAGCCGTGGGCGTTGGTTTGATACTCAACAGTCGTTACAATATTGAAGACAAGAAGGAAGTATGTCATGCTGAGAAAGTTAGCAATTACACAATATGCGGCATTTTTATAATAACTGTGATCAATGTCTTCATCTCTGCGTTCGGTGTGGCGGATGCGCCTGATGCGAAGTAATAGTGGAAACCGCTCCAATCACCAGTGCGCATAAAATAATGTGATATTCAAGATTATTGTTTGTTTTGTAACAATAAATATCTCATTTTATATAAAAAGTGCTTTACATAATTATGTTTAGATATATAATATGTATGCAATTATAAGTTAGCTTAAGCAATCACAAATTACTATAATTGTTTTATAAAAATGTAAAGTAGCATATATAAGTATACTTTTTAATTAGACACGATAATCTCTCGAATACTTTATGCACATCAAACATATATTTGTATATCACATGTATAGAGTATATTCTTAAATTAATTCGAAAATTGATTTAATATATGTTTTTTATATTTTTAATTGGAGCATCGTTTATTTATTCTTATTGTTGCTATTCATGTGGCCCGTGATATAATATATTAAAAGAGGGTGCTTGTGGACCTCCGAAATTTATTTTAGACACCTCAAAAAATTTTATGTCGTTTCAACACTTTTGTTGCTAGAGTATAATAGTTTTTTGGGAAAAAATATTTTGAAAAAGTGGGTACGCCCCGCCCTCTAATAATATATCTCCTAAACTACTAATGCTACAACAATCAAATTTTCCCAGTATAAATATTATAAGAATTCCATCGTTTCCATCGTTGTAAAAATGGATGAAATTGGATGATAACCCCGCTCATTCTCCATATAACGGTACTGTTTTAAAACTACTAAAAGCGCAATAAATCAATAACTAAATACGCCAAAGATATTAAATTTTACCACCGAGATGGTATGAGAGAGCTTTATAGGAGCCGCTCATTTTTTGGTCAAATCACATATCTCGGGACCCGATAGTGACAGTTTGAAAATGGGCGTAATGGGACTAAAACCCTTAGCCCCCATATACTTATTTTAAAGATTTTCTTTGACTTTGTACTACATATATCGACCAAAATATGAGTTATTCCAAAAGAAAATAAGAAAGCGCATTTTACTTATAACAGTGAATCTTTGTGCCTAAAATAGATAAAATTGGGAAAGGCTTTACATAGCTCCCATATAACTAATATCAGGATTTTCGAACATCTGGCTGACTTTATTCCATATGATTGTTGATTGTATGTGAAATGTACTTAATGAAGCCAAGAGAACATTTTTTTAGTATGTGCCATGATAATAGTTAATAATGTATATAAAATCTGGTTGATGCTACCCAACTCCCATATAATAGATGAAAAGATTTTCGTTTTTCTAAAAAATCTTATACCGAATATGTCGGTCATTGTATGACTTATGTATATATAGTATTTGTATATATAAAATTCCTTGGATCGGTTTGTTTGATGTTTGGTCGCATCCGAACTTAGCGCTTCCTTACTTACGCAAAAGTGGGAAAAAATTTGTTTTCACAAAATGGCGACTGCCTGAAAAAAAAGTTTTTTTGGATCACTTTTTCCGAATATTTCAAATTTTTTGAAAATAATAAAAATAAAAATTTGGGGATGGGGCTAGTTCCAACCATAGACAAGCCTATAAAGAAGAATCTATAAAAATTTCAAGTAAATCGGTCCAGTAGAACCTGAGGAATCGTAGGTATCGTTTCGAAAAAGTCAGTTTCGAGAAAAACGCGTTTAAAGTTTAGGAGACAATTCTAGTGAACACGGACGCTACGTCACAAAATCGGCTGTAGCTCTGAAAATAAGTCGAGTCAATAAAATGAAAGAATTGGTGCTTGAGAATCGATGTTAACAGTCAGATACCTTACTACCATCGTAGGAATATCGAAAGGATCAGTCAAAACTACTTTGAAGAAGAAAAGTAAAAGAACGATTAGTTCCAAAAGTTGACATTTTTTTTGGATTATCGAGGTGTCGTACACTCTAAATTCCTTTCGACCGACCAAACTGTCAACAATGAATTTGAGTTTTATGCATCGCCTATAATTCTGGTCAGCAATTCTTGGTTAGTTTTTGGCGAAATTTCCATCCAATATCGTGTCACAATCACCGTATTCGCCTGACTTCGCCGCTCCGATAAAACCGTTTTGAGTGAATTGAAGATATTAAGCGTGAATCACTAAGCGCATTGAATGCTAAACCAAGGAAAATTACTTTGAAGGGGACAGCATAGATTTTAAAAAATAAATTAAGAATTTCAAAATTGTGAACAAAGTCTTACTATTTCGTGTTCTTAGTAGTATTATCCTTAGTAGCATTAGTTCATGTTCTTGTTTTGGGGTATATGTTGAATATTGCATTTCAACATGTTATGAAAAAAAAACTCTTTGCATTAAAATTCGTGAGTGAATTTGTTTATTATAGTATAAAAATGGGATCATGAAATGATATTCGCTTTCTAACAACAATACTCAATATTGTTGTCTTTTCTAATTCATTTGTATACAACTGTGTCTTTGGAGACTTATATTTTTTCAGTTCATGCTCTCGTGATATTGTGCTTTGGGTAATCGAATGAAATTGTATTCAATAAAGAAATATTGATTAATATTGAAAAGGAGAAGTTAGAATAAGGTACTGATAATTTGCATTTTCTTTCAATTTAGGTTTACCAGATGCTATTATCATAATGTGCGAATCTGACCACACATAAGTATGTATTTACAACTTACGTTCACGTGCATATTCGCATATACACACATACATATATACCAATAAAATTTCTTTGTTTTGTAAAACATCAAGCTTTTCTTTAAAGAAAACACAGCGCTTATTTGTTCCACATACATATCCTTTTACATATATTATACATCTATTTATTAAGGTTTATTGCTGTCCATATTACAAAAAATGTTTCAGTTTGCATTCTACTCGGTTAGTTGGTATGTCAATGAAACTACGTGTGTCTAAAGTACTATATATATCTAACAACTAATATCACAATTATTTAATTGATTTCGTGAATGCCAATGAAGTGAAAGTTGTGCGGCTCCAGCAAAACTGAAGAATCCTATTAATGCTATGCTTTCCATATGTTTGTTGTAAAGCCACATTCAAACATATTTATTGCTTATCTAATAATTCGAAGTCGCACACCAATGAGAAGTGATCCGACGGATACTGGAAGCTCGGTGTGCGATTTTTGCCAACTTCATCGTCTCGAGGAAACTCCAAGCAATTGCGAACCTACAAAAGAAAAAAAATAAAATAATTATGCTGTATTTTTTGATAGTTGAGACGAAGTAGGTACCTTAAACTGCTCGGGCGTGTAGAAAACATAATCGATTGTGTGACATTCTTCGCCATCTTCACGTATTTTCCATGTGGTGTATGGCGGTTCACATTGTATTGATTTGATCACCTTATCATCGCACAATTGTACATGCTCTGCGTCAGCTTCTTCCTCCTCCGCCGACTGCGTCTGAGCATCATCACTCGAATCTGTATTGGCCTTGTGCTCCTCGGCGCTGTCATTATTACATTCATCGCGTTCGGCTTTGATATCTGCATAAGCGCTAGCCAATTGCAACTGCTTGCCACTCAAGACTGTTGCATATACAGGCTCTGTGGGTTCAGCATTGAAGTCGCCGCAAATCAAAACGGGCTTTTCACCACAGAACTGTTTCACGAAATGCAATAGATCGCGTCCTTGCTCATTGCGTAGTTTTGACAGCAAGGAACCTTGGCGTGCCTTAAGGTGAGTTGTACATACGCAGAACTCTTTACCAGTACTTTTCACGACGAGATTGACGACAATCGCCACTTGATTGCTTTGCACGCGCCACACCTCCAAAATGCGCGTGTCGAAGTTCTTCAATTCGAATTTGTCGCGTCTAAAGAATATGGCGCAACCATCAGGCCCGTTATTTTCCTCAATATATAAACATGGCGAATCGGGTTTCGGGAAAAATATGCCTTCATAGTTTTGTGTGCCCAAAATTGTTTGTAGAAATTTGAAATGATCCACTTCCTGTAAGGTGGCATAACAAAAAAAGTTGTTTGTTTATGAAAGTGTTCAGAAAATAATTAAAAATCAAAAACAAAAAAATTAAAAAGTAAAGCCTTACCTGTAAACAAATAATATCTGGATTGTATTGTAGTATCTCTTGTACGATCAGAAATTTGCGATTCTCCCAAGTCAGCGCCTCCTCTGGGCAGCGCACGAAACCGTCATTGTTCTGTCCCAGCGCTACAAACCAGCAAAAAAAAAAATGCAAAAATAAGAATATAAATATTTTAAAATTCAAAAATGTTAAAAAATGCATGCGAGTGAATATCTGTGCCTCATGAATTCTGTATGATCTTACACGCGGCTGGCAGACAAAGACAATTTGAATATCCTGTTTAGAACTTACTTTGTGATAAAATATTCCACTGCAAAACGCGTATATGATTGGGTAACGTCGAGGCCACGCTATAATCTGAAATCGTAGAAAAACAAATGATCATTATCATTGCTGAATTCATAAAATGGCTAGTGGGCAGGCTCGTAATCGAGAATGTTTGTAAAATGAAATGTGGCATATTTTAAGCAGGATTTCTAATTGTTTTTTTTTTATAGTTACAACGCCATATGTAAATATATAAATAAATAGATGTCCAAGTATCAAAGCTCTGACAAAACTCTGACAAAAGTTACTTTTAACTTTTTACTAAATTAAATGACTGATACATAAAATTGATATACACTGATTTCACGGACAAGTTTATGAATGTCTTTCTAAGAGACATACATGATCCAACTCTGGACGTTAGGTATTTTCCATGTTGGTTAATAACCTTAATATATATCGCGCTCAAGTAACAATTTTAGAGTCATAAATCTAATTTTTTAAATTTTAAATCTTTTTTGTAATTTTTTTTACTACTAATGTCAATTTAATTTTTATTTTGTTTTATTTTTTTTTTTTAATTTTTTCACTACTAATTTTTCAAATTTATAATTTTATATTTTTTTATTCACGTAACTTAATCATTGCGCATTTTCATTTTACTCAATTCTCTGCTTAAATGCGGAACTTCAACATCAACTCACCTTTGGCTACTGTATTCAACTTTAATGAGCGCAATCCATCAGTTACGTCACTAGTTAAAGATGGCTTGATAAAGTAACGGGATAACAATTGTGGCTGATGTATACCCCTCAAATGTTTGACGTGCTTCAACAGTTCCGTGGTATTCAGACCTTTCGGTATCTCTAGGCTGTCATCCTGCGAGTCGACATTGTTGATTTTCGGTGCTGAGTTGAATGAGCCCATCCTGGAAAAGTAAGAAAACAAAAAATATAAATTGACTGGGTTCACAAATAGTACGCTGTGATTACAAATCGGTTATTATTTAGTTCGGAGAAAGGACATATTAAAGGTGAGGGTAAGTTCACAGGTGTGTGTGTTTTGTTTATAGCACTCCGTACAGCATTTTGGAAAAGGTATAGATGTAAAATTTGTGTATTTTTCCTTGGAAATTTTACTCAAGGCTTGTCTTCAGACTTAACTACCAGCCCAATATCAATTATCTCGATAAATGCGTAAAGCTATGTCTTTATAATTATGAAATGATTATGAAAATATTTCTTATTTTATTTCTCAAAAGCAACAAGATTCTCAAAAAGCTTTGTTAATACTAAAAATACATAAAGATGTTTAGAAAATAACATTTCTATGAGTAAAAGGCATTTCAACAGGCCAAAGACTATAGCTATGTAAAAGCATAGCTTACACTCCTCAAACAATGGAAATTACATAACCTTTCGATTATATTGAATGATCGGTGGTTGAAAGTATTTGAAAATACTTAAATGAAGCTCCTACTGGAGTCATGACTAGTATTAGAATGAGAGAAACAAAACCTACTTAGATAAAAATATACGGAATGAATCTAAGATTATCGACAAGAGAATTATTATTTTTCGGTGTGAAAACATCACAAAAGCGGTATAAGAATCTTTGTTCATACGATCCAATAAAAAGGAACATTTGCATTTTGGAAATTTAATGCAATTATGTGTGCAAAACTAATCAAAACAAACAACTAATCCGTCAAGCTCAGTTTTCCAAAACAATATTAGCATAAAAATATTTTACCAAAATTTAGTTACTTAGACTTAGACATAATATAAGACCCGTGTTATAATTTTAAATTAATAAATAAATTAATTAATTACAGCTCTTCTTCCTTTTATAGGGTACTAATATTTTTATAGTGAATGTTTGAAACATACAAATTAAGTGTTTATTTCAACTTTTAAGGTATACATCGTACCCTAAAATGCAAAATAACGTAACGTCACTTTTTATAAGCTTACAGGCAAAGGAAAAACGATATCATAGAAACTACTCATATTGAAACAAACTGAGTTATGGTTATATATTGGTTATATCTAACAGCGGAAGCTGAAAATTTTATGTTATACTACTGTGGCCAAAAAATAAGGTGACATTTGAATTTAAACTGCGCGCGTCGAAGGATTTGGGGAACTATTTTTTTTAACTTGGTGGTTGGTTAAGGTACTGTCAGTCACATTTATGTCAAATTTCATGTCAAAATATTCATTAGTGTTTATGATACGTCGTTTTGTGAACTGCTAAAAGTGAGTTTTTCGATTTTTGCGATGTCGAAATTTGTTGAGCAAAGAACTTACATTAAACTTTGTTTACGGAATCAATTTTCTGCTGCGGATACGTTGAGGATGGTGCAGAAAGCCTTTGGTGATGAGGCTATGTCTAAAACAAATGTTTACAAGTGGTATAGTGAGTTCCAAGCCGGGCGTGAACGTGTCGAAGACGAAGAGCGTCCAGGGCGACCATCAACCTCAACCGACGAAGCTCACGTTCAACAAATCCAAGATTTGGTATTGAAAACCGTTGATTAAAAATTAGAAACCTTGCTGATGAGGTTGGCACATCGAAAGGCTCAGTCAATACCATTTTGAAGGATGTTTTGGGGCTCAAGTGCGTCAAATCTCGATTGGTACCGAAAACATTGAACTTTTTGGAAAAAAAGCGTCGTGTTGAAGTGTGTGAAACGATGCTTTTCGACTACCACGGTGTCATGAAATGCATTATAACTGGCGATGAGACTTGGATCTATGCTTACGACCCCGAAACAACCGATAAATCGAGCGAATATCGTGCCAAAAGAGAGCCGAGACCAAAAAAATCGCGCCAAAGTCGCTCAAAAATCAAGGTCATGTTTACTGTTTTCTTAGATTATAGTGGTGTTGTGCGTTATGAATTCCTTCCAACCGGTCAAACAGTCAACAAGGAATATTATTTGAACGTTGTGCGTTGTTTACGTAACGCTATCCGCCTAAAAAGGTCGGAATTGTGGAAAGACAATTCTTGGTTTTTACACCACGATAATGCAACCTCCCATACTGCCCTCGTAATTCCTGATCATTTCGCCAAAAACTCAACCCATATCGTTCCGCAACCACCGTATTCACCTGATCTGCCACCGTGCTCCGGGGACACCGTTTTTATACGACAGAGGAGATTCAAGCCGCAGCGAAGACGGAACTGAAGGCCATCCCAGAAAGTGACTAAACCAGTGTTTCGAAGATTGGAAAATCTCTTGGCATAAGTGCGTTGCATCGGGAGGAGATTACTTTGAAGGGGATGAAATTGATTTGGAAGAATAAATGAAGAATTTTCAAAATAAATAAAATGTCACCTTATTTTTTGGGCACATGCATACATACTCAATTTAATTTTTTTCGATGATACGTGGTTTAAGTGACGATATGTAAATATATATTGTATATAAAATGAAATGAATTGAGTTATTAAAAGACTAAAAATGTGGCTTTAAAAAACAAAAATGTTCTTTGAAATATCTGGTGATATCATTAACTTTCAAATAAATAAATAAATAAATTAATAATTTTATAATAATAATTAGAATATTATTTTTTAATTTTTTTTAAAGCAATTTATGATTTTGTTTTCAGATTTATATGCTCACACGATTTCTGAGTAAATACACGAATCTGTAGAATCTGTTCGCAACGATTACTCCTAAATTATATGGTTCTTGTGGTTATGACTTGGTAGTGAACGCAATCAGACATGCATAAACTGAATTCATTCAAAAAACATATATAAATAAGTGCATACGTTTGCATATATTTGTACTCACAATGCTTTGCGTAAATATAAAGTTGCCATAAATAAACTATGGTTATGCCTTACGCACATGATAAGCAACGCCTTTCTTCTAAAGAAAGTATAAGTATTACAAATCAAGTTTTGCTTTTAAGAATGAAGTACCAATTTAAATGAAAGTGAAAGTTTTCTGGTTAATGTTAAATATAAATGACGGATTTACAGTTATAACACAAATTAAGTGCATATTGTATAAATGAAAGTTTTCAATATAAATATAATACTTATTTATTTACGGATTATCGTAAACGATTTTTTATATATATGAAGGTACGAATATTTTAAGATAAGATTTGCTTTTATTTATTATTTATTTTATTTTATTATTTGCTGCTGTTAATTAAAATTTGGAAATATAATTTTTTTTTAATAAAACAAATTTTAGTTACTTTAAAGAATATCGTTCATTTTAATGTGTATTTTCATAATTTTGATAAAAAAGTAAATACACTTTTTTTTTAAATATATGTAGATAAACTGAAATGTAATAAATATCAACGTGACTTATTTTTGTAAATCCGCCAAACCATAGAATGTTTGATAATACATACTATACATAAACTAATTTTTGAAGGCATAAATTGTGTTCGTAGTAATGGAAGAGTACTTAGAAATATTAATAAAAAAATACTAAATGAACCACTTATTCTCTTAATGCAATTAGATATTCAACAAAAAAATTGCAGTTTATCAAAATTTATCGCGCTTTTTGGTAGCGGATATCTTTACAAACTTACAAACTGTGACGGGAGTTATTTGGTATAACTTATTTGTTTGGATACAAGTCTTCACTAGTAAAACAAATTACTACAAATATAAGTAAGAATATGATATTTCCATGTTTTGATTGCAGCAAAGTTATATTTCTGCAACAACATCTTTACGTAGAGTATAAAAAAGTTAAAAATATAAAATTAAAATTAAAATTAAAATTATTAAATATATAGGGTGGCTCATCTAAATTTGAATTATCTATATTTCGACATTGGAAACGTCAAATACCATTCGGAAAGTGACAGATATTCTGTAAAAAGTTTAAAATTTACGAAATGGGTCGCTATTCACTAGAAGAAAACTGGGAAATATTGAAAACTTTTTTCCAAAGTTCGTTTGACCGAGGATGGTCAATTTTACCGAAAAATCATCTTTTCGGACAAGGCTCATTTCCACCTCGATGGTTACGTTAACAAGCAGAACTGTCGCATTTGAGGAACAGAAAACCCGCACGTAATCGTTGAGAAGCCAATGCACCCAGCACGAATCACTGTATGGTGCGGATTTTGGTCTGATGGAATCATCGCCCCTTTTTCTTTGAAAATGAAGAAGGAACCGCCGTAACTATCAATGAGCGATATCGCGCAATGTTAACCGAATTTTTCTTAAAGCAAATTGAAAAGGAAGAGTTGGGCAACATTTGGTTCCAGCAGGACGGCGCTAAGTGCCATATAGCAAACGCTACACTCAATCAATTTACGCCCTATCTTCGAATTTAAGATTTTATATGGCCCACCCTATATAATAAAATTAATATATCTTTGGCCTAATCACCATAATATGATACACATGTAATAAAAACCCTGAGAATGTTTACAGTGAAGAGCATTTTAGTGTTGAAAATTATTCTTAAAATATTAATTAAATCGATAACTTTAAGAGAAAGATACCAGTGGACTAGTGGTGAGCCTTATTATATAGTAATCTTTGGTTGAATAGCGAGTTGAAACTTTAGTTGAAATGTAAAGTAATTATTATTCGTAAGGCGTCGTAATATTTTAGCTAAAATATTCTAGATATTTTTTAAGCTAAAATGTAAATTTGATATTTTGAATTCATTTTGAAAGGACATGGAACAAAACTGTATACAAAATTTTTGATCTAAAGGATATGATTTTAACAAAAATTTTATTTCTATTTCCTAAAGTAGTAATTATAATATGATATTTTATAAAATTGATCATGAAATCCGAAATTAAAAAATTATCATGGAAATGCATGTCATTGTCAAAAAGAAATAACATGATGTTATCCCTTTTTTGTATGTCGATTTTAAGTGATTGCCCTTTTTCACTTAAAAGTTGCAAGAATAGCTATTTACAGTACCTGTTTTAAACTACTAAATTTTTCAATTTTTTCTTGACTAAACTAAGTAATTTTTCTTTGTTTTTTGTTTTTTTTTTAATTAAATTTTATATAACAATAAAATTATTACATAAACTAAAGATAACGCAGCGCTAGCATCGGAGGTTTTCGGCTGAGTAATCTTTTTAATATCTATTTGCCCTCAGTGAGGCTTTCTCTCGGAATTGTGAGGCTTTTAACAGGCCATTACAATATTGGCGTCCAGCCAGCAAGACTGGAAATGCTATCTGCAGAAGCTGTATGTATAACTCAACACTTTCTTTTTGGCTGTTCCGCGTTTGGGAGATCAAAACTTAAACACTTGGGAACGCATACCTTCACACATCCCACCGAACTTGCGGGAACTGGCCAGTGCAAATTTGCATTAGCTACTAAGCGTTTTTGTTAATTTATAAGTTCGAACACAGGAGTTATTCTTTTCTATGGCTTCACAAATTTCACTATATTTTTCTGATTTTAATCGTCAGTTTAGATGAGAGTAAAAATGTATAGTAGTTTTAGCGATGATTTGGATAATAATATGTGCGAAATTTTGTGAAGATATCTTAACAAATAAAAAAGTTTTCCATACAAGGACTTGAATTTGATCTCTCAGTTTTTATGACAGCTACATATAGGGTAGTTGTGCAATATCGGGGCAGCTTAGTAGAAAAATTGACGTTTGGAATGTTTTAGACTAGTTCGCGTATGCACTGACAGACAAACCGACAGATATGGCTTAATAGCCTCAGCTCGTCACGCAGGCTGATCATTTGTAAATACTTTATAGAGTATCCCTTCCTTTCTTTTTGTTATTTACAAACATCGGGACAGACTTCATATAACCTGTTCAGGAAATAATATATAAAAAAAATATTTGCCCGCTGTATTTCTTGACAAATATTTTAATAATAAATAAGTACGTTGATTACTACTCAATTAAATAGTTATTACCATTCATAATAAATTTCATACTTCACTTCGATTTTTTTATAAATCAAAATTTTTTGTATACTTTTCTTTAAACATCACTTAATACACCTCTTTTCAATCGAAATGTCATTGAAGCTTCTAATATATAGATTTTAATAGCTGCAGAATTTTTCAGTAATGCCACAAGCACTAATAAATTGCCGGCTTCGATTTGTTTTCTCTTCTGCTTAGGCTACAACTTGTCTAATGACAAAAAAGCAGAGAGGCTAGGCGTATGAGTAATGCATGAATGAACAATGTCTGCAAACCTGATTTCGAATACAAACAAACTACTTGGCAGCTCAACCAAGTTGTGGCGTCAATGAGTTGGGAAAATCCCAACCACAATTGAATGCTGGTTTACAAACAATAAAAACAAAATCAAAATAAAAATATGATCAAATAAAACGGCACTTATGCTTTGCCAATGTTTACTGCATTGTGTTCGTACGCAAATAGCATGAAATAAATAATATAATTTATTTTGATTATTTACTTAATAAATTCCCAAATTTTCCAACTCAAAATTACCTAGTCAACATTACTTTCTGCAAATATGACTTGCGATCATTTTTGCAGGGCATTTTATTGGCGCGTTTTATATGCATAGCTTCCTCCATTTTCACAAATAGATTGAAAACACGTTCCTTAATTGTTCGAAATTCACTTTTACTTTCAATTACCCGCACAATTATTACGTTATACTTCAAAAGTTCACGATATATTAAAAACAATATCTTGCACATGCGCTTTGCAGCTAAATTGTGTAGAGTTTTTAAACGAAATTCAATGCTTTACTCGTAGTATGGTAGTTGTTTGTGTTATTTGAATGTTCTTAGACATTTAATCAAACCGTTCTTGAAAGCCGCTTGGATGAAACTGACTCGAATCAAAATGTGACTTATTAGAAACTGGTATTTCAATAAGTATTTAACTGCTATTTTGTTGGGTTCGAAATCGCTTCGATTTTGATTCTCACGTGTGCCAAACAACAATGAGAACACGGTTGACATCTTGTTTCGAGTTTACTTCGACGTCAAGCTGGACAGAGCGAATGGAGCGCTGCTGTTTCGTTTTCTTTTTTCTTTCATTTTCATTTTGATGTTCTTTTAATGCTTTGTTTTTTTCGTTGTTACTTTTTTTGTAATTTTGTTTGTTTTCATTCCATGTTCTTTTTGTACTCCGTTTTTGTAGCTGTATTTCCATATTCTTGGCATTGTTTTCATAACTTAGGGTGAGCGGTTGTACAGATAAATGGATTTACATATACATACGTATATATATAAGTGATACTACTTACAAACATGTGTATGTATGCACGTTAGTATCTTTTTTAAACGCACATATGTATTTCATATTCTCCGGACAAACGCTGGGTCAGCCGCCGGACAGCGACGCTGAGTACTGGACCACATCTAACTCGTTTACATATGCATATGTGTGCATACACATAAGTACAGTGTTGGGCAAAAAGATAGCATGCTGTTTGAAACCACACTCTAATTCTTTTATATAAAATTTTTATGCTAATATTTACATTGTAAAATCATTAAGGGATTATATAGAGTTAGAATTTTCAAAAAATTTAATTTTTTTTTATATTCTTAATTTCTAATATTTAAGATTACACATAGAAAATTTCATATCGTTCCGGTGAATATTTTCGGAGTTACACGCAAATTTGAAAAGGCCTTTCAGAGTGTTTGGGAGTGAATTCCAAACTTTAAACATGTTTTGGTGTTTTCAAAGTCGGTCAGCAACGTTACCCGAAAATGGGCTAAACCAATTAGTTTCAAATTTACCGCGAACTTTTAGTAAGTAAACGAAGATTTTTTCTCACCTATAAATATAGGGTGGGTCATCTAACTTTTAAAATTTGAGTTATCTATATTTCGACATTGGAAACGTCAAATACCATTCGGAAAGTGACAGATATTCAGTGAGAAGTCTGAAATTTACGAAATGGGTCGCTATTCACTAGAAAAAAACTGGGAAATATTGAAAACTTTTGACTTCCATTTTCACAAAAAAATTTTATTTCATCAATAAATTTTCTGAGAAAAAATCTAGGAAGATCGCTTTTTTACGACCTTCTGACTATATACATATAACTCCTTAACTAACCAATAAGAACTGCATACGAGAGTCAGCTTTTCTATAAAAAGTTGCTTTTGGTAATATAAAAATATTTCGAAAATGATATTATGTTCAAAAAATTAACAAATTACATTTTATAAACATTAGCTTTCCAAAAGACCAATAATTTAGCTTTTCGACCTCCTAATGCGCAACTGAATTAAATTTTTCCCGAAAATTTTAATAAATACTTCTCAACAAAGTTTACATTTGCTCGGTTATATGTATTTATTATTCCAAGGAACACTTACTTACTTTTGTATTTTTATATAGTTTTCTATTTTATTTTTGATTTAAATATTTTGCAACTATTTTTTATCTGAAGGAAATTTTGTAAAAATTTCGATTAGTGTTCCTTATAAATATTTAAAAGGTGTTTAAATAAAAATTTAATCCAATTTCCCTTATTTATCTAATGAAAGTCAGAATATTCATATTTTCAATTAATAACAGTAAAATTTTGAAAACCTTATATGGTTAGCTCTAAATAAAGAAAATTAATTAAAAATTCTGTAAACAAATATTTAATCGCAGCCTTGAACAAAATGCCATTAAAAAATTAGGGAATGTTTAAGCTTCAAAGTTTTAGGCAGTAAATTATGGACTTTAGAGTTAAGAAAAAAAATTAAAATAATAATCTACTTCGATAACTATTGTTTACGGAACATAATATTGTTCTATTATTTTTCTCACCACTGTACATATATTTTGTACACATTGACACACATATGTACATAATATGATCCATGTGGGCGATAACTTTGAACTCAACTACATGCATATATGACTTCACCACACCTCGCAGACGACCCCTATGATCCAGTCCGACTACACGTATAGGTAAAGTCACCCACCACTGTCTGCGCTCCGTCCGCCGGCATGCGCTCGCTGAGCGCGTGGCTCACTTTTCACAACGTCCGATACGGTTATAAACCTAAATACGTATATATGCAAATATATAAATATGTACATCTGATACACATATATAATATGTAAATATATTTGTTTAATTGTATTCATCGAATTTGCACCCACTCAGAGTTATTGCAGTCAATTGGTTGTTGTTGTTTCCGAATATGTTTTTGTTTCTGTTCTGATGGTGTACGTCGTCGCCGCATTGGCTCTTTCGCTATAAATATTTACACTATTGTTTATTTTCATTTTGTCTATAGGTAATGACAGCAACAACAACAATATATTATACATATATACATACATACTTGTGTATATATTTATATTAATAAGATGCGGCGCGCCAAAATTTTACTCGCGAATTCAAACAAAGCCACTCAAGTCATAGTAATCTGCATGGCATTTACATATATACATATGTATGTCGGATGTGCATTTATGTATGGAGCTTGGCGCAGTCTAATGAAATGGTCGGGATAAATTCGATTTTTAGTTGATTGAGCTTTGGCGTCGTTCTTGTAAATGTATGGGTGTATGTCTGTATGCATACAAATTAATGTTTGTGTGTACAAATGTATGTATGTAACATGCTTGAATACATTATTTTAGCGCAAAAGAGTTGTTGTTCAAAAAATGCTAATCCATTCTTATCAACCGAATATTATCAGCATTGAAACATTTTCGACTTCTATTCAATATTTGTTGTGGTCTTGGGTGATCGTACGTAGTGGAGGTCGAAGGTAGAACATTTTCAAAAACAATGTTGCATTTAAATTATTATTTGAATGTGTATGTATTTGTATGTGCAGATGTTTCTACATTTGTAACAGATTTCGCTGATCACGGCAAATTTTTTTTTTTCTAAATTCATTTCAATTTTTAGCAACACTATTTGGTAACAAATACCATTGTCTTTTAACCCCACTATATGAGAGTAGTGAATAACTTTGCCATTTAGGAATTGCGTATTTGGGAAAACCAAATTCAGCACTTTTATTTACATTAATGGCTAAATAACGGCGAGTTGTTCAAAATAACGACGCTTTACATTATTCTGGTTCAAAAGGGTAGACATTTTGATGAGCGATTAGCCTCATCTTATATTGTCTGTTGGCTTTAATAAGAAACATTTACTTATTTAAGGAGCAGAAAATTCATATGAGACCCTTGAAAGGACAGCCTGTATGTAAGTAAATTTTTGAGCCGTTTGTCAAAAAGGTGCGACCTTGATTGGTATTTCTTGTTAGATTCTTTGAAAAGTATACCCCACAAAATTTTGGAGAATGGAAAGCCTGAAGAAGAGTAAGACGAAATTGTTACTACACTGCTCGCACTGCTCATTAAGGGGTTACATTGGTTTACGGTTTTCAAAATATCGATTTTTTTATTGTCTTATTAAATTCTACAACACCTCTGGAATATTGTCGTAAATTTTCAAGTCGGTACAAGCAATAGTTTCGGATAAACGGCCTTGAGAACTTGTGCGCTCGAGGCTAGCAAGGCTCTAATTGCGCCGTCTTTAAATAGGGTTTTCTCGAAACTGTGTTTTTGGAGTCAGTTGGCAAGATTTCTCGAGAACTAATCAACCAAACTTCATGAAATTTTACATATGTTCGTTTTTGAGATACAATTCTTAAAGACTTGGTCGAAGGATTTTTTTTATTACAACAATTTGAAAACAAGTCATGAAATTTTTATTTCTATTAAATGTTTCCAAAAATCCAATTTTCAGTTTTTATACCCTAAACAGGGTATATTAAGTTTATCACGAAGTTTGTAACACCCAGAAGGAAGTGTTGGAGACCCTATAAAGTATATATATAAATGATAAGTGTGTTAAGATGAGTCGATTTAGCCATGTCTGTCCGTCTGTATATATACGAACTAGTCCCTCAGTTTTCAAGATATCGTATTGAAATTCTGCAAACGTCATTTTCTCTTCAAGAAGCTGCTCATTTGTCGGAACTGCCGGTATCGGACCACTATAACATATAGCTGCCATATAAACTGAACGATCGGAATCAAGTTCTTGTATAGAAAACTTTCACATTTGACAATGGATTATTTTCTAAAGCAACAATGTAATCTCCGAGAAAATTGTTCAAATCGGTTAACTATAGCATATAGCTGCCATATAAACTGAACGATCGGAATCAAGTTCTTGTATAGAAAACATTCACATTTGACAATGTATCTTCACGAAAATTGGTATACATTATTTTCTAAGGCAAAAATTTTCGAAAAAATTGTTTAGATCGGTTAACTATATCATATAGCTACTATACAATTTGAACAATCGGAATCTAGTGCGGGTATGGAAAACTTTTGCATTCGACATGGTATCTTCACGAATTTTGAAACAGATTACTGCTTAATCTTCGAAAAATTGTTCAGATCGGATTACTCTAGCGTAAAAGAAATGCACCTGTGAAGGGTGTATGTGCTTCGGTGTAGCTGAAGTTAACGTTTTTTCTTGTTTTTACTTTATATGTTCCTGTAAGGAGTTCTCCTGCCAATTTTTTTTTCCGAGGGATCACAGTCGCAATGGCCGAGTTTAAAATATTTTTTCAGCATTTCTTTAGTATAGTGTCATATAGTGTATGTTTGTAACAATAAAAAATTCTAATAAAATATTTCATTTTTAATATGAGAAAAAAATTGTTAAAAAAAGGCCGGATGTAGCCCCTTACAATATATTAGAAAGATGATTTTGTCATAAGCATTATTTCATAAAAAAACAAAAACATTGCAGTGTTCAGATGGATGAAAGCTATATGGGATTCTTAGTTGTTTGGAGAAGCACACAACGTACTGAGTGTGCGGTTGCAAAGTCCAGCCAGAGTAAATCACGGAAAAAATTTGAAATATTTAAATTACCTCCAATGAAACTTAAACGACATTCCATTTTTCGGATAGCAGTACAGCATCACATAAACATACATAAATAGGAGGGAGGCATATGGGATACATAGAAGAGGTGTGAATGCCAATTATGCATATCACTGAATTAAGAAATATATTTTATAAAATTAAAATTGTTTTTGTACCAAAAACAGCAATTATATGCTAAAAACGGAATGTAATTTTATAGCTGTGTATCTATCTATAAAATATTGAAAGAATAAAAAAAATCACAAATCCTATTTATTTTTATTGTCACAATTTGTAGTCATATACAGAATGTATCATCATTTATATCTAACACAAGTGGGACTTTTTTCTTAAAAAATACCCGCTGCCAAGTATGGTGGCATATGAGACAGAAAAAAAATATATATATATTGCATATTCTCTAGTATTTAAATTCCACGAGAAATTTCACTTTCATCAACAATATTTTTTTTTGTTGATATACATTCAGAATTTCATATATTTTTCTATACTTATTTATACTATATGAGCATGAATAACACAAAGGATGACTCAGAAATAATTGATCCAGTTAGCCTTACCTTGGTATGGGCACTGCAACTCGGCGACGCGTGAATGTGCGCAACGTCACAATGAGACGCGATGACTTAAGCAAAAACTCCATATTGCAGTTTATTTGTTACAATAATGCGTGTATGTCTGTGTGTGCGTGACAGCTTTTAGGCACAAATTGATTGCATCAATTAAAAATACTAATTACCGCTGCTTAAATTTTTGGACTTAATGTATATTTCTTTATCCAAAAACATAAATCAACAACATTTTATTGAAATCTGTATTAATTTGGCAACAGTGGTTATCAGTAAATGTGTGCCACGAAATATATTCAATCAATTATTAACACAGGCTGACACAATAACTGCTTTATATGTGTACTAGTGATTATTTGATAATTAAAAAGTACTTGTGTGACGTGCTATAGACATTGAGAGTATCATAATGTCAAATATTTTCAATTTTAGCAAATGATCCTAGAAGAGAAGAATTGGAAATATAGAAATAATTATATATTATCATTACAAACATTCATGAAAATATATTACGACTTTACGACTGTAGTGGTTTGCAAGCGTGTTGACCCATTGAACTTGCACTGACAACATTTTAGTTAAATAGTTGCATGGCACAGATAAGCACACCATATGTGCCGCTTTTAGGCGCGTGCAATTGCCACATACATATTTACATCCGCTCATAAGTGCATGCGCAATTAAGTGAAATATTATATGCCATATTGTTGGACTAATTAACCTTTTGTACATTTGCTCAGGAATGCATGTACTCGTATGTATAAATGTGTATGTTTGCTGTGATTTATTGTAAGCGTGTACCTCATATTCGTGTCAATCACTTTTCACATAAGATTAACAATTGCTTACTCAGTATTATTATTTAATTGCAGCAATAACTAATACATAATTAGCTCAGAATATTTGTATATTAAAGGATTTCAAAGTAGAACGAATAGACTAAAACGATTTTGGAATATATTAAAGTCCACTTCAATTAATTTAAAGGGCCATATTTGATAGTATAGTACTTAAAAATTAGCTGCTTGTACTTAAAAGTCGAATATAGGTATGAACAGCTAATGAGCGACAAAGCATATGCAGATTTTCAAAGCAAATAAAATACGGATTTGTGATTCTAAGCCTAAATAAATTTTAAAATAATTCTCATTCGAACTCTAAGTTGCATTACATTTTCATTCCTCAAAATATTTATATTTTCTTTAAAGATTTGTAGTTTAGCATTTATAGGAACTACAGGCCGTATGAGTAACACACCTCCATATTTTAATAATATGTATTGAATGGGCGAAAAATATTGAAAAAATTAATATAATCATTTTGTTCTAGATTCATATATAGTTTAACACCTTAGTTAGCTTAAATGTATTTCCAAACAATAAAATTCACTTAAAAAAGTGTAAAAACAAGTAAATGCTTCCTTAAAAGAAATGCCACCATGTCGTATGAGCAACATCTTTCATTCTAAAGGTTCTTTTAATTTCTTTCATGACAATTTATATCTCTGAGCGAAAGTTAAAAAACTGAACATTAGAAATAAATTTGTGTTCAACATAAGCATTCATAAAACAATAAACACTTTATTTTAGGTTGTCACGAAGCCATAGTTCTTTTCACAGGTCTGAAAGCGTAACCGGCCAACGGTTTTCATCCAACGCCAAATGTTTTGCTAGTTCTTTCTAGCCACATTGTTTAATATAAGCAAATTTCAAGTCGAATTAAAGTTACTTAATAAGTAAAAAGTAAGCAAAGGACTGAGTTTGAATGTAAGCGAACTTTTTATACTCTTGCAGCTTGTAAGGATCAAAGCCGGCGATCCATTATAGTAAATATAGAACTCATACGCTGAACGACATAAAGTTTGTTATCATTATACAATGTAGCATAATTTGTATATACAGGATAAGGCCAACCGGAGGTTTGATAATTATATACAGGTATCAAGTATATGGCGTCTAAAATATGTATTTGTATCGATTTTATCTATTAACAAGCGACATACTAACAGTTTCCTTAGTTTCATTAATTTACACTTATCATTGCCTATATATGTATATGGAGTAAGGTCGGCCGAATTTTCGAAATTCGTGATATGCGGCTTGTGTAAGTTTTCACCTGATTTTATCTATCTTAGACACAAAGATACGTTGTTATTAGTAAAACTCGCTGTTTCGTTTTCACTAATATTACTCACATATTGGACGATATATGCGATACAAAGAAAACCTGAATTTCGAAAACCTCTGTATTAGGTATATGGCAGTTAACATACAGACACATTGTTATCAGGAAAGGATTTGCTCCGAATTTCAATAACATATCTTACAGATTGATCCATATTTTCGATACAATGATCAATGTAAGAACTGGGATCAATATATTCGGTATCTGGCGGCTTGAACAGTTGTATTTCGATTTTGAAAAATTTTGATCATAAGCTGGCTTACGTTAAGCGCAGTATTTGGACACAATTTTATTCCCATACATTCAATGACGCTTGAATTGTATACCGGAAAGTGAATAAATCAGGTGGAATTCAAAATTGTGTTATATGGCGAGTGGTCGTGGTTATAGTCCAATTTCATTTTCGCCTGGGCCGTGCCACGTGCATCGTTTTATTTTGACCTCGGCTTCTATAAAGCGCTCTCGCACTACTGAGGTGTAAAATTTAATGTCTCCGGCGTACTTATTTATGGATTTATCGTGCCTTCAGTAGTTTAATTTAGTACGGTTATGCCCATCTCGAGCTCAACGAATTCGTCCTAATTTTTTTGCCAAACAACCCAAGGATCAAGTGCATTAAGATCGTAATTTGCAAAGTTGTCGCTATACGGCGAAATCTGCTCGCTGAGAAGGTTATGTGAAGGAGGTTAACATGTAAATTGTATTCTTAGACTTGAATTAATGAAGAAATCAGTGTCTTCATTCATAAAAATATGCGCCGTATAGCGACAACTTTGCATTTTTTTGCTGTTCATGGGATCAGAGTCCCATATTTTTGAACACTGATTCTTATGTAGAATTTAACGAGGAATCGAATGGAAAAGTCAATTTTGAAAAAAAGTTGATGGAAAAGCACAAGAAACCGAGTTTTTGGAAAAAAATGTTTTTTTTTTTGGATTTTGAAAATTTTTTTGGTTTATGAAAATATTTGTATCAGAAAGCTGAGATTTTTTTTACATAAAATTGGATAACTTAAAAATATTATTCACTCAATTTTGAGGTCGTTAAAAATAAAAGAAATAGTAATTTTTTTGTTTGATCTCAATTTGAATTGCGCGCCAAAAAACAACGGAGCAACTTTGACCATTAAAGAGTTAACAGATATTCTTCTTTTGGTCTATATTATGATATTCTAATAAATAAATAAAATATTTGTTATATTATATAAATGTTTTATGCGCAGATAATGCGGGAATCACTGCAGCAGTCAAATACCTTTCTTTAGCGCCGCGGAAGATCCCGTCCTCAAAAAGAATATTTGTTTTCTTTTGTGCATTCGTAAAATATTTAAAAATGTACACTTTAAATTTTAAAACAGTTAAACAAATTTATTTTTCTAATTACCAAAAATCGATTTTTATATACTGTAACACTGGGTGTGCACGTTCAATCATAGTACACTACATTGTTTTGTCTAAAAATGAAGCAAAACATACTTTCCACAGAGAAAGTCAACACTGAGTTCATCTACTTACACTACTGTCAGTAGCATTATATTATATCTATTTTATTATCTGCGCAGCCATAATAAAGTATGCTTGATAAATCTCTAAATGAAGTACATAACAATATAAGAAGTATACAACTTTATGCAGATACTTGTCAAAAGACAACCTTGTCGTAATTAACCCATTATTTCTGCTCAAAATATTGTGATATGTGCGCAATCACAATGATATCTAATCAATCTAAAATATTTGCACAGTAAAAGATACGATTGCGTATTTATGTTTCTATATAAATATTTGCTGTATAAACAGAACAGTGTGAAACATACGAGTATATAGCATACCTACATATGTATATACATATGTACACTAGGAGTGATTTGCGAAATGTTGTAGAAGTTTGTATTTTATATTAAGCGACCTTGAACTTGAGGCTTATTTTTTGTATAATTAATTTATATTTGCACACACATATACTCGTAAGTACATATTGTGCGTTAAAGTTTATCTTACGGATATTTTTACAATAATTTCAAACGATTGTTGCTCTCATTGCTGCAGCATAAGCACTTTTGTATACTTAATAAGCCAATTATTCGAGATATTATTGAATATTGTTGTTGTGTATATACGGAATAGATTTCTTGTTATTGAAATATCACTGCATACAAGTGACCTTTATAACAAATATTGCTTGTGATCATCAAAAATTTATTTATGCATAAATATAAGTACGCATTCGCTATAATTGCAAAATAAATGCCTACACATACAATATAAATATATCAGACAATAATTTTTTGCTGTGCATATTGTACCTTCAATAAATTAAGGTCAGTAGACCTGGTCTATTGAATTATCCGTGAAAAGCAAAAACCAAACTAAGCTGAGACAGGTCTTTGACCTAAAACAACACATTTTTGTATATGTTGAAGCAATAGAATACTAAGAAACATGCGCAATTTAGACTTATCGAATAGGAACTGTATTTAGTTAGATATGAATGATATGGCCTTTCTAAGAACAATAGTTTCATTAACTTATCTTTCAGCGGGAAAAAATACGTACATAAAGTAGTTGTTACAAAGGCAAGCAATTAAGAAAATAAAAATCTGCTTCTCACTAAAGGCTTACAAAAATAAGACTAGATTTACAAAGGTAATGATATAGACGAAAATAGTAGAATAGGAAAGAAAAAATGATCAATGCCATACTAGAACTATATAAGAAATAAAATTTCGCACGTTTCTTTTCTACCCAAGCAGCTTCTCATTTGTCGGAGCAGCCGATTTCAGACCGATCCATATAGGATATATGTAGCTGACAGACAAACTTGTCAATCAGAAAAATATTCTTATGCAATTTTTTTTTTATTTGACGATGCCACGAGACTATGCTACAATTTCCGAATATACTGCTTAGAGCGGACTACTACAGCATATACATAAACTGACCGATCATAATCAAGTTCTAGTAAAGCAAACTCTATTTGACTAGATTCCTTCAGGTCGATCTATGACCAATCAACAACAAAATCACTTGAGTGTTATTTATATCAAACAACCGAGGATAGAAAGAACTAGCAACAAACTTAACAGTCAATGCCGGTTAGCTGACCATCAGTTCATCAAATAATTGGATCTTTTTCAATATTTTTTTTGTTATGAACTTTATTATTCTGTTAATTAGTTAGCAAAATTGAAGTTCAGTATCGATATCATATTACATACATGAAAAAATAAATCGGGAACCGATTTTTAATAGCTAAAGAAGAAAAACGGAAAACCATTAATTCTTCGTTAAAAGTACCTCGGAAAGAATTTTGTCTGAGGTTTTCTCAATACAATTTCTTCAAAGAGTTAATCTTTAATTTTTTACAACGAAAACATATGCAGTAAGTGTTTCAATCAATATATATTGTAACAAAAAAGTGCCCGGAAATTGTAATTAAACTCCCAGTTAAATGATATTTCAAAAAATATATATTTTGCTAAGTTGTTAGGTCTGTTCTTATTTACTATGCCATATATGAACGCGATCTGTAAACCAGTTTTTTTACAGCAGCTGCTTAAGTGGGTACATCTCAGAAGTGCGTTGCGATTTTTACAATGGGTAAAAATATCCAACAAAGAATTTGTCCAAAATTTTGT
Organism: Bactrocera correcta; assembly: GCA_027475135.1. Taxonomy (NCBI): domain Eukaryota; kingdom Metazoa; phylum Arthropoda; class Insecta; order Diptera; family Tephritidae; genus Bactrocera; species Bactrocera correcta. The sequence continues at coordinate 16,300,022 of CM050326.1, forward strand.
ATTTCTAACCAAATTTCGTCTGCGGAATCCTTGGGAATGTTAGAAAATGCTTACATTGCTTCAGTTTTATCAAAAACATAAGCCTGCGAGTGGTACAAAACTTCAAAGGCGTTCGAAGAATGGTGAAGGCATGTCTAGCCCTGACTAATTTCGACCTTTTGAACTGATGAAAATATTAAAAAGTTATGGTGCTCGAAAAGCGTCAGGCAAGTATTAGAGATATAGTAGGAGAGCTCGACACCTATCGCAAGACCGTTCGAATGATTTTGGTGGCTATTATGGGTTCGACGGCCCGACGAAACTTAATTTTCTTTCAAAAAGAATACGATTGTGGCTGAATTTAGTACCAAAAACACAATGAACACCATCGATCAACCACCGTATTCACCAAATTTGGCTCCGCGTGAATTTTTATTGTTCCCCAAACTGAAAGTGCCGCTCCGTGGAAAGCGTTTTCAGTCGATCGAAGAGATAAAACAAAATTCGCTGAAGGAGATGAAGACCGTCCCAAAAAGTGCTTATGAAAAGTGTTTCGAGGTTTGAAAATCGTTGGCATAACTATATTACATCTGCTGGGGATTACTTTGAAGGCGACCAAATAAATATTGATGAATGTATACATAAAAGCATATCTATGAAACAATAAATCGGGAACTGATTTTCAATAGCTAAAGAACAAAAAACCTAAAATAATTAGAAGTACCTCGGAATGAATTTTGACTGAGACTCTAAATATAATTTCTTCAAAGATTTCAACTTTAATTTTTTTACAAGGAAAACATATGTACATATATAAGTCATAAATGTTTCCATGAATATATGTTTGTTTTCATTATATAAATGTTAAGTAATTCAGTAGTAAATGTTAGTAGTAAAGGAAATTTAACTATTTTTAAACATTATAGAAATTGGAGCATGCATCTCGAAAATATCTACCAGCCAAAAATTACTCCACTATTTATGTTTACTCAAATAGTCCTAAAATTAACGTAAAACATTATCTTCTCATTGATTAATCAGTTACGCCTCAACTGAAAACTCGACCATAAAAAATCTTTCGTTTTTTCAGGCCAAAAATTACCGCAGAGCTACATAACATACATGTATACGTACGCCTTACCCAAATGAAAACCGGGTAGCTATCAAAAACTGAAGTCATATTTGTAGATATATCTCAACCGGAGAGACGAAAAGCTGGTATTCATTTTGTGTATGAATTGCCACTTATCGTAACGACGCCTAGTCTTTTAAATGGTTATGTGATAAGTTACTTAAATTACATGGCAATTACCTCACAAGATATAAAAGCAAATCCCGCGGTGGCTCGTAATCGTTTACAATATTCTCCTGTTGTTGCTGTTGTTTACCGGTAGCCACATTGTCTGCATCGACGATACCAAAATCGTCGTCATTGTCACTGTCACAGTCACAGTCACAGTTGCAGTCACTGTCACTGCCATTTTCGTCGTCGTCATCGTCGTGGTCGCGTTCATCGCCTTCGCTATACACATTTGCGGTATCGTCGCTACGACGCTCGGCGCATACAACGTGATAGTTGTTGTCTTTATCGTTGTTGTTATCAATGCGGCTGTTCACATCGATCGAATGAAACGCGTTGTTGTTATTGCTGTTGGAGTGCGTGAATGCGTTATGTGCTGGCGCAAAATTGGCTGGCGGCACACCTTTTTGTTGGCATTGTTGTTGTCGCTTTTTATGTTGCTCTCCACGTCGTCGATGTCGGTGCTTGTCTTGTTTCGCTTTTTGCTTTTTCGTTGGCGACACACAGCCGTCTTTGTTTGCCACTGCTTCGGCATCGAATGCATGCGCCGTTACATTGCCCGCCAATGCTGCTGCTGCGGCCGCTTTGGCAGCATTCGCATTTGCGTTCGTAATTTCCAGTTGTCGCGCCGCCAGACGTTGTTTCATTTGCACCGTAGAGGTCATTGCTGAGGTCTTTGCCAATGCTTCCGCAATTGCGAATTTCTCACGGAAGTCCTTCAGCATGGCCATCTCATGTTGATCAACGACTGGGCCAGTCGTAGCCGTAGCTTTGTCGTTGTGACAGTGAGTGTGACCACCATCGTAGCGTTCGTCGTCTGGTTTGATGGCGGTGGCGGTTCCATCAGCCAGATCACGTGCTGGCTTGCTTAAATTATTGACAAACTGAATGAATTTGTTCGTATCGTTTCCAGCCTTTTCCTTTATTTCGTCAACAAAACTGGAATCACTGTCCGTATCGTTCGTGTTTGCTGTTAAAATATCCGTGAGAAATTTTTTACGCTGAATGGCAATACATGAGGGCGGGCGCATACTATTCGTAGGCGTCTCTGCTATAGTGGCGGACGTGACTAGCTGATTGGGGAGAGTTATTGATCTCTCTACAACTGCCGCTACTCTATCGACTTCATCTACACCGTCCGCCTTCTGTTCATGCATTGAATTGGCACATACTGTATCCACTGAGTGAGTGTGTTGCAGTTGTGGTCTTTGCTGTAGACATGTCTCTTTCACATACTCAGCCAAAGTCTCCTGAGATTTCAAGGCCAACGCGGATGGCGGCTCTAAACCGGCCAAACTCAAACGCAATCGACACTCTTCTGTGCATAGCCGACGACACATCTCATTGATGGCCAAGGCGCGTGCGCCCATATCGCCTGGCGCACTATCAGTACACGTCATACAGGGTGTATAGAATACTGAATTGCCCACTATGGATACGGCGTGCTCATTGTCTGAGCCATCATCACCATTGCTGCTACACTCTGAGACGAGTAAGTCGTATTCCTTTTCAAGGTTGAGCTCATCACTCGAAGAGTGCGCCTCGTCATTTCTGTTGTCCTTGTCAGCGTCATGGTTATCATACGTATTGCTTGAGTTAGAATTGGGTTCTAGTTGAAAAAATAGCGGCGGTCGCTCCTCATCCGGTGTACGTCCATCACGCATGTAACTGTTACGCATAGAAGACATGGTAGGTGGCGCAAAATGTAGGAGTAACGATGTGACGGGCATAGCTTTACCCAGTGTGGGTGTACGGCGGTGACCATAACGTTTGGTCCCCTCAGCACCCAGTGTATCTTCCTGTTGTGATTGCATGGTATGTGCCAATTGAGCTTTGACCACAAGTTAAGAGTGTGTGTTAGTATATAAAGTAGCAAAAGAACCTGGTTAGAAGTTCTCCATACAATCGATACAAAAACTCTGTATTTTGAGTAGATTTGATTTACTCGTCTTAAATAATTTATATTTTTAATAATATTATTTATATATTTTATTTATTATTCACTGGCTCTTCACATTATTTATGAGTTTCTCTCTAATCCCTTTTATTTATTTTTATATTTTAAATCCACAAATTCACTCAATACTGTTTATAAATTTATGTTTTAATTAAATAAAAATCTCGTTGATCTTCACTTTTCCTTTAACCGTTTCTAGTTATTTGTCAACTGTATGTCAGCTAAGTTCAGCTCAATTTGGTTCCGCACAATTCAACTCGCGTGTGCACTTTACGTTTAGAACATTGAACTAGTAATCCGAGCAGCAAGCGGCATTTCTTATTTATATTCGCTAGATCGAGGCTAACAGCATTCACAACGTCGGCTAGCAGGCTGGCTAACTAGCTAGCTGTTTGGCTTGGTGGGCTGCTAGTCATTGCACAGTGATGCAAAGTTGCCTGTTGTGTGGAGAAAAATTTGCGCGACTAAAGCTTTTCAGTATTTCAGAGCCAACTCCAATGCAATGACCACTGTAGATGCTGTCATTCTTCGTTTTCTTTATTGGTGTAGACATCGCTTACGCTGTTATAGCCGAGTTTACAATGGCGCGCCAGTTGTTCTACCTTTTCACTGTTCCAATTGGAGATTCCAAGTGTAGTCAAGACCTTCTCCACCTGGTTTTTCCAACGGAGTGGAGGTTTTCTTCTTCCTATGCTTCTTAGAGCTGGAGTGTTTTCATCCATTCGGACGACATGAGCTAACCAACGTAGCCGCTGTCTCTTAATTCGATGAACGTGGTATATTTTGTACAGCTCATCGTTACATCGACTGCGGTATTCGACGTTGCCACTGCCGCAGAACCTTCCTCTCGAAAATCAGATGTTGTCATCGTCCATGCCTCTGCAACGTATAGCTAGGACAGGGATGATGAGTGACTTGTAAAATTTGGTATTTGTTCGTCTAGAGAGCACTTTACTACTTAATTGCCTACCAGTTGATAAGAGTTATTCTGAGTTAGATTTTGTGGCTGACATTGTGGTTGTTGTTAAGGCTGGTTCCAAGATAGATGAAATTATCTACGACTTTGAAGTTATGACTGTCAACAGTGATGTATTAGTTTTGCTCCTTTTCGTGCTGACAAAAGCTGCTTTGAAACCGACGAAGAGATGGTGTGTGTCGATTCTCTTTCCACGGGTTTTTTCAAAGATTTGAAGCCTGGTAAATATCTGGTCTGTTGTTGATTCTCCAAGCCTAAAGCCACACTGAGAAGTTCCAATCAGAGTGTTAGATGCTGTCATTAAGTACCATAATTAAGGTGATATAAATCCGTTATCTCACCTTAAGAGGAAAATACATGCTCAGATATTGGTACTCCTAATCATTGGAAGGATTCATCATAATGAGAACAAGTAAGGAAGGGCTAAGTTCGGGTGTCACCGAAGATTTTATACTCTCGCATGATAAAGTGATAATCGAGATTTCATTATCTGTCATTTACATATTTTTTATTTTGCTGTAAAATTAATTAGAATAGATCAATTTGTGTACTTTGAGTATTGAAATGTATTTTCATTTATATGTACGTGTATGTATTATATAGAGAAAGCATCAGATGGAATTCAAAATAGCGTTATATTGGAAAAAGGCGTGGTTGTGAACCGATTTCACCCATATTTCGTACATGTCATCAGGGTGTTAAGAGAATATTATATACCAAATTTCATTGAAATCGGTCGAGCCGTTCCTGAGATATGGTTTTGGTCCATAAGTGGGCGACAGACGGACGGACAGGCAGACGGACGGATATACAGACATCCGGATTTCGACTCTCTTCGTCACCCTGATCACTTTGGTATATATAACCCTATATCTGAATCTTTTAGTTTACAAACAACCGTTATGTGAACAAAACTATAATACTCTTCTTAGCAACTTTGTTGCGAGAGTATAAAAACTTCTTTCTAAAATACACTTTTAGGAATTTTTTGTATCCACTTTGTTAGAAGAGGAATAAGATGCAGGTAATGTAGCAATTTGATTCCATTAAATATTTAATTTATTATTATTTTATCATGTTTACAATTGGTTTTCATATTTTAACTGGATTAGTCTTCGATTTTGGATTTAAAATTCTTGTAAGTTAGTTTCTAACTGACCCCAAACCGCGGCATTAATTTTGGTCCAGCAATTTTAATCTCCAATTTCTAATAATCCAATAATGACAATTTTATACGATGTAATGCTTTTTAAGCTCCTTAATATTGGAAAGTCATACAAAATTATCTGATTTCTTCATCGAAAATAAAATTTAATCATTAGCTAGTTTTAATCATTTAGTCCATTTTAATTTTTCGCTTTTAGCAAAACTGTAATATTTTATTTTATTCGTGCTCAAAGTGTATGCTGAACCACAGTGCAAGGCGTCGTTGCCATATAAACTTCGTCATTGTTGCAATTATTGCTGCTGTTGTTTTTGTTGTTATTATGTGTTGTCCGAACGCACACATACACTGTCAGCATACTATACAGTTACCTACAGGTAAATATAGCGTCGCTTTATGTCAGACTGTCAAAAAAGCCAGCTGTTGGTAGTGTTTTTGTTGTCAGTTGATTAGTTTGCCAAAAGTGCTATTGAATTTCTTATTGTCATTGTTTTTGTTGGTCAACACTGTAGTTTTTTGCAATTTATCATTACTTCGCTTTGAAATTGAGTTGTTTGTGGTTTTGTTCATTACTTTGTTGTGACTTTGGCGTAATATCAGTCAAAATAGTAAACAAAACACTGCAACTAAGGATGAACAAACAATTTTCGCGCTTTCTCGGCGAGTTATTATGAGTTGGTCATTAAGGATACCTAACATCTACGTAAGTGCCGTACAACAAATGTAATGGCATTCTTACCAAACATTCTTATGTTTGTAATAAAATTGTTTTTTAAATTTTTAAACTTTTTTGGACATTATAAAATACATATCTATGAAAAATTGTCATTTGGATACTTACTATAAACAAGGAATTTGTAGAAGTTTGATAAGAACGTTTGCACATATTTATATAAAAAGTTTGATTACGTTCATAATTATTGCGAAACAAATCATATATTAAACCCTTCTTTTTCAAAATGTGCATTCACGTTGACTTTAACTAACAAAATATCCGGTTCCGTACACACCCATTTCTGTTTACTCAGATTGGTTGACATAACGACTGTGTAAAGATTACAAAGTATACATACATACTTTTGCTAAATATGTTTTGTGAAAATTTCTACATAAAGTGTTGAGACGGAACAAATTTCTTTTAACTAGAGATATAATAAAATGAACTAGAAAGGTCTAAGTTCGAACGGAAAACAACTAAATATTATTATTTTTGTGTTTTTATGAACATGGATGTATATGTGAAGCCTTAACCTTGAATAAAATAATTCAAATCGGCTTCCGTTGATAACCTCTCTCACAAGCCAAGCAACTTTAAATATTAAAAAAAAAAAATTAGTACGAACTCAAACTATTTTGACAAAATTATTAACATTACCATATACATATGAAAAGGTAAATTTTTGATAATCGGACACTTTCTCATTGTTCACAGGATGGTCGTTTTATTTATATATAAAATGAATAATTAAATTGTAGTTCACAAAGTTTATTAAAAATAAGAGATAATATAGCACGGGAGGCTGCGTTCACTTTGGCGGTTGAAAATCAAGTGTTGCTTTTGATGTGCCGGTGATGCCACTCAGATAGGAAGTAATATTTCGCATAGGGTTACCTTACACATAGCACTTTTATTCGCAGACCCCATCGAATCTCGACTTTCTAAGCAGCAATCTTTCAAGTAATGTATGTCGGATTTGACTGAACCTAACTTAGAATAGGATAACAATGTGAAAACGGAACTCAATCGAAAATTAATCCGAATGAGATCATAATGCCTTAACGATAAATAACATTATATTACACATTGCACTATAATAACGGGTGATCCAGTAGATTTACTTTTTCAAAATCCTTTTTTTGACAGATCACGCGTGAATCGTGTCAAACTGTCATGTTTGTTTTGTTTAGTATTGTTTGACATGTCATCATAGAAAGACTTACGCCTTTAAAAATCGTTCAACTTTATTACAAAAAAAAAAAAAAATCAGTAAAGAAAGTGTTTCGCGTACTTCGCTCTAATTATTGTCAATATAATTGGCCTACTGAGCGTGATATTCATGCCTTGATACCCAGCATTCATTATTGGATAATATTTGACCGAATATACCACGTCCAACACACAGTGTATAACAGATGTATAACAGATATAGCTGAGAATGTACACGAAGACCGCGGAGAGTCGATTCGGGGGCCATTCCCAGCAGCTCAAACTGACTTATGGAACGACTTAGCGCATTTTACGTCAAGATCTTAAGTTGAAAGCATGAAAAATAAAGTCTGTACAAGAACTTAAGCCGCTCGATCTTCTCAAGTGACATTACTTCGCTTTTTGGGCGCTTTAAAACTTCCAAGAAGATCCGACGTTTTTAAACCAAATTTTGTTCAGCGACGAGGCCTATTTCTGGTTCAATGAGTATGTAAACAAGCAAAATTGCAAATTTGAGATGAAGAGTGCTGGTGAGATCCGTCAATGCCTGAAATTGAAGCTCGTGATCTCGGTGAAATTTGGTATCAACAAGACGGCGCCACTTCTCACACATCGCATCAATCAATGGATTTATTGTGAAAACACTTCGGTGAGCAGATAATATCACTTTCTGTGCCGGTGGATTGACCACCAATATCGTGTGATATCTTTCTTCTGTTAGGACAATCCCGCTTCTATTCAGATCTTGGAGGAAAACATCACGTATGTCATTCGACAGTTGCCAGTTAAAATGCTCGAACGAGCCATCAAAAATTTGACTTAACGAATGGACTATCTGGGACATAGCTGCGGGCAACATTTGAGAAAGATAATCCTCAAAAATAAATGCCAAATAATGTTCTTTTGAATTTTATTGTTTTTTCTTTAAAAAAGTAGGGAACCTCGTAATATTAGTATGATTTATTTGCCATAGATGACAGGCTTCTCAAAATATTTTTCTTCGCTGAAACCTCATTTTCCTTTTTCATACTCTGAACCATTTTGTTTACAAATTCACAACTCAGCTCGCAATTAAACGATCGAAAGTGCTATGCAAAATGTAGTTATTTGATTTGTTGTTTATCAATTGAAGGAGTTATTCAGTCTGTGGAAGCTGCACATCAACAATTGTATTGTAAATATGTACATATTTAAAATTATACAAAAAAAATATGTTGTTTATGTACGATCGATATTTTATTTATATTCATATTTACTAATACTTCTTTTTACTTGAGTATTCGCAGTTCAAGGCAAATTTCGTGCAGCACGTGCCATTGTTATTTTTTAACTCATTTCTTAATTAATTAATCTTAATTATACCTACAAACATATATTGTGGTAAAGCTGTATTGAATGTGAGAACAACTATTAAATAATTGAAAGCCTGAATATAGTACTAATAGACATTTCAAGTTATGGATTGGCTTACGATGCGGCACACACTTTCAAAACGAGGATTAAAAACATCTGTGTACCATATTTTCACACCACAAACAAGTATGTGGCAATTCTCATAATCCAACATTTGGTCGAGTGCTTAAATGATTTATTGAGCGACATATTTAATATATTTTGATATTTTTAAAGTATGATGGGTTGAGTTGATTAAGCTTCGTCCGTTTGTCTGTTTGCGAAAGGCCTCTCTAGTCAGCATGAATTGGAGTGCGGAGATCGGAGTGGTTCGCGGCTGCCCGCAGGGTTGCACTCTATAAGTGTTGTGCATATTCGGATGATCTTCTTCTTCTGGTTGAAGATCTTCAAGCGGTCTGCGTTAGAGCGGGCGGGAGGACAATTTTTACAAATTCTAAATACTTAGACACTCCAAGTGGGGGTGGAAATATCGATAAAAAAAATGATGACATTTGTAAGGGTAGATTGTCGCCGGTTCGTCCACATTTTGTCCGGGTAAACAGAGGCAGCATTAGGTATGTGACGCAAGTCAAAAGGCCTTAATGTGTTTTTACTGCGAAATGATAGGATTTCCGATTATGATGTGGAGGGGGCAGGAGGCTTCTAAATGATAGGGTCAGATGTAGGTGGCAAGACCGTTGGAACAATAGTTCCATGGGGTCAAACCCCTGGTCACCAGTTCAGAGCAATATGGAGGATCAACTGATGACCCGTCGGGGAGTATCGTGGTGGTTGTGGTTAACACCCGAATACGTGAAGAACTGACACTTTGTCAATTGAATGGGAAGTTGCATTGCAACCGGCTGCCAGACCCAAAGTTCGGCAAAGGTTTTAGATGGGTCTCAAACTCTACCAATGTAATTAGGGTGTCTATTCCACATGTCAATTGGTACTGTAAATGGCTGACATTTTTAGGGCTTTGATCAACGCATTAATTTGCCTTTGAGCGTGGGATAAGGCTGACGCCCACGTTAAACACACCGGACGTTGACCGATCAAGATATCTTTTATGGAATATTTAGTATTTGTGATGGGTATTCGATGTTAACATTTATTCCTTTTATTTAATTTAAAAGCCATACTTAGACTCGAAAGACTTATGGTTGAGTTCCTCGTATTGGCATTGAAACGATAGCAGACTCCAACTCATTTTGTTGTTATTTTAGGGACAAAGGGTACAACCCAAGTAATTTTGCTGTTTGCTGCCGTGGGAATAAGCTCTCTCACAGATCATCAAAATCAACAACCTTTAAAAGGTGAGTTCTGTTGTCATTTCATGCTTTGTTTTCGGTCTGGAAAATCAAAAACCGAAACAAGTAACGAAATTTCGCTGAACGAATCAAAAAAATTTATAAATTGTTAAACTGCTCCTCAAAAGGTATATGACCTTTTTGTTCTTTTTTCTGTTGCTAACTCACGGTTAAATGGCATAAAGTCTTAAGCAAATAAACGATCCGTATAAAATAACACGACATTTCTCTTATTATAAATTTTAATTATTTTAATAATCTATCTACTGAATTACAGTTAAAGATATAATAATTAGCAGTCTGAACTCAATGTATTCGCTAAATTAAGCTGCTTTAGATTGATAGCAAATATTTATAAAATTTATCAAGAAATATTGTGTTGTTACAGATAAACTGCTTAAAGTCATAGATATGTACATATTTATATGAAAAATCCGACATTAATTTACAGTAGGCGCTGCAAGCTAATAAGCCTTGGCTATTTTTATATTCTCTCATTTCTCTAACACTAAAACTGCTAATAAATATCTTACACACCTCTCTACGTATTAAAAGCATAACACACCCACACACCTACATATATATTTTCTAAGCTGTCGTGATTTATTAATATGTAGTATATGGCATTTCAGTTGCATTTCAGCGATTGGCATTCTCGAAACACTCAAGTGCACTTTCACATATTCGTAGATAAATCTAATTTATTTCCGGCAAACAATTACATTTACCCCCAAAACAAAAACAAAACAAAATGTAATAAAGCACGAGCGAAATGCAATTGAAATGCATATGACTACACCTAATATCTGATTATATGCATATACGAGTATATAAATAAATATTTACAAAAATAGATAATAAGGGTATTCACAAAGAACTCGTTAATTAGCTAAGTAGCTCAGCACTAACTGTATATATTATATGTGTACGGGGTACTTTGAGTTATTTAAAAGAAAATTTTAACCAAGATTTTCCCCTGCATAATGCTGTTAACTATTCTCGATCAGTTTGCCAAGAGATGAGTTATCATAATTATTATTCCAAATATTTCAATATTCCGAACGTATTACCGAAAGCTACAACCCTTGTGCTTCTTTTTCAGTATACACTGTGGCAAAAAAGCACACGGAAATTGTAATTTAAAATCTCGGAGTAAATGATATTTCAAAAAAAAATATTTTGGTAAGATATGAGCTCGAACTGTCAACCAGTTTGTTGCTGTTGTTTGAGTGGGTATACATAGGTTGCTATATCAATTTCTGGACTAGGCAACACTAAGTGTTGCCAGGTGCAATCTGACATTTCCTTTGAAAAGTTTGACATTTTTTAGCACAACATCACTCAGAAAGTTTTGTCATTTAATCGTGAATTGTTTTATTTACAGGGAATGAAAAAATTCATCTCGGCCAAAAAATGGAATTAACTCGTGAACATTTTCGTGCGATCATTTTTCACAACTTTCGACGTGGATTATCACGACAAGAGTGAATCGATGAACTAAAATCTTTGTATGGCTATGAAGCACCATGCTATTACACTGCGAAACACGAATTCAATTGTGGCCGACGCTCGCTCAAAGACGAATTCCGTGAAGGTCGTCCAAAAACAGCCGTTGTGCCAGAAAACATCGATGCCCTACGTGAACTGATAATGCAAAACCATTATGTAACATACCTTCAGATAGAGGCATGCCTATGCATTTCTCCCACCAGCATACATTCGATATTGCATGAACACCTGGCTGTAAAAAAGGTTTGTTCTCGTTGGATCCCGCACAATTTGACAATCGCTCAAAAAAGGCTCGTGTGGATTGGTGTAAAGAAATGCTGAAAAAATACGATCGCGGTGCTTCAAAAGACGTTTATAAGATCGTCACAGGTGACGAATCATGGATCTATGCGTATGAGCCCGAAACAAAACAGCAATCGACCAAGACGAGCCAAATCCAACGAAAAAAAAAAACATTTTTGCTCATAAATATGCCTATTTTCATTATTAGGCCAGAAATATAAGTATATAGCAGCCCTCGTACTTCAGTACTGCATAAAAAACATCGAACAAAAAATTTTTCTAAATATTTTGTATTTCGAACCAAATTTCATGTGCAAAATCGATGCGAATATTGGAACACTTATTTTTATGTTAAAACACAAGCCTACGAGTGGTACAAAGCCTTCAAAGACGGTCGAGAGATCGATGAAGACATGCTTCGTTCTGGACGACCCCCTTCATCTGATGAAAATAAAAAAGTGAAAGATACGGTGCTTGAAAAACGTCAGCCAAGTTAGAGTGTTAGTGTTAGAGAGATGGCAAGGAAGCTCCATATCTCTCGCGAGTACGTTCAAATTATTTTGGGTATTGTTCTTGTTCTTGTTCGACTCGTCCCGATAACGGGGAATTCTTTACAAGAAGAGTACCGTAAACAGGTCTCTTTGGACATGGTTGATATTGCGAATTCCGATTCCACATTCATGGAGAGCATTATAACAAGTCAACAATCATCGAAATGGAGGGAAAAGAATGAGTCGAAACGAAAAAAATCGCGTCAAAGCTGCTCAAACACCAAGGGAATTCACATTTTTTTTTTTTTCAATATTCGTAGTTTGGTGTTCCGGATCGATAGACAGTCAATAAAGAATTCTATTTTGCTATATTAAAGCGTGAGAATATCTGTCGAAAACGCTCCGGTCGGAAGGCCACCCGAAAAAGTGCTTAAGAAAAGTGTTTCGAGGGCCGGAAAATCTTTAAAATAAGCGTATTATATCTGGTGGGGATTACTTCGGAGGCGACAAAATAAGTATTGATAAATGAAACCAAGAAAATTGGTTGGTACATGAACTCAAGCCAAGACGTTGAAATACCGAAAGCTGTTTGGACACTAAAAATGAAGTCAGAATGTGGCTGGATATGAAAAATGGATCCATTATAGCAAATTTTTAAAGCAAAAAACAAATATGAAACCTGGTCAATCAGTCAAATCAACGGCAAAGACAAATATCTGCGGCTACAAGGTAATGCTTAAATGATTTATTAAGTGATATATTTTATATACTTTTTACGATTTCAAAGTATGCCAAGCTGAGGTGATTTAGCCTCGTCCGTCTGTCTGACCTTCTGTATATAGCTCCTTAGTTTATGAGATATCGATTTGAAATTTTCCGTTTCTTCTCAGGTAGCTGATCATCGGACAACCGATAGCTGTCTTACAAACTGGCGAAAATTGACAATTGGAATATTATCTAAAACATCCGCATAATCCTCGATGGAATTGTTCAGATCTGACCAATCAAGAAATCTTTTATGGAATATTTAATATTTTAATTTTATTTAAAATCCATCTACTATCAAAATAATGGTCAACCAGTCAAATCAACGGCGAAGCCGAATATCTGTGGGATCGGTAACCATTAATGGAGAACGTTCTTCTTCTTTACTGGCGTAGACACCGCTTACGCGATTATAGCCGAGTCAACAACAGCGCGCCAGTCGTTTCTTCTCTTCGCTACGTGGCGCCAATTGGATATTCCAAGCGAGGCCAGGTCCTTCTCTACTTGGTCCTTCCAACGGAGTGGAGGTCTTCCTCTTCCTCTGCTTCCCGCGGCGGGTACTGCGTCGAATACTTTCAGAGCTGGAGTGTTTTCATCCATCCGGACAACATGACCTAGCCAGCGTAGCCGCTGTCTTTTAATTCGCTGAACTATGTCAATGTCGTCGTATATCTCGTACAGCTCATCGTTCCATCGAATGCGATATTCGCCGTGGCCAACGCGCAAAGGACCATAAATCTTTCGCAGAACCTTTCTCTCGAAAACTCGCAACGTCAACTCATCGGTTGTTGTCATCGTCCAAGCCTCTGCACCATATAGGAGGACGGGAATTATGAGAGACTTATAGAGTTTGGTTTTTGTTTGTCGAGAGAGGACTTTGCTTCTCAATTGCCTACTTAGTCCGAAGTAGCACCTGTTGGCAAGAGTTATCCTGCGTTGGATTTCTAGGCTGACATTGTTGGTGGTGTTTACGCTGGTTCCAAGATAGACGAAATTATCTACAACTTCAAAGTTATGACTGTCAACAGTGACGTGAGTGCCAAGTCGCGAGTGCGACGACTGTTTGTTTGATGACAGGAGATATTTCGTCTTGCCCTCGTTCACTGCCAGACCCATTTCTTTTGCTTCCTTGTCCAGTCTGGAGAAAGCAGAACTAACGGCGCGGGTATTGAGGCCGATGATATCAATATCATCGGCATACGCCAGCAGTTGTACACTCTTATAAAAGATAGTACCCTCTCTGTTAAGTTCTGCAGCTCGAACTATTTTCTCCAGAAGCAGGTTGAAAAAGTCGCACGATAGGGAATCGCCTTGTCTGAAACCTCGTTTGGTATCGAACGGCTCGGAGAGGTCCTTCCCGATTCTGACGGAGCTTTTTGTGTTGCTCAACGTCAGTTTACACAGCCGTATTAGTTTTGCGGGGATACCAAATTCAGACATCGCGGCATAAAGGCAGCTCCTTTTCGTGCTGTCGAAAGCAGCTTTCAAATCGACGAAGAGGTGGTGTGTGTCGATTCTCCTTTCACGGGTCTTTTCCAAGATTTGGCGCATCGTGAATATCTGGTCGGTTGTTGATTTACCAGGTCTAAAGCCACACTGATAAGGTCCAATCAGTTTGTTGACGGTGGGCTTTAATCTTTCACACAATACGCTCGACAGAACCTTATATGCGATATTGAGGAGGCTAATCCCACGGTAGTTGGCGCAGATTGTGGGGTCTCCTTTTTTGTGGATTGGGCATAGCACACTTAAATTCCAATCGTTGGGCATACTTTCGTCCGACCATATTTTGCAAAGAAGCTGATGCATGCACCTTATCAGCTCTTCGCCGCCGTGTTTGAATAGCTCGGCCGGCAATCCATCGGCCCCTGCCGCTTTGTTGTTTTTCAGGCGGGCAATTGCTATTCGAACTTCTTCATGGTCGGGCAATGGAACGTCTGCTCCATCGTCATCGATTGGGGTATCGGGTTCGCTTTCTCCTGGTGTTGTGCGTTCACTGCCATTCAGCAGGCTGGAGAAGTGTTCCCTCCATAATTTAAGTATGCTCTGGGCATCGGTAACTAGATCACCTTTGGGGGTTCTACAAGAGTATGCTCCGGTCTTGAAACCTTCTGTAAGCCGCCGCATCTTTTCATAGAATTTTCGAGCATTACCCCTGTCGGCCAGCTTATCAAGCTCTTCGTACTCACGCATTTCGGCCTCTTTCTTTTTCTGTCTACAAATGCGTCTCGCTTCCCTCTTCAACTCTCGGTATCTATCCCATCCCGCACGTGTTGTGGTCGATCGTAACGTTGCGAGGTAGGCAGCCTGTTTTCTCTCCGCTGCGACACGGCACTCCTCGTCGTACCAGCTGTTCTTCTGCACTTTCCGAAAACCAATGGTTTCGGTTGCAGCTGTACGTAAGGAGTTTGAAATGCCGTCCCACAGTTCCCTTATACCGAGTTGTTGACGAGTGCTCTCAGAGAGCAGGAGTGCAAGCCGAGTAGAAAAACGTTCGGCTGTCTGTTGTGATTGCAGCTTCTCGACGTCGAACCATCCTTGTGTTTGTTGGCGTGCGTTTTTTGCTGCACAGAGGCGGGTGCGTATTTTGGCTGCAACAATATAGTGGTCCGAGTCGATGTTAGGACCTCGGAGCGCACGCACATCTAAAACACTGGAGACGTGTCTTCCGTCTATCACAACATGATCGATCTGGTTGGTGGTTTTTCGATCTGGAGACAGCCAGGTAGCTTGATGTATCTTCTTATGCTGGAATCTAGTGCTACAGATAACCATATTTCGGGCCCCGGCGAAGTCGATCAGCCTCAGCCCATTTGGGGATGTTTCCGCGTGGAGGCTGAATTTACCGACCGTAGTGCCAAAGATACCTTCTTTGCCCACCCTGGCATTGAAGTCGCCAAGCACGATTTTGACATCGTGGCGGGGGCATCTCTCATAAGTGCGCTCCAAGCACACATAAAAGGCATCTTTGGTCACATCGTCCTTCTCTTCCGTCGGGGCGTGGGCGCAAATCAGCGATATGTTGAAGAACCTCGCTTTGATGCGGATTGTGGCTAGACGTTCATTCTCCGGAGTGAATGATAGTACTCGGCGACGGAGTCTCTCTCCCACCACGAATCCAACACCAAACTTGCGCTCCTTTATATGGCCACTGTAGTAAATGTCACAAGGACCTACTCGTCTCTGTCCTTGTCCCGTCCATCGCATTTCTTGGACGGCGGTGATGTCAGCCTTTATCTTTACGAGGACATCTACCAGCTGGGCAGCGGCACCTTCCCAATTAAGGGACCGGACATTCCAGGTGCATGCCCTCAAATCATAGTCCTTATTTCGTTTGCCATGGTCGTCATCAAAAGGGGGGTCACTCATCCGAGGCTTGTTGTTGTCTTTCATTGGGGTGTTTTTTTACGTGGCGGGTCCCAAACCCAGCGCACAACCCTGCAGGGGTGTTTCGCCTTCTCACTTTAGCTCGCCTTCAAACGGATGTTCTTAGGCTACCCAGAGGATACTTGGTCAAAGACCGGAAGTCGTGAGCTGCTTGAGTCATATGTAAAAGAATCGTTTCTGGCCACTCCCAAGTGAATGGCGATCAGAGAACTTTCCTCACTTGCGTGAACTTCTACACATGACTCCATCCTCCATGGAGAACGTTACCTACAATAATTTAGCAAGCGGCTGGACAGACAAAAAATGTCTGTAATAACAACCTTCGACCTAATGTTGCCGAAGGGTTATAAACTATTTGGAAACAACGGCTGGGAAGTTTTGACTCACCCGTCTTATAGCCCTAGCCTTAATCCTTTTTGCTACCATTTTTTCCGGCCGATGCAGTGTGCGGATATGGTTCACATCAGAACAGTGTATAAAACACTGGATTGATTCAGATCGATTATATATAATATGTATGTAGATATATACTTTATATCTAAGAAAGTTTGATAGTTTCTGACAACCCTCACTGAAGGGCTATCTTACATAAAGCCATTCATAAATGTAATCATACTTATCTGCTTGACATACATATGTAGGTAAGTACATAAACGTGTGTATAATACATATACATAGTATGTAAGTTTACTCTATTAAATGAATTTTAATTCGGCTGGCTTTGTTACCATAAATATTTCATATCTAAAGTTTTTTTGTACATAAGAAACAAAACAAAAAAAAAAAAACAAAAAAAAAATTTAAGAAATTGTGTTTTTGTACATAAATTATAAAAAACTTTCAAACATTTAAGTGACACCTTAATGGCAGAAACGAGTAAAATCTTAACTGATTCTGCCTAGAAGTATGCCATACAATATTTCTTGATTCAAATAACAATATACACACAATTTAAGTATGTATGTACGTGTATAATGTATGCTATTGTAAATATATAAAAAAACAAATAATTTATAAGAAAACCATTTCGCATAGTTACAACAAATACATGTACATAATATATGCGGTATAGTACAGACAGATGTTCACTGATATATTAAAATGTATGTACTATAATTAAATATGTATGTGTATATGAGCAATGAAAAAAATACATTTTAAGAAATAGGTACGTTGAATGCAGATAAAACGCTAATACTTCAATCTGACAAATTTAGCTGCTGATAAGCTGTATACATATACATACATATATGTCAAAATGACTGAATACCGTTCAATCGTTTTGTATATTTTATTTATTTACTATATTAATTTATATTTATATATAGGCACTATTGTGCAAACTAAAACATCAATATGAATACATTCATATACATATATAATATAATATAATAATATGCAAGAACAACTTCTGTTAAGTGAAATACGTCAAATAAAGTAGCTGTTTTATTAAAAAAAAATACATATGTGGCCTTCTTAATTATGGTAGCCGTTATCAGTTACCGCGTGTGACATACACTTCTTTCACAACATTTATTTATGTACGTATGTATGTATGTTAGCAGAAACACTCACCGTGCCAGACGCTTATCGATCTCTTGGCTAATTCGCTGTTGCATGTCTCCCAGCGCATAAGCAAAAATAAAAGCATTACAAGTACACTTTCAGGCACACGTATGTATGTATATTGGCGCATATAAAAATATTCACACTATTTCATACCGCTGCACAATTGCAAAATATGTATGTATGTATATAATTTTACATGCAGTATCTGTTATTTTATGATTTTCGAACTTTTGCGTATTTCTTCAGTTTTTTCACAAACGCACTTTTTCGTTGCCAACAGACCGACTTTTGCTTTGTTAATTTTGTACACAATGCGGCGCGTTTTTCATTGAACTTGTCTGCTTGGTGTGTCTGCGAGGAAGCAGAAACTATGGGAAATCACAGCCATTGCGTTTGATTTCGTGATCTAATTATAAACAATAAGACAAGAAGAAGATATGCATATAAATATAGGCAATGTAGCCACATCGGTGAGAATTTACGAAATTTGGTGCTTTTCTTGTATTTTTTTTTCTGTAGTGAATAAAGAAATATAAAATTTCTTATTGTTTGGTATTTGCTCCATGCTTCATTAGAATAGGTAATTACTATATGGCCACATAGCTCATAGCATACTCTGTTAAGAGCAAGTACGACGGATAATTTAACCAACCGCCTAATATAAATGGCGAACTATGTACCTGTTGTATCTCGGAATAATGTTCTATTATGCTATTTTAAGGGGTTATACGCAGTTGCGAGGCTCAAAAATAACGTTTTTTTTACGATTTTTTTGTGGGCACAGCTTTTATTTATTAAGTACAAGTTATAGTAATTCTGAAAGAGCACACTTTGAGGAATATAATTGTGTATTACTCGTAAAATATTGATCTTCACCGCCTCTGCAGATGATGTTCTCCAAAAAAAAGGCGCTCGGCGGTGAGCACAATTTCCTCGATTTGGATTGTCCGAAAAAAAGGTGAATTCTTTTTAAGTATAGATAAATACAGGTATTGAACGAAGAATAAATTTTTATACATTTTCATTTTTGGCAAAATGGCGGCAATTTGAAAAATAAAATTCGTTTTCGATCAAAATTAGTAAAAAATTGTTTACATCTTATTCCTTCGTTCAATACCTGAAGAATGTATCTAAAAAGATTGTGTTAAAATTTCAGCCCGATTAGTTGAGCCATCTCTGAGAAATCTTGCTTACCGACTCTGAATTAACAGTTTTGAGATAAACGTGTTTAAAGTTTCAGAAGTAGGTAAATTTTGTGACGCACAGTGGCATTTCCGCGGAAAAAATAGGATTTTTCCACTTTCCAATTTCAAAACTTTATTGATCTTGTTTTGTAAAGAAATATTTGGATAAGAAAAATTCAACAAGGTTTTTTATAAAAAGTGAAATTTTATAGTTAAAAAAAAAACTAACAGAAGTCGACGGAAAGTTATTCAATAAAATCAGATTAAAATTATTGTCCAAATAAAGAATTTTTTTTGTGTGTAAGTTTATGGCTATGGCTTTTCTATTATTTTTTAGTGAAAATATAGCACCTACTTGTTTATTAAAAAAAAATTATTGAAATTGGCAAAGTAAGCTAATTTTTATAATTTTTCAAAAATTATACTAAAAAATATCAACTTTTCATTTTTTGATGGAAAAAAACTTTATGTGCTTTGCCTTGCTTAGCCCTCTTACTATAAAAAAAAAATGAAAGTTCCGAGTCTGTACTTTCAATTAAAAAAAAAAAAAACAACCGCCAATTACCGTCCCTTGAAAGAAAGTGTGATCGAATTTCCACAAATACTGATGTCTTCAACAGACTTCTTATAACTTCGGATCCTTACATAAGTAGCTTAAGGCGTCATTCGAACAAAATTTCCTTAGAACTAGATCCCATTGTTAAAGATATGGTGCTTTCATAATATTACAAATAAAAACTAATACAATTTTTAGCCTGTTACATATTCAATTAAAACATTGCATATTATATTGGATTTTTATCAAGGTAAAGGTATAAATAACGTCACTTTGCGTTTAAGTTTAATTTTTTTCATCAGGAGAACTCAATTAAGAAATGTCCCGAATTTCAAGTCCCTGGGTCCAAAAATAAAAATTTTGGCAATTGCAGTTATATGGGAGGTGGGTGTGGCAGTGCGCGGTTTTCCACGATTTTTTCAAAATTTCTTAATTTAGTCCAAAGAAATGTTTCTGCAAAGTTTCATTGTTGTACGACCACTCCTTCTATTTTTTTCCAAGAAATGTATGGAGCAAAAATTCAGGTATATCTCCGAAAGTATTTATCGGATTGACTTCAAATTTGCAGCGAATATACTAAAGTATGTGTACATTCCAAAAACGAAAAAAAAAGAAAAACCATTTTTTTGAAAATTCTAACTGCGTATAACTCCTTAAGGTATTTTTGTTTTTGAAGCTTGCAAATTGCGAGGGTATAAAAGTTCGGTCACATCCACATTTATTCCCTTCTTACTTATTGTTCAATTTATTTTTACATTCTTTTGAAAGTTTTCCATCTGAGTTTATTTAAAAAAATGGCAATCACCAACTCCAGAAGCGTCATAAATCTGCCGCAAAACCAATTTTCATATACTTAAGATAACACTCGTCGGTAGTTATGACATTCATAAAGAATGTATAGTGATTTATGGAGAGAATATTTTGGGTAGTAAAGATAGGTCCTGACTGCTTAATTTTATACCCAGACTAAACTATTACAACTTGTTTTTAATTATTATTATTAGATTGACTTGGTCACTTTTTATGAGTGTTGTTTTATTATCTAACGCTACAGAGAATTATGAAGATATTTTCTAATGCAATGCATAGAGAATTCTTAAGCATCATGTCGTCCTTTTTAACAAACGTTTTATTAATTTTTAATACAATATAACGGATGATCAAGTAGAGCTACTTTTTTCAATTGCCGTTTTTTTGACAGATCACGCATTTGTCATGTCAAGCTGTCATCTTTATTTTTTTTTCAGTATTGTAATCATGGGAATGGACAAACTGTTCAACTTTATTAAGAAAATTCACACTCCTTAGAGAATTTGTTTCGCGCGCTTCACTCAACTTGTGGTCAACATAATCGGCCTACTGAGCTTACAATTCACAACACCATCAGTCATCATGAGACCCAGCATTCATTATATTGGATAATATTCAACCGAATAGACCAAGTTCAGCAGGTAGTGAAGAAAATATAACAGCCGTAGCTAAGAGTGTACATGAAGACTGTGGTGAATCGAAGCGGCGCCGCTCATAGCAACTCGACGTATGGAATCGCTTTGGCACATTTTACGTCGAAATCTTAAATTGACGGCAAAAATGCCAAATATCAGACGAAGAGCAACCTGAAGATTTTCAAGAGCTGGCATTTCATTCAGAAAGAACAACGGTTTGGTGATAACCAACTATTTGATGCCCTAAATTGAAGGTCTTGATCTCGGTGACACATTGCATCAATCAAATGGATTTATTGAAAGAACACTTCGGTGAGCAGATAATTTCACGTTTTGAGCCGGTCGATTGGCCAACAAGATTGTGGGATATCACAGCGTGAGCCTTTTTCCTGTGGCGATGTGTAAAGTCTAAAGTCTATGCGGACCGTCCGCTTCTATTCAGCCCTTGTGTAAATGTCATTCGCCAGTTACCAGTCGAAATGCTCGAAAATTGGACTCAATGGATGGACCATCTGAGACGTAGTCGCGGTCAACAAAGGTTTTAGAGAAAATCTTCAAAAAACAAATACCTAAGAATGCTTTTTCGAATGATAATAAATATTTTCCACTAAACTTGAAGTTTCTGTGTTTTTTTCTTTAAAAAGTAGGGAACCTCGCACACCCTTTAATTAATTAAACCTTCAAAGACATTTGAATGGAAGTACTTAAGGGGGTATTCTACTCTAGAATTTTGAAAAATTCGATTTTTTTCATATATTTAAAGTTTAGACCCTTAATAACATATCCTCCAAAGGATTTTTAAAATTTAAAATTATTTTAAGAACTACAGTTACTTTAGTGACGCAGTACCTAACCCGGTAGGTAGGTAGACTCACTTTTTTAAATGCGTTTTTCTCGAAACTACTTTTTTCCACACGGTACCGGCATTATCTCAAGTTCTATACAACCAAATTGCTTGAAATTTTGTGTGAACCTTCTTTATATAATCCTTTATCGTTCCTACCAGCATTGTGTAAAATTTTTGTATTTAATATTTAAAAAAAATTTCAAAGCGTAAAAAATGATTTTTGTTTTCAGGCAGTCGCCATTTTTCAAAAAATTTTTTTTTTCGTGTTCCCTGAGGTAGAGACTATAACAGCATCTTTACTGATTAAGAATTTCTTTTAATTTTTTTTTCAGACCACCAGGAGAGTCAGGATCAATGTCACCAGGATGCGCAATTTTTTTACACCTGTCTTTCCCCTCTAATTATTTTAATTTTTAATATTTTTTTGTAAATTTTTTTTTTCTGTATTCTTAAGATATCAATAAAAACACTATAAAAAAAATGGATAGTAAAAATATTTTTGGTTTTTTTTTTTAAATAAAAATTTGATTTCTAGACTAGAATACCCCCTTAAATGTTATAGTTAACTATTCTCTTCATGTAACGATCTACGAATTTAAGATGGTGAATCGAATACACAACTGGCGTACAAACAAATAGATATAAATATTGTATATCTCTTCATTTAAAATTAAGTAGATAACTCTGTAGCTGCTAACGAATCAACATTTTTTGACATTTAACCCCCGGATTGCTCAAAATTACCGAGCCGGACCTAAAATTTCATGGAATCGATCGAAGATAGGAGTTTCGTAGAAAATTAAGCTTATTTAAGTAAAATATCTTGATAATTATTTAAACTTTCTTTAATTCAAAACAATCACAGCTTACTTTAGCAATATGCAGTCATACAGATTGCAGAATTGCCAACCACACTGAAGGGAAGCTATTATCTTATGAATAGAAAATCCATAAGTAGCGAGTAGTTTTCATATAAAGCAATTATGTAGCTTTGTTCTGCATACCATGTTGCCGCGTTGCATATATGTACATACATAACTAACATACATATGTACACATATGGATTAATATGTAAATTATATGCAAACAAATTCAACACGCTCGCCCACTATCAGTCGTAAATGGGTTCATTATGATGTTATGCTTACCATTTCCATGGATTGATTTCAAAGTGCACTTGTTTCGAAACAAGTAAACAAAACCAGCGCGAATTTCTTGAAACCAGATAGAATCGCTTTTATGCGCTTAGAAGCACTTTTTCTGGAGATTTCACTTTAATTGTATAGCTGATACAGGAGATGTTTTCACAGATACTAATAATTAGCACTTTAGTAAGCAAATGGATGTACAAATTGTGAAATCCTTTTAAAAAAATATCCTTTTTTCTTATAAGGAGCACTGCACAGTTACACTTTTGCTTGTGAAACACTCTTTGGAGGAAATACTTTTTTCACTAAAGGCACACATGACAAACAGTTTGCTAATACTATATGAAAAGTAATTAGATGGACCCAACAACCGAATAGCACCGGACTAATGGCGAAACTAAAGTGTACAACAGCGTTGTCGTAAACCTTGTGAGATCACTATGCGCACTCAATTCGAAATCAACTAAGCTCTAATGAAAACATTGCAATCACTTTTATACATAATACAAGCTATATACACACATACATCATGCAGAACATACATATAGCGCGACACGCTTGTCGGCGTTCTCTGATAAGGATAATCAAGTATAAATACTCGCTTTAAAGGAACGAAAGCAAAAAGCGCAAATGAGAAGCATTCTGCTGACAACAGCAATACTGATGGTACCGAGATTTTATTATATAAGTAAACAGAGCGTAAAATGATTGAGGCGCTTCTGGCAAAGCTCCCGCTGTTTTTTTTTTTCTACAGATGTACATCTGTACTTACTACAGAGTGATGTGCGCTGGTTTACTCACACCAATTTGCCCTTTGTTGGCAATCGCCGCGAGCATTCTCAGGCACATGCACATACGAGGTGGGCGGGATTAGCCCGCATATGAACTCTAGTCATGCACTTTATTTAAGTATGGTAAAGGGGGCCTATAACTGCATAAGAGCGGTCTACGCCAATAAAAAAGCAGAAGAAGGAGGCCTAACATCTGTTTAGAGTAGGACAACAATCATTATATGGTAGGCATTCTTTAGCTTTCAAGCAAAGATACGCAAATTTTACCGAATACACCAAGAACTGCAAACATCGGATATTGTTATTGTTGTTGTAGTCACATAAAGCTTGCCCCAAAAGGTTTTAAGTAATGATGCCGAGTTGAATATCGTTGGCGGCGTAAAAATTCGGCTTGTTTCGGTTACGCTGATTCGACCGTCGGAAGAGATGTTGTTGTCGCCAAATCTTCTGGTCCGTACAATAGGAAGAATATGATGAGATTTTACTGTAAGAGCTATTTCAGGCAGAAATTTCAAGGTTAACTTTATTATCATTTGTTATAGTGGTCTCGAAATAGAAGAAGTTGTGAATGATAAGACTTCAAAGTAATTTTTTCACGAAGAAAGAAGAATCTCTATGAATAAAACATAGTTATAACTTTAGAAAGACTCCACTGATAGCAAAATATATCCTAAAATATCGAAAATTCTCATTAAAAAAAATCAAAATAGAAAGTTGTCCAATTAATAGAAAAATAGAGAATCGTATTATAAAGTAAAATATAAAAATTACAGCAATTATCAAATTTATTGGACTTACAGGTCATGAAAGAAAATAAATAATTTCATCAAAACAAATACATATGTATGTATGTATACTTCCAATGGTATTGTACCTACCAGATTTTGGTGCTATTGTTAACTTTTTTTATTTTTATAGGAAGGAAGAAATCGTCGGAGACCCTATACGATGTGTGTTCAAAAAGTATCGCGAATTTTGTGTTTTTTCAAAAATTATTTTTTTATTAATGAATATCTATTTTGTCCCCTTCAAAGTAATCCCCATGAGATATTATACACTTGTGCCAACGGTTTTTCCAATCTTCGAAGCACTTCAAAAAATCATTTTTTTTATCTTCTTCAGCTCCTCCTTCGATGTCGTCTTTATCTCGTCAAGAGAAGCGTAACGTCGTCCTTTCATAGGCCTCTTTAATTTAGGGAACAAGAAAAAGTCATAGGCGGCCAGATCTGGGGAATACGGTGGCTGCGGCATCATTAATGTGTTGTTTTTGGCCAAAAAGTCGCGCACAAGCAACGATGTGTTTGAGCAGGGGCGTTATCGTGGTGCAAAAGCCAATTTTTGTTCTCCCACAAATCCGCGTTTCTGGCGGATTGCTTCGCGCAAATTGCGCATAACTTGCAAGTAATATTCCTTATTGACCGTTCTTCCCTGGGGCAAGAACTAATGATGCACCACGCCCCTGCAATTGAAGAAAACTGTCAGTTACGATTCGCGTATTCGCGATTCAACACACCTCGTATATAGTAAACGATCAGTGTGACTAGCAGTGTCTATCTGTCTGTATATTACGTACCAAATATTTCGATTATGAAAATGTATTAAAAATAAAATAGTTACTAATTTATCGAACCGCCCTCGTATATATGTACATATATGTAAATTTCTTTATTAATTTGCCAGACGCGCCAGTTGGGGTTCTACGATTGTATGTACGTCATGTTATATTTAAACAGCAGAACGATAGACTGATCGATTAAGTGATTCACTAAATCATTGATTTTGAAGAAAATTTATAAGTAAGGCAGGGAGATTTATGGATGTACTGTGTCAAAAAAAGATTAGTGTTGCCAAAAATATGTATAAAGATAAGTATATACATATGTATGTATATATATACCATAGACAAAATATTAATTTTTCATAGTGCAAAATAGAAAAGATTAAATTAATTTATTGAATTATAATATATATAATATTATGGAACTAAAATAATACATATAAAATACTTTAATTAAGATCAAAAAAATTCCCCCAGACACCTTCTGAACTTTGTACGACGTATAGTTATGTTATGCTTTGAAAATATTGTTTTGCAAGTTTTAAAGTTTCTGAATTTCATAATTTTAGAAGGCAGACAGACGATGAAATTCTTAGTCTGTATACTTCAATTTGATAACTGCGAATCGACTGTGCAATATTTAGGAGCTCTCAGCATTGTTTAATTTATAAAATTTGTGGATACGTAACGGAATCTTACCATGGCATGGTAATGTGTTAATGGCTTTGACTTGGGAAATTTAATAGGTCATTTATTGTTTTTAATGATGCTTGTTTTGAAGGTTGCTCGTTAATCACGTTCTTCACATGCATGAAAATGATAAGTAAAAGAAGCTTCTTGGGGTGGAATGTCTCTTTCAATACGAAATTTACCTTACTTACCTTAGAAACGGTTACGGAAAGGAAACGTTTCGAAAACTTGAAAATGAAAGCATCTATTATTCAGTTACATTTGACTAAATTAATTGGTTATCTTAAGTAGTAAAAATCGAATAGACGGTTAATAATTTTAACTAAATATCGTGTTGCTTCAATATTGATTTGAAAATTGAATTCACAATGCATAAATGAAACTTGAAAGAGCTTTTAAATAGAAATGATCAGCAAACGCGTTATCTAACTCCCTTCTATTCTTTCCAGTTAACAATTTTATTGACTTGTCATTTATAGGAAACACTTTATTCAGCACAATTGAAACGATTGAAACTGTCAGTGAAGCATGTTCGTTGGGTATAGAAATTCTATATGTGTTAAAATTATATTCTTTGTTGTTACGCAGATAACTTTCAGGGCTGCGTTTGCAGTCTACGGCTACATACATATATTATCGTATATACATATATGTATGTATATATGGTATATGAATTGGTGTTATCAGTGGCAACATAGTTCACAGACTTAGATTATTGTGTATGTCCCCTGCGCGATTTCCTTACCTTTATGTTTCTACATTTGGGGGTAATATATAGTATAATGTTTACACGCAATTAACCAGACGGTCAAGTGAGTTCGCCGCTAGTATGTATATGTATATGTACATATGTAAATATATTAGTATATATGAACTTATGAATACTTTACAGCACTTTTGCAATGCTATTGACACACGCACGATTTCTACAGTATGAATTTTGTTTTCGGCGCTCGATGCTCTGGTACACATTCTGGTGGCGACACACGCCTACAGGAGGAGGCTGATATATTGAGAGGACTGCAGGAAATGTCTAAAGCAGGGCACCAGGGCAAGACTACGCTGTAAGAATCTAGGATACCCACTGTATGATACATTGGAGGAGGTATCGATAGTGAGGCCACAGAGTCTGTTAAAATTCGCGTGAAGGCATCCTAAATGATCGCAAACAAACACCTGCCAAACGCGCACTAATTAGAGATCCAACTTCATATGAACATAAAGGAAGTTGTGAAAGTATTTAAGAAAATAATTTTTATCGAATTTGTTTAAATGGACTAGTACGGGTCAAATTTTATCACAATGTATTAGCCGGTGTTCATCAATTTGAACCGCAACAACAGTATTACCATAATCAATCCTCTTCTTCTTTATTGGCGTAAACACCGCTTACGCGGTTATAGCCGAGTTTACCATAACCAATAATAAGTTTATAAAAATCATAAATTTAACACAACTCTTATCTAATAATAAATTACAATTAATGATGTCTGTAATTGCGTAACACCAAGTTAAGTTCTTACAAATCCCACATGAATTGGTTTTCTAAAGATAATCCGAATTACGATTTATCACGTGATCATTATTAAGAATTTACCCATTTACTTACGACTTACTTGTGCTTAAGTAATGTATGTATGTATGTATGTACGTGTATATACCGAATAAATATATAATTGGAAACATATTTACATATAGTACATATGAACTACCATATTTATTTAGGTACAGAATTCATATGTATTGTATTATTCCAAATTTGTCATCACTCACTTTTTCTCAGTGTGTTATAATCACATCTGAGTCTGCTTCCATTTCTGATAACGTTCCTCTACAAATTAAGTACGCTCTACTGGGGTGCGATAGGATCAGCTTTTATTGAATTTCGTATTAATTTAATTTTTTTTGCGGTATTTATCGGTGTGAACAGGTTTCTGGCGGTAACCGCCTACTGTAGACTATCTTCTAAAATAACTAATGTGATGAAAATTTCATGAATATTACAAAACCATAGAGTTGGAAAATTTTTTAGGGTTTGAAGATAGCGAATTCTTAGTATTAACAGGTTTTTACTGAATATTCACTTAATAACTATGTGTGACTGTGATACAGAATGAAACCAAAATTTTTCCTCGTTGCGATTCAAAGAAAAGATAATTGAAGATATTGACAGGGCACTATTTGAGCCTTATTGGATGTGGCACTGAAACGTGGTCTGCTCTATGCTATTCCATATAGAAAACAGGTTTAAATTTTAAGATAATAACTCAATAATTCAGCCACTTTGCACTAAACATTGCAGAATACACCGTTCATTCAGAACTTGATTTCTAAAGTAATCCCTTTTAGAAAAACCAATAAAGATGGTGTTTCCAACACACAACAGGTCTTCCTCCACTTCAAAGACTACCAATTAAATATCTTTAGATCAGATCCCTTCGGATGATACCTTACTTACTTCAAAGACTATCAGTAAAATATCTTTAGATCAGATCCCTTCGGATGATACCTTACTTACATAGTTCAGGGTTAATATGGTTTTATAGTAGTTTCTATTAGCAGGAAATGTGCCAAAACCTTTTCGCGCTAGAACTAGAAGAATATTACCAGCAATCAAACAAGAGAAATCTTATACTTTTCTGAACTTCGGTTTAATTCATATCATTTAACAAGAAAGGAAGAAGCTAAGTTCGTGTGTAACTGAACATTTAATACTCTTGCAACTTGCCAAGATCAAAGCTAGTGAAAATACCTAGTTGTTGGAAAAACTGTCTATTAAAAATGTTGTGAAGGAATTCAATATTCATTTTTCAATAAAATCGTAAAGGGGTTCCAATCAAATTTGCATCTTATTAATTGGTATTATAGATATAGACTAAATTCGTTTTATACCTATATTTTACTTTCCGTCGGTGGAAATCATCATCAACTGACAACAGTGAAAAAACTAGATGATTGAAAACCTGGTACTAGTTATATCTAATCATTTCTAGAAAAAGTTTTTATCCGATATTACTCATTTTAGACACGCTCTCTCAATCATTCTATGCACAAATTGACGCGCTCTCTCAATATTACTAAGATCACTCATATATTTAGCTTTCTATCAGATATATCAGACTAAGGACATTATTTATCCGATTTAACTCATTGTTGACATAAAGGCTTATTATTATCAGAAAACGATTCTCTCCGAATTCCTATTATATATCTCACCGATAGGCAAACGAAACTGGGTTTCACATATTGAGTAACTGGGAGCTTGAAAAGTTTTGTTCCGATATGAACAATTTTTGATCATAAGGTGGCGCAACTCGAAAGGACTATTCGTGCAAAGTTTTATCCGGATGCATTGATTGGTTCTTGATTTGTAGACTGGAAAGTAATTGTTTGCATAGGCGGACAGACGGACGGACCGACATATGGACAGAAAAGCATACACACAGTCATTCGGTTTTAAATTTTTTTTTTTGTTTATTTATGTAGATATATAACCCAATATCGTACTCTATTAATTTTAGGTGATACAAGCAACCATCAGGCGAACAAAACTACTACACTCTGTATTGTAACATGTTGCAAGAGTATCAAAATTGGCTTAGTTTAATGAAAGGAACGGAAATAAAGGGGATTCTTTGCAACTTTGTAGACAAAACATGCTTTAAACAGAGACTCACTGTGATATAATAATTAATAAATTTTGACATTAGTAAAAAACAACTGCCCTAGACTTAGCTCTGTTAAAAATAACTACATATGTATGCATATGAAAGCTTAAAAAAGTCTATCAAAATAAAACGAGTGAAAATTTATTTAATAAATAATCTTAACGAATTATTATTGCAGAGGTAAATTTTATATTAATTGTACAATTTTATTTTACTACAGCATTCAAGGGTTAAGCATGCTGATAGCCTCTACATCACCGTGTTGTCAGAGCAAAATTGCACATGCGTACGGAGAACTCAATTCACTGGAGAGCTTTGCTGCAATAGCAAACACCAATAAAAGTTGAGAGAATAAAAGGGCTCTCAATTGACTTTGCAGTATTTTAAATGAGAATTACTGCTACTTATAAAGAGGGAATGGAGCAAAGCTGTAAATTAGTGGAGCAAAATGGTATCATTTGTTTATATTTTGTGTCAGCAATTGGAAACAGTATTTTTTTTCACATTTTTTGCTTAACTAACAAATTAACTTACTTAACACCATTTGCAAGTTATCACTTTTATTGAAAGTATAATTTGTTTCATAAGTATGATATACTATACATATGTAGCATATGTATGTATATTTCGACCTTTAATCAAGAGTCCACCAGAAGCAAATATTAGCTGAGAAATGTGCATGTTGTACGTGCTATCATTGGGTATCTTTTAGGTTATTATTTTGTTTTACTCTCTATAATTTTTTTGTTCGTATTATGTTGGAAAAGTAAACAAATGATCGAAAGTATAGCAAGTATGTAATAATACACTTTTATTCCATACGATAGGGTGTTCCGTTTTCTACCGAAGCTTTTTTATTATATTGCGTGTGGTGAATTTAAGTTCCAATTTTTCAAATATCTTATCAGCTGACAAATTACCTTAGAAGACCATAGAAGAAAAGCTTTATTTACGACGCACTGTATTTTCATGAGGCAGTAAACAAAGCACACCCACCCACACACATACACAACTTAATCTTTATCTTATTATCTTAAATGAGATATACTCTCTTACTTTTGCTCTCTCATAAATTCAACGCCAAAAATTTTTTTGTTTCATTTATACATAATTATTTTTGTGCAACTAACGAATCGAAGGAAGTTTTAAGTAAGATACGTATGTCACACAGAAAAGGCCCACCCTTATGTGCATTCCATAATAATACACGCATTGTTTTGTCGATATACCTTTACAATGTTGGCGCACAGTATGTTTGTGTGTTTGCATATTGAACAGGCAAAACTTTCTACTGCAAACACCAACGTCTTAATGAAATTAGGTAATATGCAAATGAGGACGAATAATGACTGACAGAGTGGTGAATGCTGAGTGCCGCTATGTCAAAATCAAACGATGAAAGCTGCAAACTTATCGAAGAAACCTACACACACACATTTATATTGAGTATTTTAATAAATTTAATATTTTTATTAAAATTTATATCTGTTTTTCACAACTCACATGAATTTTTTGAAGATTTTGTAAAGCGCCACCACGTAATGGACAATCGTCGAGATCAGGAACATATTGCAGCCACATTCGAAGCCGCGTGCTTAGGCCAATTGATTTAATTTCCGTTGCCCCTATGCACTTGCACTCAATTAGCTTAATATATTTTGCTACACTTGCACTTAAAACATGTGCATATTATTATACAAAAACAATTTTCAATGCTTTTAGGCGTCGGCAGCACTTTCCACGTGACACTTATCACTCACTAATCAATTCGGTTGTATGTTAAGTCACACTATTACTTCACATATTGTATTCATCCGATTCATAATTAGCGAAATTGAGAAAATGCTTGGAAAAATCAATTAAAAATGTTGTAAGTAATCACAGGCGGTTATTACACGACGTGATGCGTTACAATGCTTCCGATATTTGGCAATGTTTGTGCAGAACTGTCATCAATGTCATTTCCGTAATAAGGTGGCAGTGGCAAGCTGAAGTAAGACGTCAAGTAACCGCGCGCACACTAACCACGCCAGAGACATGCAAGAGCGAACTGCTTTCTCCGGCTGAAACACTATACTATACACCGCTTCTTATTACAACTAATGCATTGCATTGTTGGTAATTTTTATTAGCGTCTTTGATTGGTTGAGTGCGCTTGGCGTCTGCGATGACGTTAGCTCCAGTGAGTGCAAGAGAGTAAATTTACAACTACAAATTTGCGCTTTTTCAACTTTTTCGCATTTGTTTTTTATTTCTTTGTATTATAGATGCAAGTACTATTTGATGTGTTTCATATTATATTTAGCGTCTATAGAGAGCGGTTAAAACCAAAAAAAAAAAAAACGAATAAAAAAATGTATAATCAACGAGAAAGAAAGGAAATTTCGGTGGTGATGAAAGTCTATAGATGATAAGCGGTAGATTTTTAAAGAATTTCTTGTGTGCAAGTCCGTTATAAACTACAATTCCGCTTCTAGTTCTCAGCGAATTGGCCAATTGCTGCGCTGACGTCAGGGTTCCTGGTAATTTGAAGGGGTTTCGATTACAATGTTAGCAATATATTGAGAAGCTTTTGTTTACAAATGATTTCAAGTTAAAAGCCGCACACCTAGTGTGGTTCAATCACCGCTCGTGAGTAATTGCGAGAGGAATTTGCAAAAAAGTCAAATCAAAGTCACAGAAAGGAGCGATTTTATTTAGAAAGGTCAAGATAATAAGGCATTTAAGAAACGTATTTTACAACTACTTTTGACTTTTCCACACTGAACGGGGGATAATGAGTTTGCACGAGGTTTAAAACTCCTAAAAGAAAACTTTGGAGCGTTTTAAAAGAATATATCTACATACATATGTACATATAGTAAATGATGACTATAGGATATAGCGCCATACTAGCTGATCGAACAAAATGCAGTCCTCGTGTGGAAAACTTCTTTATATGACAAAATATCTTCGATCGAAATTAATGGGTTCTCTTTTCTTTATACCCTGAACAGGGTATATTAGGTTTGTCACGAAGTTTGTAACACCCAAAAGGATCCGTCGGAAACCCTATAAAGTATATATATAAATGATCAGTATGTTGAGCTGGGTCGATTTAGCCATGTCCGTCTGTTAATATGTATACGAACTAGTCCCTCAGTTTTTAAGATATCGTTTTGAAATTTTGCAAACATCACTTCCTCTTCAAGAAGTTGCTCATTTGTCGGAACTGCAGATATCGGACCTCTATAACATATAGCTGCCATACAAACTGAACGATCGGAATCAAGTTCTTTTATGGGCAACTTTCACATTTGACAAGATATATTCACAAAATTTGATACAAATAATTTTCTAAGGCAACAATGTAATCTCCGAAGAAATTGTTCAGATCGGTTTACTATAGCATGCTGCCATACAAACCGAACGATCGGAATCAAGGACTTGTTTGGAAAACTTTCGCATTTGACGTGGTATCTTCACGAAATTTGACATGGATTACTGCTTAAGGTAATTATATAACCCCCAAAAAAATTCTTCAGAGCGGTTTAATATTGCATATAGCTTCCATATAAACTGAACACATAGTTACTAAAAGAAATGCAGCTGTGAAGGGTATATTAGCTCCGGTGCAGTCGGCGTTAACGTTTTTTCTTGTTTTGTATTGGCGATGAGTAGTTTCATTTAAACCTAAATGCAAGCTATATCGTAGTAATGAATACGCTTGAGGTCTTCCTATATCTTATGTTCCGCAAACAGTGAAGTATCAATCACCCTTGATGTTTCCCTAGAAGCAGTGACCAATTGATCCTAAAAATTCTTGCTATCTATAACCCAAAAATACTCAGAGCTAACAGACTGCATTTTTTGAAATTGTAAAACAGACTTCCTTAGCCGTATTCTCTAAACGCTAGCCGACAGCGCTTCAGCAAGAGAAAACGGAATAATATTTTCCTACTAACTTGAACTAGAGCACCTTATACTAAAACTTACTGATCCAAACGAGATAAGATCTCCGAAAGCATCGTCCTTGGCCGTTTAAAAACAGCGTCAATTCCGGTAACGTGGAACCGGCTGTCGTGGGAATCACTTACCGTTAGATGACCTCCATGACAACTTATTTAATCCTTACAATCCTAACGGGGATTAGGTGTCCGTTACAACACCTCACTTTACCAATCAATATAAGAATATAATCTTCAAAAGGTTTATTGTCTTAGGGGTTAGGGATGGTAAGTTATAGTTTTTTGTGTTGACCCAGCTCCAAGAAAAGGTACTTGCGGTGACAACCAAAAGTCCTTGGAGATTCATCTAAAATCAATCGGACAAAAAAAACTCGGACCTGATCGAAGGATTTTTTTGTTTTCAAAAATTAACAAAATGGCGGCCTCAGGAATATTTTTTCTAAATTTTTGGGAAAAAATCAACAGTTAAAAAATCGAAATTTTTGAAAAAAAAAAAATCCTTCGATCAGGCTTGAGCTTATTATGTATTCTAAAGGCTGTATAAATTTCATTAAAATCTACTAAGCGGTTTTCGAGTTACAGTTGTCACCATTTTAAAAAACGTAGTTTTGAGAAAAACGCGTTTAAAGTTTTACACTAGCGCTTTGAAGTGCCCGAGCTCTCTTTGTTCTTTATCGAATAACTCAAAAACTAATTATCGGACCAAAGTGAAATTTTTAGAGAATATTTTTAAGATATTACACTTAACGAAAATGCAACAAAAAAAAAATAATTTTTGAGAATTCTGACTACCCCTAACCCCTTAAGAAATATAGAACATTTTATACAATATACAGCGACTATGGTATTCAATAAAAAAAATACTTGGGAACTTACGCTAACAAACTACACTAGACTTTTCGTGAGATGAGAATAAAATCTTTGATTCTGCAAACTAACAGGGTCTGATAGCCGCTAAACAACAGAGCTTTTACAAACGGCAAAAATGTGCGCTTAAATGTATGCTTTATTTTAATATTTATAGAAAAAGTTAATTAGGTCTTTAATCATCCAGTTAACTTGAGTATTACCATTTTTCTGAGTTTTATACACATGTGAACTCTACATGTAATCCACAGAAACCGTGTAAGATCCAATTAGAATACTTTAAATTTTCAAAAAATTTCCAAAACTTCATATCTTGAAAAGTCATAGAGTATTATCAATACAAAAATAATTAAGCTATTTATACTCTAGGCTTGGAAAATTTGTTAAATATTGTCTCATATGATTATAATCAGCCCTATCACGCAATCCATCGTACGAATACGAATTTCCGCTACGAATACGCATAATTTGCTATCATTTTGAATCCATGTGAATTCGAAATGTTTGTTACCAGACTTAATTTTGAATTTTGACATTTCAAAATCAGCTGTGTAGAAGAAAAAATTAAAATCTTGATTAATAAAACTGAAATCGTTTATATTCAAATTGATTTTACGAACAAAATATGGATTCGCTAACGTTTTTATTTATGTTGCTTGAGGAAGAACGTGAGAGAAGTCGGCGTGATATAAAAAATCTCCGAAAATCACTGAGTGACAAGAGCAACCCTTTCGATAGGGACAATGTACAGTTCAAGAATCCACAAAAATTTATTGTTAAATTCTATTAAAATTACTTTTCTAAAACAGGTTTATTAAAAACTCGCTTAAATAAGGCGGCCTTTACGTATGTCCCCGAGATGCTGGATATTCCCTAGTTGGTGGTTAATGACACCACTCCGTACCCCTCGGCTGTCATCGGTAAGCCCATGCTCACTGTATTTTTAATTAGACTCGTCTCTAATGCCGTTAGTGTTATCACCGCTTCCTCCAATTCGCTGAAATGGTGCTGCTGACTGCTCCTTTTTCCAATAAAAACTAACATTTTTCTTTTTTTTATTTATTTCTCCGATAAAATTGAAACTTTTCCGTTCCGAGTGAATTCAGTGAATGCCACTCTACGAATTTCGAACTTACGTTCGGAATTGTTCGAATTGCATGATAGTATCTTTCCCGAAAAAACAGTCTACGATGGATTGCGTGTTATGGCTGAATAATTAGTCATCCTAAAAATATATTGCTTCATTTTGGAGCAAATTCATTCATGGGCTACCTTGGTTACTTATAGATTCTTGCCCAGCTATAAAACTATTTTATTGACATAGATTTGAGTTACAATAGTACCGTTGTTGTTATTCTCAGACAATAAACCGCAGCACGAAACAAAAATTATTGTTAATTATTGAAGTGGACATTTATTTAAGCTGTTCTTTCAGTTTTTTGGTACAATTTCACAGCAATTTCATAAATACAAGATTCATACATACATATATATAGATATATTTATATTACTACATACATAGTATATGTACATTTGTACATACATATATGGCGATAAGGCAACACGTATTTGATTATAATCATTTATTTATAAAAAAACAGAATATTTATAAAAATAACAGTAAAAAAATTGTACAATTCAAGTACTTTGCCTATCTACACTCTTTACAGTTATTGTACATGAATTTTTAGTGAGTATATACATACATTAAACTTTTTACTAACGAATTCTATTGACTTAGTACAACAACTTATACCAAATGCATATATAAATAGCTATATCACACTTTAGAAGCGATGAAAGCAATTCAATTGACAACAAAAACGTTTTTCTTAAATTCATATGTTCGCTGTAGTTCGAAAATATATTATTTTGTAATTCACTTTTTGTTTCTACTTTGGTTTAAAGGTGACTAGTACGTCATATTATATCCAAAAATTTGTATTTTTTACATTCGAATAAAATATTATTGAGATAAATTTCAAATTTAATATCAAAAAACACCAAATGGTGTGTATGGTTTGATTGTTATACACTTGTTTTAATCTTTTATTAAAGCCATATTGTTTAGAACATGCCTGGACGGTCGCCTTCACGATTTGCTTGCTTTTCAAAGAACATGGCATCCTGAAATAAGTAAAGAAAATGTTTTATTTTAATTTAATAAGCAGTAATACAAGTTTCGACGAAAATGTTTATTTTTATGTAAGTATAATATAACTATATATTTGGAATATGTATATTGGATGCTAGCTGAATACGCTGTCTGCAAGCAACTAATATTTGTAACATTTATTCATATAGTGGTATATACACATAAATAAATACATACGTACATTTATTAGCCAACTACTGTTTACACATTTTCTAATAATTATTTGGTTTTTTATTTTACCTCAGTTCTCAAATTCTTCGACGCACACGATTTAACAGTTTCAAACGATAAAACTTAACGCTATATCGCTATTCCGTATAATATATATGTATATACACAAATATGAAATTGGTATGCTCTAGTAATCGGGTCCAACCGAAAAGCAAACGAATACTTACAATAAGGAAAGTGGCACCCAAAAGCACAGCCTTCATGCGCACATCCAAGTCCATCGGAAAGGTAA
Source organism: Bactrocera correcta (assembly GCA_027475135.1). Taxonomy (NCBI): domain Eukaryota; kingdom Metazoa; phylum Arthropoda; class Insecta; order Diptera; family Tephritidae; genus Bactrocera; species Bactrocera correcta. The sequence goes on from CM050326.1 coordinate 16,337,350, forward strand.
TACCAAAGAAATCTGCATCGGTGAATATTTCGCGCGCCAAACCAGACCATTGTTTTGAAATCTTCCCCACAACCTCGCCGGTTAAAGAAACCACCTATTGTTAATGAAAAATTTTATATTGTGTAATAAATGTTAGTTGCAAATCGAAAATTTTAATTTTTACCTTAAATTCTACATCGCCGCACATTGAAAACGTGCAAATAGGTCCTTCGATGCGTAACACAGTATCGCCAATATGATTTTTAATACGAAATGATGGCGAACAAATGGACCATTCTTGCTCGATGGTGCCAATTACATTGCCCGGCGGTGCGGATACTTCCATTGTTTGTAGGCAACAGGGAAAACAACATGCCGAACAGGCTAATGGGCGATACATATGGATGACTTCATTACGGAAATTATCAAAAACTTTCATATCAAAAGGACGTGCGGGGCCACACATATTACGCGTGCAGCAGTCGTTGTCCTCTACAGCGTAATAGACTTTTTGGCCGAGCGCATTTTTTATGGAGAATTTATTATTGGTTTCGAAGCCGGTGAAAGCTTCGAGTAATTCGACTTTTTGTTTAACCAAAAGCTGGTCGACCATCGTAAGGTACTCCAAGCCGCGTGGACAATTCGGTATTCCGGCGGGTATACTCATCCAGTCGCCTGAAAATAGAAGCAATGTTGAATTTATTTTTAAGATCTGAATATTCATCAAAGGACAGTCAAATAAGAACCGTATTGTCCATTCGGACAAGAAAGGAGTTGAAGCAAATAATTCTGATTATATTTACACCAACAGCAAAGTCAGCCTCGAAATCCAGCGCAGAATAACTCTTGCCAACCGGTGCTACTTCGGACTGAGTAGGCAATTAAGTAATAAAGTCCTCTCTCGACGAACAGAGACAAAACTCTATAAGTCACTCATTATGCTCTTCCTGGTATATGGTGCAGAGGCATGGACGATCACAACATTTGATGAGTCGACGTTACGAGTTTTCTAGAGAAAGGTTACGGGGAAGATTTATGGTCCTTTGCGCATTGGCAATGGCGAGTACCGCAGTCGATGGAACGATGAGCTGTAGGAGTTAGTTAGTGGACAAAATGGGAGAAACTGAGACTGAATGGGTGAGTGTGTATATATTTTCGTTCACACAGGAAGACTTCGCAAACTAGTAGTTTATAGGTGGGAGATCTGATGTTATGCGTAACGGTTTACTGATAAGTAATTCGGCATTCCTTTTCAGTTGGAAAATATATTCTTGGTTACAATTTCGCTCGGTTTCAAAGGAATACCATCTGATGGAATTTGAACGGGACTGGGCCACTGATTTAAGAATAAAAGATATTCAAGGTCTGTCGCAAAAGAGGACTGTTAAAAAAAAAAACAACAAAAAATTAATATTTTTCAAAAGTTATATTTTTTTATTCAAATAGTTTCCTTGTGCTTCGATACATTCGATACGTTTAGCCCGGTCAATTAGCACTTCAAATGAGTGTTTAAGGTCATTTTTCGGAATGCTCTTGAGAATATCGGTCGTCGCCTTTGGATAGCTGAAATGTCCTGAAACCAGTGTCCTTTCATGGACAAATGAAGTTTTCCAAATAGGTAAAAATCACAGGGTGCCAGATCAGGTGAGTAGGGTGAGTGATTAATGGTTAATATGGAGTTCTTTTGTCAAAAAATCAGTGACAAGCGTCGACCGATGACACGGCGCATTATCGTGCAACAGGCGCCCGGACCCTGCCTCACGGTATTGTGGTCGAGCACTTGTCGTGCGTGTCAAAAGACGCTTCATAACACCAAGGTAAAACACAGCATTAATCGTTTGGCCAAGTGGGACGAACATTCGGTGTATAATACCTTCGGAATCGTAAAAACAAATCAGCATTGTCTTTATTTTTGACTTCTGAAGACGACTTTTTTTCGGTGACTTCTGTTCGTCACAGAGGTCCTCACGACCTTCTTGGAATGGCTCAAACCACTCATGCACATTACTAAGGGATAGGCACTGATCACCATAAACTTTTTTCATCATTTGAAATGTTTCAGCAAACGTTTTCCCAAGTTAAAAACAAAATTTAATATTTGCTCTTTGTTCAAAATGCATTTTACGACCGATGACCAAAAGCTGCTGTCACTTTTTGATCGATAACAACGATTGTAGTTATTCAATTGTCTTAAAATTTTTACGAAATGTCAACAAGAGATCAAGCTTTTTATTTCATATACCCACCAATAGGTGGCGCCACCAGAAACAGTTATATTTAAAAAGTCCTGTTTCTTTTGCGACAGACCTTGTATTATTCCTACTAAAACTATATATTTATGATTCATGGTTTCAAGTAAGTCTTCTATTGATTTTTGCTATAGACAACAGATGACCCTCAATCTTCGAAGGCAAAGAAAGTGAGCTCTTGGAGTCAATGGTTATACAGGTTCGATAGGCGCCATCGAATGCAGTTAGTATGAGGAAGGACAGATCCAACTGCGGAACGAGTCAAGCCAATGAAGAAAACTCTAAAAACTTACCTACCTACTGGATAAGAGTTCAGAATATAGATAAACAAAATGTTGTCTTGATGTTAGCTCCAAGGCTTTTGCCGACGAATTCTTAATGCAAGGAAATTTTTTCTTTAAAACACAGACTACAAATTTACGAATTCCTTATCAAATTAAATCAAACGATTAACTTAATCTAGGAGTATAATAATATAACAATGCTAATCTAGCAAGTGTGATAAGTTTAGTGCATTGTTATTCTTACGTAAGTACATTTGTATGTATGTATGCAATGTAAACAAAAATGAAAGCATTACCATTTGAATCAAATAAAAATATGCCAATTAAGCGACAACAATAGAACATCACTTGATCACTTGAATAGCTGTATTATATGTACATATGTATGTATATATGTATGGTAAAAGCACATACGATCAATTGTACTAGAACTTGGTTAGATTTCAAAGTCAACAGTAATTGAATTAGTTTCGTATTTGGCTTTCGTCATATGTATGTGTGTAATAGTTATCATTCTTAGATATTTGTCTGATTTCATCTGTTAACCCGCTGAACACCATTTTGATCATCATTAATTTTTAAGTAATAGTCATTATAAGTAGTTTTATGTAATAAGTATTTTTTGTTGTTATACTCTCGCAACAAAGTTGCTAAAGAGAGTATTATAGTTTTGTTCACCTAACGGTTGTTTGTAAGTTCTAAAACTAAAAGAGTCAGATATCGGGTTATATAAACCAAAGTAATCAGGGTGACGAGTAGAGTTGAAATCCGGATGTCTGTCTATCCGTCCGTCCGTCCGTGCAAGCTGTAACTTGAGTAAAAACTGAGATATCATGATGAAACTTGGTACACATATTTCTTGGCTCCATAAGAAGGTTAAGTTCGAAGATTTGCAAAATCGGCCCACTGCCACGCCCACAAAATGGCGAAAACCGAAAACCTATAAAGTGTCATAACTAAGCCATAAATAAAGTGAATTTTGGCACAAAGTATCGCATTAATTAATTAATTTTTTTGGAAATGTGGGCGTGGCCCGCCCCCTACTAAGTTTTTTGTACATATCACGGAAACTACTATAGCTATGTCAACCAAACTCTATAGAGTCGTTTCCTTCAGGCATTTCCATATACAGTTTAAAAATGGAAGAAATCGGATAATAACCACGCCCACCTCCCATACAAAGGTTATGTTGAAAATCGCTAAAAGTGCGTTAACCGACTAACAAAAAACGTCAGAAACACTAAGTTTTACGGAAGAAATGGCAGAAGGAAGCTGCACCCAGGCTTTTTTTAAAAATTGAAAATGGGCGTGGCGTATATCTTAGGAACTACTAATCTAATTAATTTTACAGCAAAAAAAAAGTAAATGACGGATAATGAAATCTCGATTATCACTTTATCATGCGAGAGTATAAAATGTTCGGTGACACCCGAACTTAGCCCTTCCTTACTTGGTTTTATTTGAATCCCAATTATTGCTATGAGCTTCCTTATTTCATTTGTGATAGGCACTGCAAAAAATTTAGAAGTACATATGTGTATTTACATTTCTTCTTCTTCAGGCAAATAAGCAGCTTCTTGGTGAGAGAAGAATGTGTGCACAATTTTTGATCGATATCTCAAAAACTGAAGGACTAGCTGTATGCGAAAGGCGGTCAGACCGACATGGCTAAATAAACTCAACTCGTTACGCTGATCAATTGTAGAAGTTTACAAATTTCAAAATAAAAGTTAACACAAAACTTCGTAAAAAAAATCTAAAAATAATATGGGTTTTTAAATTTCACCCATAAATTTTGAGAAAAATGTGTTAATACAAAATTGTAGATCTTTTCATGTTTTCTATAGTACTCGTAATTTTGTCAGAAATCGAGATAAACCTTAAAATTTCATCCACGCTCTCTCTTTCTCTTCCTGATTTTAGATAACCCGTAAAATATTTTCCTTTCATGATGATGATTTTTTTTTTTTTTTTTAATTTTTACCATTTTCACTGATCTTTTCATCACTTGTAATGATAAAGTCTCAACAATTTCTCCCTTGACTTTGAAATTAATAAACGTCTGGCTGTAATCTAAAAAAAACAAATCATGCCTACCGTAACATACAGTTACGGACAATAAAATAGAATCAAAGGGGTTGCTTTGAAACAATGGCATCATTTTTTTTTTGAAATTTTTCATCTATGTAGTAACTTTTCTGCATAATTACAATGGCATATGTTCTTTTAAAAAAGAGGAAAAGATAGGATTGTCGAGTTTTATAGTTAACTGTAATTTAAAAACTTTAAATAGCGTGCCTCGTGCTTAGTGACAAAATAATAGATTCAATAGCGAAATAGAAAAGTGTTGAATTTAAAAAGCGTAAAATGTAGTTATGTTAACTTAATTAGATCTGTGGAATGAATAATTGTATCAATTACGAATTTATTAAAAAAAATGGGTCGAGCAAAAGATTGTTTAGAGGAGGAAAGATTGTGCGTCCAAAATTTGCAAGGAATCGGTCACGCGTAAAGGAAAATTGCAAACATATGAAACATGTCTCAAACATTTTTGTTTGATGCCTTAAAATTTCCGAAAAAGGTTGAAAAAATAGGCCAACCACAAAAAAATGATTGCAGAAGTCGTTCGAAATATTGCATGATTGCCGATGCGCGTGCCGTTTAAGGCTTCTGCAGCCACTCAATAAGAATTATGTGCAAAAATTTTTTCAAGAACAGTAAGAAGACTATTTGTAGAGAAAAATTGCTTTGGCACATGGTCCCGAAAGGTGCCGTTTGCTAAGAAAACGGCATAGATGCAATCGTATTCAGTTTGCAAAACGACACTTAATTAAAAAAAGCAAAATTAATATGATAGGAAATGATATTTTCGCGTGAGTCCGACGTCCAAAAAACAAAGAAATTAGCATCCGCTACACGACTAGGTCGTGGTTTGAACGTGGCGGCAATATAATGGTTTAGTATTGTTTCTCATATTGCGTTCCGGGACCAATATTTTGGATACAAGAAAAATATATACGTTAAGGTTTTAGATATGGTGATACTCCCAAATGCATTTTGGCAATTCCAACAAGAAAGCGAACCGAAACATACTTCGGGTCTTGCAAAAAATAGTTTTCAGAACATGGTGCCAGCGTTAAGAGTAATTAGCAGATCTGAACCTCATCAAAAACTTACGGAAAATTGTTAAGGAAAATATTGCACCCCTTAAACCGAAAAATAAGGCAGAATTCTGAGAGAAGGTACACAGATGTGCTATTCTGTTCCATAGAACACTTTCGGTAGCCTAATTAGGTCTATGGCTACAAGATGTGCATCGGTATTAGACGATTAAGAATACACTACAATGTACCACCAATTTTTCTATTAGTTCCCCTAAAAAATATTTTTTTTTTTAATGTAAAAGATTTTGATTCTATTTTTTTGTTCATTGAATTTTTGAAATATATTCATAACCTTAGTTTTTGTAACATTTATGAATTGTTTTTCCAATATTTTTACTGCTACCAGTAGCAATTGATATGAAGTACATAATAAAAATATAACTTAGTTCAATTTAAATCAAATTCATAATTTTTTTGAGAACGGAAAATTAGTGCCATGGATGATTCTATTTTATTGTCCATAACTGTATTCTTCGGTTAACAAAAATTAATTGGCAAAAGCATTTCATATCCACTGATATTCCATCTTATCGACTAGCGCATTCGAAAGGAACAATCTAGATATTGTATGAAATTTTACAGATATAATTACTGCTAAATCATTGTTTTTATAAGACAGGTGTTCTACTTAAAACACTACAATAACCGATTGTAAATTGATAAGCAACCGTTCTACGTAAAAGCAGAAAAAATTAATTACTTAGGGGACTCACAACTTTTAATTGTTTAAATATTGATGGGAAGCAAGAGTAATTATATAGTTAAAGAAAGATAACTGGCGCATAAATTTCATTTGCCACTAAGAAAGCTTGACAAACTTTGACTTTTCAATTAAAAACATTTAAGATAATGTTTCTTATATCTTTATTCCGAGATTCAATCATTTAAAGTTGTGTCGGTAGCACAAAAAAACAATTTGTAAAAAATTGTAATTTGTCAAAATCAGCTGTTTTCTTTGTACATTTTTGTTTTTATGATTCAAAAATAAATTTTTCATTTTTTATTTTTTGAGTGATAACTGAATACGAAAATACTATATTGATCACTACCAACACGGTTTTCATAACGTTTCTATTTTAGTATTTGAATTTTAAAATTTTAACGAATAGCGGGCAACGGGTTAAAATTAATATTATTTAAACAATATTTGTGTGTAAAACGAAAACATCACTTTAATGCCTTTAAAAGTCATCAACATACAGACATACACAAATACTACGACAACCGTTTGAAAGATAAGTCTTTGTTCTTTATTTATAACGTCATAAAAACGTTTTAGTGATAAGCAGTCCTTAGATAATTGTTTTAAGTAGCACACTTGCAACTGATGATTAATGAAGATAAGTATCCTTAGATATAGGTTCAGGGTTTATTGTTATGTGTGTGCATTTGTTATGTGCACAGGTCTTTATTTAGATTCCGAAACTTTTACCTCTTGCTTTTTTTTTCATGCACTTGCTCTCACCTCTTATCCTCATCGCTTAGGAAAAATTCATATCCTTTCTGTTTTGCTGATTTATTCAAACGCAACGAGCGCCGAAATTTCTTTGCCAAAGGTTTGTTTGTCTCACGCTCAACAATAACCTTTAAATGTCCACTGCGTCTGCGCAGATAATCGTATTTCTCATACAAACTATGCCAAATGATACGCAGCACATTGGCACCTACGTCAACGATACCGTTACTATTCGATTTGCCAGTGTTAGGCACTTTTTGAGAAGCTGCAGCTGGACCATGCAACTCAACCGTGGAAGCATACAAATTTTTAACCGTTCGAGATTCGCACATTATGTTTGACTAGCGTTCGTTGTGTTCACTACACTTGCTTTGACACTCTTTAATTAGTATAAAGGTCAAAATTCACATTTAATTTTTTTTTTTGTGATTATGTTAAAGCATGGTATTGTCCAGCTGGACCGCCGCCGTCACACTAAATGTCTGTGGACGAATTTTCAGCCGACGAAGGCATAACGACCATCACAAGCGCTTATGACTGACGGCTATGCGCGCGTTTATCACTTAATTTGCTCAATTAAAGAACTTAGTGATAAGATGTGAAGGTATTCATACGGCAGAATTTACAACGCGCAATGTAAACATAACACATATGACTTTATTATTTTATAGAGTATGCTATTTGTGCGGAAAGGCTGGAGGTTGCGGTGAAAGTTGAGCGGCGATTTAAATTGTAATTACTAAAACTGATGGTTGTTTACTAATTTCAACAATTGTAAAAATTTGTAATTGTTCTATGTGTGGAATGTGAGGGAGGAAAGGACCTTTACCGCCATTGCATTTGAGGCATACTTTGTTTTTTCTTAGCAAAGTAGGTCGATGCTCTGCTTGACTAGCACACGGGTTGGTGTTTTTATGTAAAATTTACACACACACTCAATTCGAACTGAAAATATGCATGAAAAAATGCAGCTTCTTTATTGATTTGTCTTACTGTGGCTCTTCATTTAATGCACACAATACCAGGTCATTGACTATGTGCATGCCGAGACTATCACATATTTCTTAGCCAGTCTTATCGCGAGAAGAAACAAGTGAGAGCCTTTCAATAATGACTTTAATGGTCAACGATGATTAAATATATGTTATGCATATAAAAGTATTTGATTACGTATTAAGAAACTTGGAATAATACTTTTGAATGTCTATACCTACATTCATAGATAGTAACTATCAACAGACCATTGTACCCTAGCTATCTCTACGGTTGTTCCATAATACATGGTAAAATGTTTTTCAAGAACATAATTACATATGTATGTATATGTATGTATTCATAAGACTATACACGAAATGATATACTATATTTATTTGGATTATTTTATTCGAATATGCGCGAAATGGAAATGAGGATAATTAGTGTTTCCTTCCTGGATCATATATATATACATATATAGAATATTTTCAAAACTAGGCTAGTGAAAACCAAGATGTTATTTATGGTCTTATTAAGTAATTCCGAAAACAAAAAATTTTCCATACAAGCCATACAGTTTGTATGGCAGCTATGGTATATGCTATAGTGACCTCATCTGAACAATTTGTTCGGATATTATAGCGTTATCGTTGAACAATAATCAATGCAAAATTTCGGGAAGACTATTTGTGAAATAAGAAAATTTTTTATACAAGAACTTGTTTACGGTCCATAAGTTTGTATGGCAACTATATGATTTAGTGGTCCGATAACGGCGTTTCCAAAAAATAAACAACTTCTTGGGGCGAAAAGAAGGTGTGCAAAATTTCAGATCGATATCTGAAAAACTGGAGACTAGTTTGCGTATATACATATGTACATACTTATAGATGGACATGACCAAATCGAGTCAGCTCGTCGTGCTGATGCTGATTATTTACATACATATGTGTATATATGTATGTTATACTCGTATAGTATCTGACGTTTCCTTCTGAATGTTACAAACTTCGTGGGAAACAAAATATACTATGTTCTTGGTATAATATCCAAATTGTGATATACAATTTCTAATATATCGAATGAATATGAATCTATGTAAATATATGCATAAGTACATATAAAATCAGTATTTTCTATATATTCTGTTATGTGTCCTCTCAAGTGGGCTCAGTGCCTTTAATAGATAAGTTTATTTGTTCTGAAATTCACATTCAGTTCTTTTAATATTTCATCCCACAGCAAAGGCCTTGAGTAGTTCTATGAGACAAAAATAAAATGAGTGACGTCAGCATATTTTCGCAATGTCTAAAAGCTTACGAGGTTAGTGAGATTTATTTAATATATACGTAATAATAATAAGAAATGTTAAATAACAGTTAAATGAGCAGACTTGAAAATATAAATGTTTGTGCAGTATGTTGTGGTTTTATATGAAACATACTTTCAGTTGAAATAAAAAGTTTGTAAATGTGTACCAAAACCACTTTCGAAAAAGCGAGCATTGCTTCAACCAAATTGTTATTAGTAAAACATATGTATGTAAGCACTCACCAGCTGGTCCCATTGGTTGTCCTGGTGGCCCCATCGGTTGCGCTGGTGGTGGCATTCCTGGTTGCGTTACTATTGGACCTTGTGGCCCATAACCTGGTCCTGGTTGAAAGCCTCCACCGCCATTGAACTGCGGCTGTGGTTGGGGCATGCCGCCATAAGGTGGTTGCTGACCCCCATAGGACGGTTGTTGACCACCATAAGGTGGCTGTTGTCCGCCATATGGGGATTGTGGACCACCGTAATTCGGTGGAGCCTCACCGTAGGGAGGCATTTGAGGAACGGGCGTATAACCACTTTGCGGCTGTCCTGGCACAAACCCCTTATCAAACAAAAAAGAAAGCAACATTAATAATTAGTATAATAATTTTAATCAATCTTATATGTATAAATGTAGAGATTCTGTAGAAAAAAAAGACAACAAATAATGATTTCACAATCGGGGGCGTTCATCAAAATATTTATAATCGTAAATCTTACAACAAATACTGGCAACATTCAAGATAAAAACTTTATTATTTTATTAAAATTAGTTCTTATCGGTTACATAATAAACATACATATATCCACGTAATCGCATGGCTGCACATTAAGGTGAAGATTCTTTCCAAATTTTATATTATTTTGGGATCATATGTATATTCATATAAATCTAATACAGTCAACGATCACTTTGTTATACCCTAAACAGGTTATATTAAGCTTGTCAAGAAATTTGTAACACCCAGAAGGAAGCGTCGGAGACCCTATAAAGTATGTATATAAATGATCAGTATGTTGAGCTGAGTCGATTTAGCCATGTCCGTCTGTCTGTGTGTCTGTCTTTCCGTCCGTCTGTCTGTATATATACGAACTAGTCCCTCAGTTTTTAAGATATCATTTTTTAATTCTACAAACGTCATTTTCTCTTCAAGAGACTGCTCATTTGTCGGAACTGCCGATATCGGACCACTATAACACATAGCTGCCATACAAACTGAACTCGGAATCAAGTTCTTGTATGGAAAACTTTCACATTTGACAATGTATTTTCACGAGATTTGGTATAGATTATTTTTTAGGACAACAATGTAATATCCGAAGAAATTGTTCAGACCGGTTTACAATAGCATAAAGCTGCCATACAAACCGAACGATCGGAATCAAGGACTTGTTTGGAAAACTTTCGCATTTGACGTGGTATCTTCACGAAATTTGACATGGATTACTGCTTAAGGTAATTATATAATCTCCGAAGAAATTATTCAGATCGGATTACTATAGCATATAGCTTCCATACAAACTTAACACATAGTTACTAAAAGAAATGCACCTGTGAAGGGTATATTAGCGTCGGTGCAGCCGAAGTTATCGATTTTTTCTTGTTTTATTTAATTATTAAATTGTGTACTATTGTTCACTATCAATAAAAGTTAGAACACAAAAGTCAAAAATGCAGTACAATACCATCACATAATCATGTTCAATTAAATATAGCATACATATGCTTGTATCTTGAAATTCTAATTTGTGAGCGTTAACTATTTATACCAAATCCATTTTTTTGACTGACATACATATGTACATAATATATATGTATATATTTATTATTTCGAAATAACCTATATTTTTATCTGGAGAATACAAAAAATAAATTAATAGACGTATTTATTTTAGTAATATAAGGCACATTTTATAGCATACTTTTCAAAAACAAAAAGTTTTCATATAGTGGAATTTACTTTAGGATTAATAAAATATAAACATGAAAAACTTTAACTTTAGCTGCACTGAAGTCATAATATATTTCTAATAGTATATAAGGGTATAAAAAATATCTTTATCTTGTTTGTGATAGGTCAGTTTGAATGACGGAAGTCCTATACAATATGTTTGTGATGGTATCTTGTCTAATAAAAAAGTTTTTTATACAAGGTCTGTATTTTGGTCAACGATTGTTCGCGACTTCGCATATAATCTATTTTACATCATAACGTTTTCGGGTAATTAGACTTACTTTCCATTGAATCTTCGATTGAATGCACAATTAAGAAGTTAGCACCATTCGTCTTTTAGAGAACATCTGATTCGCGTCGCTTCACAAAATATTACGCTTTTTCATAACAGCCTTGCAAATCAAGTTTTTGTGTTATTTTACTAGACTTCTGAATCTCACTTCATTACTTGCAAAATTTGTATTTGTGTCCAAGCTACAATGTGAATATATTTTTTTTTAAGTAAGAAGAGTAAGGAATCGGATTGAAAGCTGAAACGAAATAACTCTACAAAGAATACTTCTTCATAATAGCAATACTAATTTTTATTTTCCTAATATGCGGTTTTATGTCATGAATAGCCTTCTGTTATTTTTTTCAACACGACTGTATACATTTTCTTTTCACAGAATTGCATTATTCATCTTGAAACTGACTCAAGTTTAGTACCAAAATAACTACCAAGCCCAATGCAATTTAGTATTTGATAAATTTTTTATAAATATGTATCAAAAATTAAAATATAACTGATAAGCCACATACATATAGGAACGCCCCCTTTTGTGTGAAACTATGCCAGTACGTTACTTACATATGCTCCCGGTGCTGACGGTTGATACCCTCCCGATTGAGGCATGTTAGGAACATTTCCTTCTGGTGGATATCCAGCTCCAAATCCCGGTGGTACATATCCGCCCTTATTTATATTACTCATTGGCATTGACATTGTGCGTTGAAACAACTGACTAACAAGAAAATTTTTGTCAATTGGGCTTTCTCTGGCAAACTCTCCCACTTTTTAATGAGACACAAACAATTTTTGTACCTAAAATGGTATTGGTTATTTCGTCATCGTTTTGATATGTAAACAAAAAATGTTTCAAACTACTAACGATACTAGGTTCCAGCTTCAGTAAATATTATATCACTGCACAATAAATAATTAATTCTTCTAAAATTAGGATAATATTTATTTCCAATGCAAAGAAAAAACACTTGCTATATGGAGAAGTGTTTTACTTTGAATAGTGTTGCCAGCCAAAACAATTTACACCGTCAATGGGTATTCACAACTCAGGTAATATTATGTATTTCATGAAAAATTTATATGACGACATTGAAATAAATGTGTAACTGCTTTTATTATTAATTTAAAAATTCTCTTCTCCAGTGTAAAGTAAAAACACAAACAACACAATTTCTGATTTATTGCAACTTTTATTATCATTTGTCATGTGATTGCATAAGTAGCATCATTATCAATATTTCAAATATTTGCAATATAAATATAGCATTAACCTTATTATTTAGATTGTAATTGTAAATATTAAAAAATATATTGTCAAATAGTGTAAAAAAGGCTTTTCTCGGTGTCTTATTTGTGAGCAGGTGAGTTTGTAAGTACTTCGTTAGCATTAAGATGAAGAAAAGCATAAAAGTGAACGCTTTATGGAAGAAATAATGTTAATGTGCGCGTTGAGTATACGTATTTTGTATAAGTCCTTTATGTTGAAGCAATATATGCTGTACTGGCTAAGCTCAAATTATCATTTTTAGCAGTTTCTTAATATTCAAAATGCACCATGTCCTGTAAAATAAAAGAATTACATTAAAAACAATAAACAATAAGAATTATGACAGATTTGAAGTACAATGAGAAAAGTTGCGGCCAAAATAACTGCCTTCATTCGCACATCTAACTCGATTGGAAATTTCACTCCAAAATAATCAGCATCAGTAAACATTTCCTTGTTAATACCTGTCCACTTCTTTGAAATTTTTCCAATCTTATCGCCATTCATAGCAAAAATCTAAAAAACAAGAAAAAAATGTTAACTTGGATCTGATACTATAATACTCTTAACAAGAAGTCATAAAGAACTTAATTTTGGGGGTCCGATTTGAATTTCTTCGGAGATTGTACAATTGCTTTAAAGAATTCAAGCCAAATTTCATTAGAATATCTCGTCAAATAAAAAAAAAGGTTTCCAATCAAGGATATGCTTTTATTGATTCAGTTTGCATGGAAGCTTATAATACAGAGGTTTGAAATCGGGGGTTATGACAAATGAGCAGGTATTTGTGGAGAAAAGGAAAGGAACGGTAAACTCTATATATCCTGTTCAGGGTAAAAAATAAACATTATGAGACGACCCAAATAAAACTTTTTTTTTTAATATATATTTCATACACATGTATTAATTTTTAGATTGCTTAGAAAGTTTAAATTACTTACATCAAACTCCACATTCGCACAGCATTTGAAAGTGCAGCGCGGCCCACGCACACGCAATACATTTTCACCATAAGCATTTTTAATTAAATATAATGGACGTAATAGTGACCATTCTTGTTCCACACTGCCAATAACCGTTCCGGGCGGCGAAGATACTTCTAATGTTTGCAGACAACATGGAAAGCAACAGGATTCGCAACGTAGTGGTCTATATATATGCAGCACTTCATTTTGAAAATTGTCAAGAATTTGAATATCGAAAGGCCGACAAGAACCGCACAAGTTTCTAGTCAAACAATGTGTATCTTCTACAGCCAGATAGACATTTTCGCCAGCAGAATTCTTTATTTTTGATTTGTTTTTCATTTCACAGCCAAAGAATACTTCAACCAAATCCACTTGTTGCTTTATAAGCAACTGGTCCACGGCTGTTAGATACTCTAGACCAGTTGGACAGTTAGGTATGCCAATAGGAATGCTCATCCAAGCCTCTATTGGTAAGGAATCAATAAACTGTTAGTAGACCTACTTCAACAAAATTCTGTACTTAGTAATGAAAAAAAAATTACCTGCTGGTGACATAGTGGCTCGTGGTTGTCTCACGATTGGTGGAGCATCTTGAGGCACCCCTTCATAGTCCCGATTTTTTTGCATTTTGAACGTTGATTATATTTTTTGTGGATGAAGTAATCGTAAGCGCTTTTAATATTAATTTTCTTGGGTGTTCAGCATTCACAAGGTTCTAGGTTTTTTCAGAATTCTTCTTATCGAAGTTATAAGTTTAGTTTTATGCCGATTTAAATTGCACTTGATTAACGGTTTTTGTTATCGTTTTAATAAATTTTAAACAATTCGTTCAAAATTAAAATAACTAAATAAAAATGCGTAACAGACACTCCTTAAACAAAAAAGGGAAAATCAAACCACAACAACAATCAAATAGGCAGGAAGAATGATAGAAACTCTTGATAAAAACATGAGTTAAATGCGAAAGGGTGTACTGAAAAGGGAACATATTTTTAGTTTTGTTAAAAAAGTTTTAACAATAATAAGATGTTTCTGCACAAATTACAAATTGATTACGACCTTAAGTTTATAACTCTTTTTAATTATATATACATTAGTTTTATTATTTTGTGAAATAAATATAAAAAGTGGCTTAATGAGTTGGTGTACATCATGACAAATAATACAACCTTGTGTTTTTTGCCGGTTGCACTGTGCCAATCTTTATCTCGTTGTTTTTTATTTTATTATTACATTTTACAAAGTGAGTGACGCTAAAATATTTATAGTTTCAAACAAAACATTTAAAAATCTGTAAACTAGACAATAACCTTTGAACAAAGTGTGTATACCAGATTTATAATTTCCTAAAAATTAACATTGCTAACTTATTTATAATGCAGTTTCCCTTTGTTATTGTTCTCTTATTTGCTTCCGTCATCAAAGTATTAGTTCCCTCTCTTTTTTCCTTTAATGTGTAAAAAACAATTTTAACTGATAAGTTGTTATTTTTTTAAATAAGCCGGCATCAATCAAGCATTTTATCAACAATACACGCATGAGTACTATATAAGCACATATGTATATGGTCACCACGCTTAAGTTCGTTTAGATATCACCATTCAGTGGCTAAAAAGTGTTTGCGTGGCTTTATACGTGTTAATACTGTTACAAATTAATATTTACAGATTTCGGATGCTACCACGCACAATGTTGTTGAAACTTTGTATTCTTATACTGCATGCAGTATTAACAGCCGGTAATAAATATGCGGACAGTGGTTCATGCCATTCGTTTGCTGGAGGCTCTGTTTATCCTTCCGAAGGACCTCGTGGTGACCACAACTTGCAAACCACTAAAGCCGTCAGTACGTGTTAAGAATATATTTGTTTGCGATATATTTATAATGTGTTTACTCTTCTTTAGTATCTAAGGCAGCTCCAACTTTTGAAGGAACGGCTGTTGTGAAAGGAGAATTCGTCAAATTATCACTTTCCCAATATCATGGAAAATATTTAGTACTTCTGTTTTATCCACTTGACTTGTGAGTGAAAATTTATATTCACCATCCATCAAATTGCATAAACGAATACATTTCTTCATTTTATTTTCAGCACCTTTGTGTGTCCCACTGAAATTATAGCGTTTTCTGATCGCATCGAAGAATTCCGAAAGATAAATGCTGAAGTCGTGGCGATTAGTGTAGATTCACATTTTACACATTTGGCTTGGATAAACACACCCCGAAAAGAAGGTGGTCTTGGATATGTAAAAATTCCACTACTTTCGGATTTAACGCATAAGATTAGCAGGGATTATGGAGTTTATTTAGAAGATTTAGGTCATACACTACGTGGTCTATTTATCATTGATCATCGTGGAATCTTGCGACAAATTACTATGAATGACTTGCCAGTGGGACGTTCAGTAGATGAGACACTTCGTCTGGTACAAGCATTCCAATATACCGATACACATGGAGAAGTTTGCCCGGCTGGTTGGAAGCCTGGTGCAGAAACAGTAATAAAATAAAATTCCACATATCCATAGTTATAAACTAACATATTTTATTTTCAGATTGTTCCAAATCCCAAAGAGAAAACGAAATATTTTGAGAAGATAAACAAAACTCCATAATATTTTAAATTCTTTGCTTCCAAATTTTATATTTTGATACCAAAATAAATATATTTCAAGTTTTCACTAATGCCGTCTAGAACTTTTACTACTACTTCCCCCACTTTTAGAACCTTCGCCTCTTTTACGTTTGTTAAGCGGATTTCTAGGATCATATGCATCGTACCAATCGTCACCCTTAGTGGACGCATCCTTCGCCAATATGGGTGTCGCTTCTTCGAACTTTAATGTGTGCGCCAACCAATCGTCGCCCTGAATTTCTTTCTCTATGGTTCCATCATCTAAAGACTCATTGGTTTCATTCGATTCAGATTGCTTCTGTTTAAGTGCATCCAATTTATTTCGGAATTTCGATAGTAAGCTTAAAGTAAAATCTTCTCGGCTGGCACCCTTTTTTGGTATTTTTGATTTTAAGCCACTGTATTTCACTTTTTCATCGACAAAATTTTTTATGAATTCATTATCTTCAGCAGAGTTAACACTTAGTTCGTCAGTTTTACTTTTCTCCGTTTTTTTATCACCCAAATTTTCTCTTTGACGTTTTTCAGTTTGGTATTGTTTCTTCAGGTTTTGAATTTCTTGTCGAATTTCATTTCTAAAAAGTATTAACGGTTTATTTTAAAATATGTGTAAAAGCGTTGATGAAGTATAATTTGTAGGTACCTCTTCAATTCGCTTTTTATTTTTTGCTCCTGCTCTTGTGTCAACAAAACGTCTTCATCAGAGTCAGACATTTCCTCTTTTATTTCAGCTGCTTCCGTTTTAATTACTTTTTTAGCCTCATTTGTCTTTAGCTGCAATTTATCTTTGATTCGCTGCCGACGCTCCTCTATATCATCATCATCCACTGGTTCTTTTTTGACGCATGCTAGTCTTCGTTCCTCTTCCAACATGTCCTCATCATCTGACCTCACGTTGGTATCTTCGATACGTAAAGCGTCCTTGCTAAGTTTGGGGTCATCTACCACATCGTGCATAGATTTTGCCTTTCCGGCATTTTTTTGTACAAATTGATTAGTTTCTTCTTCATCTTCCTCTGCTTCTTCACCAAATGAAAGCAACCCAAAATTTCTGTAAGGAAAGCGGTTTAGAAAACAATTTCACGCCACATAAGAACTTAATTTAATTACTTGACTCCCTTTTCACGTTTTTTAGTCTTTTCTTTTTTAATTTCTTTTGCTACTTTTCGTGGCACTATATCGTCAAAAGGATTGCTTAATATTTCAGCGCCCAATATTCTTTGAGGATACATGGGACGTTCATTATGATCCACTAAACCCTCCTCCAGTTTTAGCATATTGTACAAAGTATCACCTGTCACCTTGCCGAAAAGCGTGTTTTTGTTTTGAAGCTCCGGTGTGGCGGCCAAAGTGAAGAAAAACTGTGAGCCATTATCATCTTTATCGGCATTTGCCATTCCAACAAGTCCACGCCGCGCATAACGTAGACGAGAATGAAATTCATCCTTAAATGTGTGACCGTAAATGGATTCTCCACCGGTTCCATCGCCATTGGGATCACCACCTTGTACAATGAAACCTTTGACTACGCGATGAAAAATTGTGCCAGTGTAGTATCCTTCCATACAAAGTTGTATAAAGTTGCGACATGCTTTGGGACATTCTCGAGACCATAATTCTATATCTATGTCACCAACGGTAGTCTTGAGGAGAACCTATAAAAGAGAATGAATTTAATGGCCATTTTAATATAGAAAATATCTTACCTTTCCTGAAGTCGGGGGTTCCTGAATATAAATGTTACTCATTGTTCAATAGTTTGTTTATAGCTTGATTTTATTATTTATAAGTTCTGATAAATATTAGTTATTCACAATAGTGAAATTTGCGATAGCATTCACAGCTGTTATATTCTGCCGTTAAGGTGTCTAAAAGTCTTAAAAGTTTCAAAGAACTTTTTCAGTTGCACACCTTTATAATCCAAGTTAGAATCTTTAACTTTTATTTAAAAATTAAGCAATTTGTTAATATAGTAATTACGGTGGTACAGTAATGAAATCATTATATTTCATTTAGTCTAGCAAATTTCCCTTTCCAAAAAAAGAAAATTTTTACTTCAATACAACGAAAAAAAATTGCTCAACTTTTCTGTATCTCCATGTTTGCACTCTGCATCGAATAACTCAGTTATCTAATAAATTTTTTTTTTAATGTTGCCGACATTTTTTGTTGAAAAAACCTAAAATTAAAAACTGGTCGATTTGCCTTTTGCAAAGACTTTGTTTGATATAGTTCAATACAACCCTGCATATCAGCTGTTTATAAACAATATTACAACATTAATATTTAAGCGTCAAACACGATTTTCTGAAGACTAAATCCTCAATAATATTGCCTTGTTTGGCTAATTATATTATATTTTGGGCACCAAACTGTTTTGAACAATGTCTGACGAGGCCAAAGAAGGCGAAGATTTCACATTGGAAGCAGATTCTGAACTGCGTTTTGAAATAGAAGACAAGGATGCGAAGGTTTTCGTTACGGTGGGTTTAAAAAATTATAATAATTTTCATCATTTAAATGTGCATTTTTTTAGCTCATTTCTGGCTTTGCCGAAATGTTTGGTACTGAATTAGTTAAGAAGAAAAAATACGAGTTTCTAACTGGCGCGAAAGTGGCAATTTTTACCTATCATGGTTGCGTGTTAAATGTAAATGGCAAAACTGATGTTAGTTACATTTCAAAGGAGACGCCAATGGTACAATACTTAAACTGTCATGCGGCCTTAGAGCAAATGCGTGCTAGCGCTGAAGAAAAGGATGAACGGGGACCAATTGCAATGATTGTAGGACCATTAGACGTAGGAAAAAGCACATTGTCTCGCATATTTCTCAATTATGCTGTACGACTTGGAAGACGTCCGCTATACGCTGACATTGACGTCGGACAGGGATCTATTTCTATACCAGGTACTATTGCTACAATACTTATTGAACGTCCGGCCAGTATTGAAGAGGGCTTTTCTCAGACTGCACCCTTAGTGTATCACTTTGGTCATAAAGGCCCAGGTAGTAATAATGTACTGTATAAAGCGACAGTATCGAAAATGGCAGAAGTAACGCTGGAATCCATGAATGTCAACAAACGAAGTAAATAAATATAATTTTTGTCCGGTAACATATCAACATGTACATATTTTTAGCGAAACATTCGGGCATGATAATAAACACCTGTGGATGGGTAAAGGGTGACGGCTACGCTCACTTATTGCACACAGCACAGGCTTTCGAAGTCAACGCTATCTTTGTATTGGATCAGGAGCGTTTGTATAATGAGCTTTTGAGGGATATGCCTTCGTTTGTGCGTGTCGTGTTGCTGCCAAAAAGTGGTGGTGTGGTAGAACGAAGTCGAGATTTGCGTAGTGAACAGCGCGATCTACGTATCAAGGAATACTTTTACGGCCATCGAACACCTTTCTATCCATTCTCATTTGAGGTGAAGTTTCAAGATTTGAAGTTGTACAAAATTGGCGCTCCGCCGTTACCAGATTCCTGTATGCCTATTGGTATGAAAGCGGAAGACAATAAAACCAAGGTTGTGGCAGTAACGCCCAGCCACTCATTGCTACATCATATTTTAGCGATTAGTTTTGCTGAATCGACCGATGAGGACGTGATTGGAACTAATGTGGCTGGTTTTGTTTGCGTGTAAGTAATATAAAAAATAAATTTTTTGAGACATAATTTGAGACTTTTTTCAATTATTTCAGTACTGATGTGGATATGGATAGACAGACTATAACTGTACTTTCTCCGCAACCTCGGCCACTACCTAATACCGTGATGCTATTATCTGAACTGCAATTTATGGACATTGTCTGAAACCATTAACAAAAATTTGTTGCAAATTGAATTATTTTATCAATAAATAAAACATATATTTTTTCATTGAAATAAAAAAGTTGTATTTGTATCTGTAAACATTCAAATATTTTACATATATTTTCTTATAATAGTTTCCTAACTTTTTTCTTTGAAGTTCAGTTTATTATGAAGTGGGTGGCTTTTGTACTTTAGCAAGTTCTGCTTTGAACTTCGCTATGGTTTCACGTGCTAGTTTTAACTTGTCCTTTAGGGAGTTTATCTCACTTTTTACTTTTCCTTTTACGTCAATAATATTTTCCAAGGTTTTCTCTTTCTTCGTTTCAACTAAATAAGAAAGCAATTAATATTTTCAAAAAATACAGATTATTACACTTACAGTCGGTATCATGTGTGTATGATCCACTTGTTAAAGGTTGTACGTTCATGAGAAAATGTTGCATTAGTTGTGTGGGCTCTTGGAAAACGATTTCCTCATAAGACTCGGATACCAAATGCACATTAGCAGCCCCCATTCGTTTGGTACTGTCCAAATTTGTGCTCGATAGCTCACCATCAACCACGGGGCTTTGGAATAGCTTTAATATATGATAGCAAGTTACCGGCCTTTCTGTAGGATCGTGGAAATATATTTTGATGACTACTTCAAATTCACCCCAACCGGTTTCGGTAATTTCATATGGCGGTTTCGTTACAATTCGATTTGGATTGGCATAACTTTCGTGTAATTTAAAGTGAACTTTTTTCACGTAAACTGACATATCTTCATTGTGATACGGCTTTACATATACTTTCCATTGATGTGTATGCCCATCTTCGTTCTTTTTGCCAAAGGATCGTGCAATATTACCATATACAATAGGCTTAACTATAACCAAACCTTTCACACGACCGCCTGAATCTGGGCCAAAATCTGTGGGTATATTGAGGCTGTTCATGTTTAGACTGCGCTTTAATTGACAATTTTACATTTAGTTAAAATTTCTTGTGTTTACCAATTTAGACAACTGTTTTTATTGAATTCGCTTTTACTTGTCAAACTGTGACACAAAACAAAATTGATGTATAAAAAAAGAAAGAAAATGTGTTGACATTTGTGTATGTTTGACGCCACACAACCCTGTGTTGGGCTGCTCCCAAACTTTAAAGTGCGTATATTTTCTTAAACTTAATTTTGTTAAACTTAATTACAGCAATAAGGAATAATGATTAATGATAGTCGTATTCAAAAACTTTCAGATATTTTCGAATTTCCCTAGGGGCAGTTTTATATAAAATATCTAAATAAAAATGTTTAGTGCAACCCTGTGTTGCAATGCTGCCAACATTTTCTTTCTTTTGTATTCTCATATTAAACATTTTTCTTATTGGAATGTCAAGTTAGACAAGAGAGCTATTTGAAGAGATCTCAAACTCTTGCATTCAAATTCGATTCGAACGTGGAGTTGTGTAGAACAATATTTTGTTGCAGCGGTGTGACGGTTTTTATTATTTAGTGTAATACACATATTGTGCTATAAAAATTCTTCAAGATATTATAGAAATCCATTTTTAAAGGAAAAATTAATTGTACACATGCTTGGGTTGGGTTCTTTACGCTAAATAAATATCGGTGCGCGAGTGCTGTAAATTGTGCTGGTGTGTCAAGCTAGCGCTCCGCTGGGCAGCAGAAGTAAATTTCACTGCCAACAGCTCAAAGAAATTATTAAAAAGTGGTTATCAGGTGGACGCCTAACAAGTGCAAAATTTGTTTCATGTATTCACTAATGTACTAAATGAATTCTAGCTGAAATCTCTATATTTAATTATATTATACAATAATGAATGCCTTTGATTTGACGAGAGCGCTGCTTTGTTGTGGAATTTTTTTCATAAGCTGCAACATACGGAATGTTACTGCAGGTAATTATAGAATTGGAGAAAAAGCATTTCTTTTATTTCTGAGATTTTTTTTCAAACTTATAGGAAAAATATGTGGAAAAATTAAAATTATTATAAAATTAGAGCTCTGACATTTATAATTTTTTTGGGTGTGACTCCACATTGAGATCGTAATGGCGATGTCTCATCATTCGTTGCTCTTGCTGTGGTTAATTGAACATGTTGGCTATTTACGCTCACATATATTGTTGGTAACAAATTATTTGTCCATACTCGCTCCAAGCGGTTTACGTGTGATCAACGCAGAGAGCATATTAAAGCTGAACTTGTCCGCTCCAGCGCTAGATAGCTTACGAACTAGGTAGTCAAAACAGAGAGTATAAAAGTAACACCCATATTTTGGGTGAAGGGGGAAAGGGTATAATAAAGTTTTATTGGTTGTTCTCGTTTTTGTTTTTAAATTTATGTATAAAAGCTAATGGCCGCTGATTCATAAAACTGCATCAACTAAAAATTTCATAACAAACATGATCCTGTAATTTTTTTATTGAGAATATTTAAAGTATTTAATTAAGTACATAAATTTGCTATGTACGTATGAACGTAGTGATTGCAATAATTTGCTGCTGGATATGTATACACTTTACCAAGGACAAATCGGCACCGGCGTTTTATGACATACTGCCGGAACATTTAATGCGCATGCGAAATATTTCGGTCAAAGGTTCAGCACCATGTCAAACACGTGAATTTAATGTTGGTATTACAGGGTTTGCTATTGTGAGACCATTTATGTACATACATTATTTATAAAAAAAAAACGTCTGCAATGCTCCAGACAAGTTCCTTTGATTTTACATTTGGGAGGGTTCGTAGAAGCTAATAGTGACTTCGATTAAACAACCATTGGCATATTTGCAAACTCCTAGACAACAACATAATTGATCAAGCAATAGTCAAACATGTACATGTGTATATGTACATATGTTCATAGATATTCATGAATAATAGTTTTAAATAGAAATCGGGATAATCCATTCCATGTATTATGTATATAACCAAATATGTTATGAAATAAACTTCATTACACATGTTTGATCTTTGTACAATCCATGTTATTTTATTTTAAAATATTATATTAATCTGCTATTCTTTGGTATGTGATTATATAAAGTAATATTATAGGAAGTGTAGTAAAATAAGTAAAGAGCTTAAAACCCAAATACATATAAGAATTGTTGCATTATACTTTTGTTAGTCGCACTTGAGTAGTAGTGGCACTTAGCCAGGATAAGGCAGCATGAACACAAAACAAGCCAAACAGTATACATAGGCGACGGCGACAGCCAGATTGTCTGCACACTCAAAAAAGGGTGGTTTATTTTGCAAACGAAGGTAGGGTGTTGTTAGTCTTGTTTACATAAATATGAGTAAGTGGAAGTGTGTATATAAGTATAGTTTACGTTCTACAATTAAATATAGAAGTGAGTCATCGTAATTTAAGTTTCTGACAGAACTATCAACGTTCATGTATGTAATAATCAAGCTTGCACAAGCGTTTGCTGTAGAATTACATACTTAACAAAAATGCATGCAACAAGAATACCAATAATTTGTTCCTGCTATTTTTATTCAAAAAGAGAAATGTGAGAGCTTGTTCCCATTTTTTAATGAAAATAAAATAGCAGATATGAAAACTTAATTACAAGAACTGACAACTTCAGTTGGATGAGTGCCAGAAAAGAAAACCTTGTGTTTGTGAATGTGGGTCATATTTTAAGCAAAACAAACATTAAATTTATAAATTAAAAACACATAGTTAAAACTTACATACATATGTTGCGTTATTTCCTAGATGTAAATTTTAAAATTTTGCTTGTTTTCAGATTCCTATAACGACTACTTCTCTGATTACGATTGTAATCAACCACTTATGGAGCATGCTGTTCTTACGGCCACTTCATCTTTGAACGATAGAGGTCCGGAGAAGGCGCGCCTTAATGGTAAGTGTTAATGAAATGTTGCTTGCTGCTTGTTTGATATATGAAAAGATTAATTCTATAATTTATACATGTACATACGTATGTATGTATGGCCATTTATCAGACACCTTGCTAGGGGGTTTGTAGATTTATAAATTTGTTTGTTCACACACTCTTTTATTTTCATTAAGAATTCCACTATTTTTTCTAAACAAAAAGCTGTACTGTAAAATGTGCTTTCAATAAACTCGTAGACTAAATATACATACATACATACATACATACGTATGCTTGCATTGGCTGTAAAATAGCAAATAATTTTTATTTTTATCATATAATTTATTATGAATCATAAAATATTGTGAAAGCGAGTTCGTGTGTTAAAATTTTATACTGAACTAAAGTATCATACAATAATTTATACATTTAAGTACAGTGGCGAAGTTTCTGTGTGAGCGGATAATGGAAACATACTTTTGCTTTTTTTAGTAAATGGAACAAATATTTTTGTTTTATATGAAATTTTTGGTTTAATAGAATTTATCTCTTTAAATCTGCTGTTTATAGTTTATCTGTTCAATAGCTTACACAAACAAGTTTCTATTCAACATGATGTTATGTTTTGAAATTTACTTTTTCAGTATTGTACGCAATTCTATATTGAAAAACAATTTATTGATATCGCATTTGAATATAATTTATTTTTAGTTTTATGTGCACATACTAAGTGTATCCGGTTCTTTTGAATGAAATCAACTTATTAGTTGTGTGCATCATATATATTATATACATATATATTTGGAATTTTATTCTATATTTTATTTATTTATTGTAATATTATATTGTTTTCATAAGTAATTATTAACCACCATTAAACCATATTTTGCTACATACGAAGTAGGTTTTTAGCACAATTTGCCCTCACTACGGTATGTTTACATTTTTTATCGCTTTGCGCTTCTGAGGTTGGCAGCACTGCATGTGCTCATTTCGCTCTCTTACACATGTCATTGAGTTTTGTTTTGTGCACATTTTGACATTTCGACAGTTTCCAATTGGAATCAACTTGTTTGTGATGTATTATTTATAAATTTAATTTTAATAAAGAAAATTAAATAAAATTGCTATAAAATAGTTTACAAAAGCTTAAGACAATGATGCAACATAAATGCACTCGTTGGGCCGTTGATTTAGCTAGCTGGAGTCCAACATTACCGCAACTAGCACAGGCGGTCGCTGTCATACAGCCTGAGGAACGAGATCGATTGATGAAATTCGTATTTCTTGATGATTTCCTTTCCTCTCTAGTTGGTCGCCTGTTAATGCGAAAATTCGTCAGTGTCTATAGTGGTGTCGACTATAAGGATGTGCGATTTGCACGTGATGTACGTGGAAAGCCTTATTGGTTACAAACAAAAGATAAATGCCGCAATCAACTCTCGTTCAATGTATCACATCAGGGGAAATTTGTAGTGCTTGCAGGCATTTCTGCCGAAAGTGACATAGACACACCTGCAACTACCGCCACTTCAAAAGTGGGAGTTGGCGTTGATGTTATGAAAATTGAATATAGCGGAGGCAAAAATCTAGCTGAATTCTTTCGTATAATGCAACGCAAATTCTCTGACAGTGAATGGCGCTATATACGTCACCCACAGCATAATGAGGCCGACCAAGTGAAGGCGTTTATGCGTCATTGGTGCCTCAAGGAGGCGTATGTTAAAGAACTCGGTGTGGGCATTACAATTGATTTGCAAAAAATTAGTTTCACTGTGGATACTACGCGTGAGTTGGATGTTGCGGCATCACCATTAACCGGTACAACATTACGACGCAATGATTTACCCGAAAATGATTTCCACTTTGAAGAGCATTTGCTAAATCCAAAGTATTGTGCAGCAATTGCGTTTAAAAATTATAAGCCAGTACTGGGAAAATTTGAACTTGTAAAAATTGAAGACCTTTTGGTGGCGACGGAAAAAGCAACAGACGCTGAGATAGTAGAATACTGTAGAGAAGTTTTAAAAAAAGAACTGAAGCGATAGTTCCTGCTTGTATTTATACCACAAGATAGTTTTAGGCATAAAAGTGTTTTTTTATTCCGGATGTATGTACATATGTGAATAAAAATATATTTTTTATATTAATTGCTTTTACTGTAACGTAAATTATTTTAGCTTTTTTAGCTGTTTTTACTTTATATAATAATTAGCGGAATTTGATTACTTACTTTGATTTGATATTAGAACTATTTTACGTTTTATTTAATCTTTGTGTAGTAAGATTCGCTTTTGAACAAAATTTTATATAGAAATTCATTAGGTATTTTTATACAAAAAAAAAACGGTAAAAAACATTAAGCCTTATTATCCTTAACATGTCCATTTCTTATAGCATAAAAGTTTACCAAAAGATATCTGATGATCGGTAGTCAGTTTGAATACCAGCTATATGATATAGTGGTACGATCTTAACGAATCTGAACGATCTGAACGTTGTCTTTGACAATAATTTATGCCAAATTTTCGTGGGACAATTTGTTAAATAAACGAGTTTTTAAGACTTGATTTTCATCGACTAGTTGGTATGGTTGCTAGTTGTTGTTGGTTTTGCAGCACTTAAAACATTCCTGAAATAATTTCGAGCAATGACGCCGAGTTGGCAGTCCTGGGCCGGATAATAATCCAGGTCCGTTCCGGTTACTCAAACCCGACTGTCGTGGGAACGGAATGGCAACTATATGCTTTTAAAATAATCTACTCCAAATTTCGTAAAAATAATTTCACAAATAAAAGAGTTTTTAATATAAGAACGTGTTAGATCAGATTGTATGGCAGCTAAATCATTCTGCACCCAATGAGCAGCTTCTTTTGGAGAAAAAACGTGGGCAAAGTTCTAGATCGATATCTTAAAAATTGAGGGACTATGCCGAATATATACAAATACACGGTCAGACAGACGGACATGGTTATGTATACTTTTTGGGTATTTCTACTTTTTGAGTCTCCTATGTCTCCTTCGGTGTTTTGCAAACTTGGTGGCAAATTTAATTTGTCCTGTTCAGGGTATAAATATAATTTTTGAAAATATATTTTAAATACCTCTATATGCACATTAACTTATGAGTATATACATACAATCATGTAAAATAAGAAAAATATACCCTAACCTCAAATTATCAAAATCACTAACTACTTACAGCAATTATTCAGCTAACCGAAAACTATTTACTTCATGAAACTTAATGAAGCGGAAAATCCTTAAAACAAATTCTACGAATTCTTGCTGTGATATCGAACAAAAAAAATTATCCCATATTTTAGCGGTCCTTCAAGCTCACACTAGTTCTCACCTGCCGTTTGCGGTAAGCGATCGGTTCAAATCATATTCAATGAACTTTAAACGCTTGAATGCAACACGGAACCCTTTCAATTGCAATTTTGCTTTCGGGCGCTGCACCATTTATTATTTATTTGAATTTTTGTTGTTATAAGAATACACGGAACGACCACAGTGCCCCGTGCCGTCGTTGCCTCTTTGTATTACGATTTTCTGTCCTTGTGCAAGCTTTACCCTTTATACACGGTAAGTGGGCATGTGAATGTACCATGTACATTTGTCTCCCCTAGTTGTGTGAAAATTTACAGCATTTGAGTGTTCCTTGCAAGCTTTGAATTGCTAGCTGGCAAGCATATTTGTTATGCCGCATGACCATTTAGTTTTGGCACTGCTGTCAAGCCCGAAAAGGAAATATCAGCAATTCAAACATGAGCAACCTTTCCAAATAAAATTGTAAGTACAAGTACATATATTATATATAACTATGTACATATATATCATAAGTAAGTATGTAGTTACTGTATATACACGTATTTCGATGCTGTGCCATATTGCAATGGCAATTTCGTGTCCTTCCAAAGAGCACTGCAGCAGTGCAGCAGAAACCAAAGCGATAACAAGAAAAAACTGAAAATAATGTTTTTATTCCCAAACATTGCACTATCCCCCTAGTTGGCAGGCATTCAATAAGGGTAGTTTGCTTGCTTCACGACCCTTTCAATTTCGAGCACTAGACTTTACTTTTAGTTGTTATTGTGTTCAGTTGTAGCAAATTTGGGTGATTTTGATAATCATTTCAATTAGTTTTCAATTTTATTTTCACTCCTCTTGCTGCATTCTTCTTTAGTCTGTCACCTATTCAATTTAAAATTTATTGTCTTTTCACAACTCGTCCGTAAGTCTGGTCGTGCTGGCGTTCGCATTTGGCACCGCAATTTCCGACTCCTACAATAACTGTTGTTGTTTGCTACGTAGCGCGTGCTGCATTAGCTACACTCCCTGCTTCTTAAAATCCATTTGTTGCCATTTCAATTGTAGTTTCTGCTTGGGCTATTTGTGTGCCTTCCGTCGTCATTGTCATTAGGTTTTGCCTTTTAATATTTAGGGATTTCGCGTTCTTATTGTGCGAGTGTTTGTATGTGCCGCCTCCCTTTGGTTAATTCATCGTTTCGGCGTTCACGTGTTTCCATTTGTGCGACACAATCGTTAGAACGTGTTTGATAATGCGGGGGTGTCACGCTTACAAATCAATCGATACACTGGTTTGCTCTGGGTAAACAAAACTGGTAACTAACTAATTGTGCATGACTTTATGCTATTCGGTTGAAAGTAGGATAAAGTTTACAAAGTCATTCAACTGTTTGTGATTTATTATTGCCTGGGTATTTTTGTAACGTTTGATTTGATGCAGCAAATGTTCCTGGCTGTAGTGCCGATATTTAACTGTATATTTTATTCTTTAGCAAACTTCGATTTTTTTAAAGGGTTATATCTACTGGCAAATCAGAAAAAACGTTTTTTTTTTGTGAATTTGTTTTTTGAAGAGTCGTTTTATTTAATTAATAAATAAAAATATTGAATATTTATAAAATTTAATATACTTAATTCAGCCATAAGTTCTGTTACAAGTTCAGCCCGTAAATATGTAGATGAAGATTTTTAGACTTTCCACATTTCGGTATTCGCTAGATCATGTTCTCAATCTCTGACTATAAACTTTAGTTCATTGGATTCAGATCTGGATTTCTAACCGGCTGTTCCATTGGAGCGAGAATACTGCTTTTGAGCCACTGCTGGGTGGTATTTTGTCTTGTGTGCTGGAGCAGAATATTGCTAGAAGATTCAATATTCTTCATCCAAGAGAGTTTTGCTTAACTACTTTATTCCGCCTTCTAAAACATGCTCCTGGTACACTTTTATCCAGTTTTATCCTACAGAAGTGAAAAGGTGTACCGCCTTTCAAGATATGAACTTTTTTTTGGGGATTTTCTTCTCGTTGTAAGCATAATAAACCTTGTTACAGAGTTTATGGTAAGACTAAGTACTCTAATAATTGGCGATTCATTTTGAAAACTTATAGATTCCCTTGATCTAAAAGTCGATCTGCAGGAGGGCTTCCATAAAGGCTATCTCTCCGACCTTCCTCGCTGCACGGAACTTAAAACTCTCCGTCACTAAATATAAAGCGACCATATTAACAAACTGGACTTAAGAGTTCAGATTTGACCTTAATATTGCTGTCGATGGCGTTAATATTCCCCGACAGTCAATAACACTAAAATTTTAGGTGTGACTTTCGACAATCTGTGCTCCTTCACTTCTCATATGAATGCGATTATCGCCAAAGTACCAATACGGTCGCCTGAAACGCAGACGAGGAAGCTTGTTCGAACTCTGACAGGATGCCTCTTGATCTCTCTCATCGAACACTTGCATATTGAGGCCCGTACGATCCCAGTTAAGGAGCATAATGAACTCCTTTATAAACGGTTCCTGCTGGGGTGAGAGGAACCGCCTTCTAGTATTATCAAGAGGTCATTGATCGACTACGTCGAGGATGTCAAACAATACGCCGACCAGACTTCGGAGGCAACTTACTGCCCTCTCAGTGAATGGCGCACTTGTAGTCAACCCAACACCCATTGCACACACCCTTGCTCAGCTTCGTTCGGGATACTGTAGCAGGTTAAAATCCTACTTATCCAGAACGGAAACCGTTCATATCCAGCATATGTCCTGCATGAAATGAGTCTCCGCATGAAAATGGTCACCTCTTTGTTTGCCCCACCAACCTTATTCATCTGACACCCCTCTTTCCTCCTCCCTTTGGTCGACGACAACTTAGCTAATCCTTACTATATAATTAGGTACCCGTTACAACAACAACATGGAGCTCTGTCAACAAGTTTGAACCCAAACCAAAGCGGTGCTTGATAAGTGGGTATAAAGGGACATGCAACCCTTTTACAGGAAAAAACTAAGTTGGATTTAATGTAGTTTTGAGCAGTGAAACTATTCTATTTCTCTAATAGAAGTTTTCTAACATTTTGTTGTTGAGAAAGAGACGTTAGATGTGCTTTACCTTCTTGTACTTTTTTACTTCCAATTAGTTAGTCTAGTATGTAAATATAAATTATTTAATATATTTTAGTTTACTTATTTAATTTTTCTAGAAATCGTTAAATATTATTTTATATAGTATTATTGAAAAATTCGTATTTTTTATGTCTTTAATTTATCTACCATTTTATTTTAGAGCTTTATCGTTTGTCTTAATTTTCGTAGTAAATATTTTTGTTTACCATTTCTTTTATTTTTTTGCCTACTCCCCTACAATCACTCCCATATACATATGTATGTATACATACACTTGTATAGCCGGTACTTCGTGGTCGGCGAAAAATTCCGATTTCGATCAACGTCTTATCATCGATTTGGGTTATGTGAGAAATGTGACACACATCGCGCTGCAAGGACGACCGCACAGCGATGAGTATGTCACCGAATATTCAATTAGTTATGGCATATCTGATTTGGAGTTTGCCGACTATAAAGAACCAGGTGGCAACATTAAGGTAAGCCCCACATTAATAGTCAACAACACACCCGCATTTGTACATACATACATACATACATACATACATATATGTACCAACATATATTGAAAATGGTTTATTAAAAAGGTGAATGGCTTCAAAAACTGCGCATAAAAGTAATTAAAGATAACACAAATGCGTCAAACTTATTATTAGGGAAAATATGCATGACATATGTTAAAAGGAATTGCATTCCAATTCGAAATATGACACAAGACTGACATATGCAACGCCGCTGTAAGTCGCTGCATTTACATATTTGCACTGGCTTACTGCAGAATGGTGCTTGGGCGCACTCAGCAGGACTTACCACCACTTTTTGCTCACACGCATTTCCTCTTTTTATGTAACGGTAATATTGTGCTAATCCGTAGTTATGCTGCTAATGCGCTTATTGTAATTATTCGCTTTGGATTTTTATAGTATTTTTTTTCTTAGATTTCTGTAGTGTTTACCTATAGTTTTGTTGTAAATTATAAAAAAAAAAATTTGGTGCTTTAAATATTTTTGTAAAATATTTTTATTTATTTTTTCATTAATTTTGTTTCATGGTGTGCGTGAGATTTGCGTTTGTATGGTGTGTGTTTAACAAGTTATCAAAAAAGTTCACATCCAATTCATAAACAATGTAATTTCAGTATAAAGGGTGCATAGAGCGGAGTTGTAGCTTTACTAAAAAATAAAAATTGACTTTTGAAAGACAATAAAAATGTAATAATGTTGTATTTTATCACAAAAAAATAAAAAATAAATAAAAAATAAATTAACGGAACTCCTTGCATCCTTTATACCCCTAAGTCTATAGATATATTATATACCACACTGTCTCACTAACCCCAACACACTTTCTTCCATTTATATTAACACTTGAAACACAAAATGCTGCGTAAATAACAAATAATACTTAAACAATAAAGGCGACTCCGCTTGGACACCGATCGAGAATACTTACAATCACTTTCTAACACTCGATCTGGGTGAAGCACGCAAGACACGCAAAATCGCCACAATGGGCCGTAAGCATACGCAAGAATTTGTTACCGAGTATATTGTGCAGTATTCGGACGATGGCGAATACTGGCGCTCGTATGTGAATCCATCGAATGAGCCGCAGGTAAAGTACGAGTATTTAAAAATGATGATAGATGATGCTTGTCATAGTACTAGATCAGATAAATATAAATATCTTAGAATTGTCGTATTGTCTTGTCCCATTGTTCAATCGTGTTTTTGAAGTAATGTTTTTGTTTAGTTTGTAACGTTTTTTTTTTCAAAATCTCTTGCGTATATGAATTTTGAATTTTAGAGCTAATTCAAATAAATAAAAATTTTTTATTTCTTTGTTTTTATTTATTTTTTTTGAAAATTACAAGTTTCCAAAAATGTTGAACTAATTTTAAATCATTCTGATAGACTTTTTACGTTTTTCAAGATGTCCGTGCGGAACGGAAGTCTAAGCGTTTTAAATCTTTAAAACATTGTTAAGCCTATTATTTAATATTTCTAACCTCACAATCTAAATGTGGCAATAAGTAATTTATACAGTAATTGAGCAAAAATATCACTTAGCATTTTATTCCTTTTAATATACAACCCTTAGCCGCATGTAAATATTTCCGACACTTCTGGTCTATTTCAAAAAGTTTGAAATACCGAAGAAATACTCCTAGAATAATAATAAATAAAAAAATAAAAATAAAATAAAAGTTATAAATTCTAATCCTTTCGCTTATGTAGTCAATCACTATTTTGAGAACGGGTTTAAAACGATCTGTGAAAAATTTTACTTCTGATTGTTCCTTGTTTTGTAGGTTAACCGATAAGAATTTATTAACCTCTGGCATTTCTTTTGTTGCTTTGTCCTTTCAAAGCAGCTCCTTATAGATAAAACTGTAATATATAAAAACTTAATTTAGTTTGTGTGTAGATCAAGGAGAATTTTTATTGAAGGTAGAAAAAGGGAGCCCAAAATCTTTCAGAGATCACAAACCGTTATTATCGTAGGTTGATATTTTGTTTTGTGATCTTATATAAAAAAAAAAATATTTTCGATGTCACCAAAAATTAGTTTAATTTTTTTATTATAACGGGTTTTTCAATGCGGACTCTACAAAATGAGATGGTTGGGGACAGCAAACGACGCCATATTTTTTACCACACTTTTGACATTTTTCTTCAGTAAGGTTTTCCATTTCATCATGGGAAGATATACGACCCTACAACGAGTCGAAATTCATAAAATTTAGTACCGAAATTCAGAGTCAGCGGCCTCAACTTTAAGAACGCTACGTTCAATTTATGGTAGTCATATTCGTCCTGTCAGATCAAAAATTGAGCGTCTAGTGGAACAATTTGAATCCACAGACATAGTATAAAATGTTCCCGAGCCAGTGAGATAAAGAAATGCCCGCAGTGTGGGAATATTGCTGCCGCTAGCACATCAATTGACGAAGACCTAAATCAGTCTCTCACACGTTGTTCTCAAGCGTTGGGCATGGCTGTGACGTCGTTGTGGCGAATTATGCTAAAAGATCTTGGCCTACATCCTTACAAAATCAAATTGACGCAAGAACTGAAGCCGCTTGATCACCAGAACCGTCATATGTTCGTGAATTGGGCTAAGCAACAACTTGAAAATTATCTGGATTTTCCATGAAAAATTATCTTCCGCGATGAGGTTCATTTCTGGCTGAATGACTTCGTAAATAAGCAAAATATGAGTTATAGGTCAGACAGCAGTCCACGGTAATTCTTCCGTCATGATCAAGACTGGCACGTTACTATGAATGGGAATCACTACCGATCATTGATAACCGAATATTTCTGGCCCGAATTGGATGATATAGACTTGGACAATATGTGTTTCTAACATCCCAATCGACTTATTGAAAACCATGACGCCGTTAGACTATTTCATGAGGATCTACGTTAAGTCTATGGTCCATGGCAACAAGCCAGCGACGGTTGCAGTATCGGCCGATTTAAGCTTGAAAACCGTCGTAAATTGGGTTCAATGTACTTTCACAGGAATTAAGAATTTCCTTGATATCCCTAAGCGTTTTTGTAGCGCTTTAATTAAAAAAGCGTTAGTTTACATTTCAAAAAAAAAATACTTACCAACAATTTTGTTCTTTAGATTCTATTACTGAAACTTTGTCTAAGAAACCCGATTTCATTGGCTAAAATACTAAAAACATACAAGAAAAATAAGTTATTTAAAATTTTTTTTTTTGTTGTTGTGATCTATGGTATGTATGTATTTTGCATTTGCGATTTTTCCTTTGAATATTTACATACATACATACATATGTGTTTTATTAGACACATTTTATATGATTTCCAACAAACACAGTCGGTGAAAGTTTACTAAAATCTACACACTGCATGTCCTTACACTCGTGCTTTTGTTTTGAATGTTATTTGTATCATTATTTTTGAGGTTATATTTATTACACAAAACATAAATCCACCCACAGATGTTCAAGGGTAACTCCGATGGCAATTCCATACACTACAATGTGTTCGAGGTGCCCATAATTGCACAGTGGGTGCGCATCAATCCAACACGCTGGCACGATCGCATTTCAATGCGTGTGGAACTCTATGGCTGCGATTATGGTGAGTCTGACAGACATGTTATTTACTTTACAACATCAAAATCTAAAAACTTTGCCACACTTTTTCGATTTAGTTGCGGAGAACCTGTACTTCAACGGCACCGGCCTGGTCACCTACGATCTGCAGTATGAGCCAGTGGCGTCCACACGTGAATCCATACGTTTCCGTTTCAAAACCGCTTTCGCCAATGGCCTGCTTATGTACTCACGCGGCACACAGGGCGATTATTTCGCTTTGCAGCTGAAGGATAATAAAATGATATTGAATCTGGATTTGGGCAGCAGTTTGATGACTTCGCTCTCCGTGGGCAGTCTGTTGGACGACAATGTGTGGCACGATGTGGTCATTTCGCGCAACCGCCGTGACATTATATTCTCGGTGGATCGTGTCATAGTCCGTGGCCGCATTAAGGGCGAATTCACGCGCTTGAATTTGAATCGTGCGGTAAGTAGTGAGGTTATGTTTACTTTTTTTTTCAATTATGAAATAAAATTGTTTACTACTTTTAGCTCTACCTCGGTGGTGTACCCAATATTCAAGAAGGCATTATTGTAACGCAAAATTTCACTGGCTGCATGGAAAACATATTCATCAATTCGACGAATTTCGTACGCGCGATGAAGGATAGTTTCGAATATGGCGACGCGTACCGTTATACAAAATATCACACCGTTTATGCCTGCCCCTCGCCACCCATTTACCCGGTTACGTTCACCACACGCGGCTCATATGTGCGCATCAAGGGCTATGAAGCGCAAAGCACAATGAATGTTTCCTTCTTTTTCCGCACTTACGAGGATAGAGGCATAATGCTGCATCATGATTTCGCCTCAGGCGGTTATGTGCGTGTGTTCCTGGAATTTGGCAAGGTGAAAATCGACATGAAACTGGCCGATAAGCCACGCATCATACTGGACAACTACGACGAACAATTCAACGACGGCAAATGGCATTCGTTTGTGTTGACAATTGGGCGTAATCGTTTGGTGCTCGACATCGATCAACGGCCGATGACCACAACGAAGAACATACAAATATCGACGGGCAAAAATTACTACATCGCTGGCGGTGTGGATAAGAATGGTTTTGTGGGTTGCATGCGTATGATATTGGTCGATGGCAATTATAAGTTACCCAAGGATTGGGTGCAGGGCGAGGAAGTGTGTTGCGGTGACGAGGTGGTGGTGGACGCCTGCCAAATGATTGATCGCTGCAATCCAAATCCATGCCAGCACAGTGGCGTTTGCCACCAGAATTCGATGGAGTTCTTCTGCGACTGTGCCAACACGGGCTATGCGGGCGCTGTGTGTCACACATGTAAGCTTATGAACCGCTTTATACGCAGTGTTTGTAAATAATTGTGTATTTTTTTGCAGCTAACAATCCACTCTCGTGCCAGGCCTACAAGAATGTGGGTCACGTGAATCAGCGCGTTAATTTGAAAATTGATGTTGATGGCAGTGGTCCGTTGGAACCCTTCCCTGTTACTTGCGAGTTCTATTGTAAGTAATAATGCAGCACTTTTTATATTTTTAAACTGTGCTCATACTTTTTGTTAACTGTTTCTTCTCTCATAGCCGATGGTCGCGTCATTACCACACTCAGTCACAGTCAAGAGCACACAACCACTGTGGATGGCTTCCAAGAGCCAGGCTCATTCGAACAGAATATCATGTATGATGCCAATATGCTGCAAATAGAGGCGCTGCTGAATCGCTCACACACCTGCTGGCAGCGTTTGAGCTACTCTTGCCGTTCATCGCGTCTCTTCAATTCGCCTTGTTAGTACACGCCCTTTTTTGTCTAATAACTGTTGCTAAAACTAAACAATTTCCCACATACTACTTACAGCTGAAGCGGGCAATTTCCGTCCCTTCTCTTGGTGGGTTTCACGCCACAATCAACCCATGGACTATTGGGCTGGCGCACTGCCCGGTTCGCGTAAATGTGAGTGCGGCATTTTGGGCAAATGTCACGATCCAACCAAATGGTGCAACTGCGATTCGAATAGTCTCGAATGGACTGAGGATGGCGGCGACATACGTGAAAAGGAGCATTTGCCGGTGCGCGCAGTGAAATTCGGCGACACTGGCACACCGCTCGACGAGAAACAAGGACGTTACACTTTGGGTTCGCTGCGTTGCGAAGGCGATGATCTATTCACCAATGTGGTGACATTCCGCATTGCCGATGCCACCATTAATTTGCCACCATTCGATATGGGTCATTCGGGTGATATTTACTTGGAGTTCAAGACGACACAAGAAAACGCTGTACTCTTCCATGCAACTGGACCGACTGATTACATCAAATTGAGCATAAACGGTGGCAACAAATTGCAGTTCCAATATCAAGCGGGCAGCGGACCACTTGGCGTAAATGTCGGCACAAGCTATCATTTGAACGACAATGAGTGGCACACCGTGAGCGTGGAGCGCAATCGGTGCGTAGCACTTAACTGCTTTTAACTTAATTTATCTCATAAATAATTAAAAATTTTTGTTAAACTCAACAGCAAGGAAGCGCGTCTCGTCGTTGACGGCTCCATCAAAGCGGAGGTGCGTGAGCCACCAGGTCCAGTACGCGCCTTACATCTCACATCCGATTTGGTAATTGGCGCCACGACGGAGTATCGTGACGGCTATGTGGGTTGCATACGCGCTTTGTTGCTCAACGGTAAAATGGTGGATCTGAAACAGTATGCCCTGCGTGGTCTGTACGGCGTGAGCGCTGACTGTGTGGGCCGTTGCGAGTCCAGTCCCTGTCTAAATAATGGCACGTGTATCGAACGTTACGATGGCTACTCGTGCGACTGCCGTTGGAGCGCATTCAAGGGCCCAATTTGTGCTGATGGTAAACTTACAAATTTAGCCCCGTTTATATTAAGTTCTTCGCTTCTTAAACGTGTTTTGTTTTTGTTTGCTTAGAAATTGGCGTCAACTTGCGCACGAGCTCTATTATACGCTATGAGTTTGAGGGCTCCTTCCGTTCGACGATTGCTGAAAATATACGCGTTGGATTCACAACAACAATACCCAAAGGTTTTCTGCTCGGTTTATCGTCAAATTTGACCGGTGAATATTTGACAATACAAATATCGAATTCAGGTGGGTGCAACGGGGTTTTTTTTATGAAAAGCCAATACTTTTATTGATTTTCGCATGCTAAACACAGAATTTGCCTTTGCAGGTCATTTGCGTTGTGTTTTCGATTTCGGTTTTGAGCGTCAGGAGATTATTTTCCCCAAGAAACATTTCGGTTTGGGTCAATACCACGATGTGCGCTTCTCACGTAAAAATAGCGGCTCAACGGTGGTGCTTACAGTGGACAATTACGAGCCAGTCGAATATAATTTCGATATAAAAGCCAGCGCGGATGCGCAATTCAACAACATACAGTACATGTATATAGGCAAAAATGAATCGATGACAGACGGTTTTGTGGGCTGTGTGTCACGTGTGCAATTCGATGATATCTACCCGCTGAAACTGATGTTCCAACAGAATCCACCAGCTAACGTCAAATCACTGGGCAGTAAGTGTCCCAAATAAACTACTTTTGAATTTTATAAATAATAATTATTCCTGCTTTTCCTTCTTTTTTTCTACGCAGCTCAATTGACTGAAGACTTTTGCGGCGTGGAACCCGTTACACATCCGCCCATTGAAATTGAAACGCGTCCACCACCACTTGTCGATGAGGATAAATTGCGTAAGGCGTATGGCGGCTTCTCTATTGTACTAGGCTGTGAGTTCTCACAAACATTTGTCTCTAAAAACCAATTTTACCTTCAAACACCACTTTCTTTACAGTCATTTTGGTCATACTGCTGCTGCTATTGCTGCTCATGATCTTCTTAATTGGCCGTTACGTGCACCGCCATAAAGGCGATTATTTGACGCACGAAGATGAGGGCGCCAACAATGCCGACGACCCGGACGAGGCCGTGTTGCACTCGAGAACAGGCCATCAAGTGACAAAACGGAAAGAGTGGTTCATATAGTTCGGCATGCAGCATATAGGCAATTGGAGCACGTAGTCGACGCGGTAACTACAACTCTACACAGCCTGCTGCAACCTTGCAATCACAACTATACAACGCACGTAAGCGTACGCACCCACACCCACACACACACAAACTGACACGTATAAAAAAGAGAAACTGTTCAATGTGGTTTTCAAAAGCAAATCGATGAATTAGCGTAGCGTAAAATGTATTTTACACATAATAATTATGTAATTATATTAAGCATGACATGACAAACGACGACGCAGACGTTTAGCCATAGAGAAGTATAACGTAATGCGCGTGAAAATTGAAAACGAAACTAAAGTCGCTGTAGCACTTCAAAAAAAAAACTTTGGCTGAAACGAAAGTAATATTCTTTAAGTGAATAGCGACTCTTTTTAACTGTACACGAAAATCAATATATAGCGATCAAAAGTAAATCACAGTAAATTAAGCGAAATTAAAGTGTAAACATTTCTCATTGGGCGTTGCGTGTCACACTGCCAATTTTAAAAATAAGCAAAGACCAGTTGGAAGTGGTACAATACGCAGCAGGGTCTTAGACGTCGCGGCATTCCTAAAAAGTCAAGTGTTCTTATCTACACAAAGTAAAACAAAAAACAAAAGGCATATACCATATACAAATATTGCCAAAAATGTAGACTCACTTACTTTTGCTTCCAACTGGATGTTTGAATAATAAATTTTTTTTCGTAATTTTTTTCTTTTTTTTTGCTGAATTTTTTGTATTATGCTCGCTTGCTAACTTTTAGTTCGTCGTTTGGTTTTATGTTCACATTACGTATTTCTTAATATTTTTTTTACAAAATAACCTTTTATAGGTTAGTTTTTTAAGAAAAAGAACTCAAAATATAGGCATCTCTCAAAAGTAAATTTATACCGTCCATTTTCTTTATTTTAAGTTTTTATAGTAATATAATTTTTTAAATTTAATTTGCGTGAAAAAAATTATTATTAAGCAAACAACAACAAAAAATCAACATGTAAAGAAGTTGTACCGAATCTCTACAGTTTTTATATGTAAGCGCTTTGTATTCTTTTTATATATTTTTTATTAATGCTTTCGCTGTTATATGAAGGCTTTTGTGCTTTAAGTAAGAAATTTAATTTCACAAATGTCTTTTAAGTAATAAAATTATTAGCTTGCGCTTTTCCACTTTTTCCGTATGACATTTGCAGTGTGTGTTGTAAAATTAGTACTGTCATTTATAACGGCAATTTATGAAACGCATTAAATAACGTGCATTTGATTTGAATTGTTGTAATACCCGTACATTCCATTAAATCCTAAACAACTTTCACATCGACATGAGTTATAAGTATTCATACATACTTAAAAAATTATCCTTACATTATACGATGAAGAAAAAAACGAAGTCTTAAAATTTTTTTCAAATGTATTTTTAAATTTTTTTTTTCAAATATTTTTCAAAAATTTTTTTCAAATGTATTTTTTAAATTTTTTCAAATATGTATTTTAAAAATTTTTTTTTTTTTCAAATATATTTTAAAAAATTTTTTCAAACGTATTTTTTTAAGTTTTTTCAAACGTATTTTTTTAATTTTTTTAATGTATTTTTTTAATGTTATTTTTTATGTACTTTTTATGTATTTTTTAAATTTTTTTCAAATGTATTTTTAAAACTTTTTTTTAAATGTATTTAAATTTTTTTTTTTCAAATGTATTTTAAAATTTTTTTTTCAAATGTATTTTAAAATTTTTTTTTCAAATGTATTCAAACATTTTTTTCAATTTCTTTTTTTAATTTTTTTTTCAAGTGTATTTAAAAATTTTTTTTTTCAAAATATTTTTTCAATTTTTATTTTTTATTTTTTCAAAAATTTTTTAAAATATGTTTTGTCAAAATTTTTTTCAAATATATTTTCAAAATTTTCTTTTCAAAACTATTTTTTCAAAAATTTGTCTCGTCATGTAAGAAAATATCTGTATTCGCGTTTTATCTAGGAAAGAGAAATAAATTGTGAATCAAAAAATTTAAATGGCAACACTAATATAATTACTTGTACAAAATTTTTAAAACTGTAAAATAACTCAAAAATAAAAAAAAAACATTGATAATTGTGCGCCTAATTATTTGGAATAAATATACATATATTACTACTCTTAAAAAATATTTTGTAAAAACTTGTAATCTGAAATTGCTAGGGTTCCAAACAAATTGTGTAATATTTGAAATTCATTTTTGAAACGAAAGTATAATCGAGCCTAAAAAACTATTATGAAATTCAGCTAAGCATTTAGGCACAAAAAATAAGTTGTAAAAAAATTACAACGTATGAAGTAACAACAACGTATTAGAAGTATGCATATGTTCATAGATCATACTAAGTTATGAAATAGTTATTAATTTTTAATAAATTTTCATTAATACACACACAATAAATGCACTTCTTTTATTTAAATTTAATAAGACATGTCATAGGTTCAGGTTTTTCGATGAAATGGCACAGGCTGGATGTATACGCCTAGAACACCGGATTTTCAACACCAAAGTGTTGCGGGACGATCTTCTTAGAACTCTCTGAATACTGCCATATTCAATATAACGCTTCAAAAATTAGCTAAAATGGCTTTTCTCCTTTCTCCACTAATATCAAGTTTCCACAAATCCTCGGAGGGTTTTTTGCTTTCTATGTGCATACTTAAATATTTTTGTATTTATTTATTTTCAAGGGAACTAATTATAAATAATTAATGGACTAAGTTAAAGTGCTGGCTACTGAGGCCTCCGGCTCTTACATAAATATTTATCCATTATACTACCTGTTCAAATAATATAATTGTTTCATATACTTTAGGGGTTGCCGTGTATAATACTTTCTTGAACCCTTATTATATCCGAAAAATCCATCAATGAAATTATAGGGAAAGGGCCATACCTCCCATATTAAAAATATGTCCAATTTCCGTTTGCTTTCTGACGTTAGTTGTTAGAAGTGTCTGATCGTTGCCCAGTTTTCGGTGATTAATCGGCCAGTTGAAGTAATCGGCCGAAGAAGATCCCAATTAAAAAAAAAACAAATTTCTTCTTTATTGGCGTAGACACCGAGTTTACAACGTAAGTCGTCGTATATCTCTTATAGCTCATCGTTTCATAGACTGTGATATTCGTCGTTGCCAATGGGCAGAAGGACCATAAACACATTAGATATTATCATCGTCCATGCCCCTGCACCATATAACAGGTAGGGGATGATGAATGACTTGCTGAATTTGACCTTTGTTCATCGAAAGAGGACTTTTCTTCTCAGTTGCCTACTCAGTCCGAAGCAGCATCTGTTGACAAAAGTTATTCTGCAGTGGATTTCAACTCCGTTATTGGTGTTAATGTTGATTCCAAGAAAGGCGAAATTATCTACGACTTCGAAGTTATAACTGTCAACATAGACGTTCGATGGGTCTGGGGCGTGAGTGATATTGATGTGACGCTTATGAATCAAGCAGCAAGTAGTTGAGGGAGGGTGGGGATTGAGTGATCACAATTTGCTTGAAATTATTGTTACTCCTCAATCCCTTCCCTCGCGATATGAAAGTAGATTGCGATGGTGGCGTACTACTTGTATTGACTGGAACCAATAAGGACTCTCTGTTAGGGAAGCGGTATTGGATATACCGCTTGAAGTTTTTGAAGAGTTGGGGGAGAGGATGGGCATATTGCTCGTCTTTATGAGATAGTTTGGGGGGCAAATTTTAGGGTTCTTAGCAGGTGTAAAAGTTTTATGGTTAGGAAAGTGGTGGGCACGTTAATTAACCTTGAAGTGGAGAACTGTCAGGGTCCAATTCTAAAAGACTGTCCTAGCTTAGGTATGAATTTAGTGGTGCGATGAGGGAGTATAAAAATATGTTACTTAAAATTAAAGAAGAAGATTGAAATTTTATTAGATAGAATAGGAACGATCTTTGTGGTCAGGTCTATAGGATCTGGCGGGATATTCTGTTATCGTCGCGGAGAGAGTGTACGGCGGTTCTGCTAGGTGCGTTCTTTCCCAGGTCGGAAGTAAAGACGCCTCAAGCTCAATAGGTACCTGTCTAAACGGTTTCCAGAAGGCCATTTATAATAAGTTCGTCTGGGAGGGATACTTTCCACGCGAGTAAGTTGGAAAAGTGTTGGAAAGAGTTATGGTGGAACAGCTTCAGGAGCTAACGCAGGGGACATGGTCCGAAAGGCAGTATGGGTTCAGGAAAGGGCGTATTTAGAGAATGCATAGTTTCATGTTCAGAAAGTTGTTAACAAAAAAGTCCTTAGCATATTTGTTGACTTCAAGGGGGCGTTTACTACTTAAACTGGGATCGAGTGGTGCAACGACTGGAGAAGCTTAGCTGTCTGGAAATTACTTTTATTCGGAGTTACTTTTCGGGCAGAAAGACTTTTATAGTTGGAATGAATGAATTCTATCAGTGGTCTATATATTTACAATCTGGCTCTGGATGCAGTTTTGCATCAGTACTTTCGGCAACGAGATCTGATCGGAGACTTAGTTCTGGTATCACGGGGAGCAGGAGCCCTTGGAGTTCGCTTCAATCTACTCATGCTGACTGTCCCCTCAGGGATTATTTTGGTGGTTGTGGTTAAAACCGAACTGAATGTGAATTTGCATTACAACCGGGTGCCGGGCCCAAAGTACGACCCTACCAAGGTGGTTAGTGTGTCCATTTTACACTACCAATTGGTACTGAAAATGTCTGGTATTTTCAAAACCCTGATCAACGCATTGATTTGACCCGCTGCGCTTTTGAGCACCGTGGGGTAAGTCTGTCGTCAACCATCGTTAAACACACTAGACTAGACGTACGAACCAAGTCGCGAAAGCTTACTGGACTCCTAGTTTTGGAGATATCAGTCTAAAGTTTGGCAATCATCTTTTAGTTCTAAAGAAGCTGCTAATTTGTCGGAACCACCGATATGGTAAGATAGCTGCCATACGAACTGACCGACCAAAATAAATACAA
This sequence comes from Bactrocera correcta, assembly GCA_027475135.1. Lineage (NCBI taxonomy): Eukaryota > Metazoa > Arthropoda > Insecta > Diptera > Tephritidae > Bactrocera > Bactrocera correcta. The sequence continues at coordinate 16,381,119 of CM050326.1, forward strand.
ATACAGGGTTTGTCCGGAAAGTAATGGGACTGAGTCGATTTAAAAAAATTTAATAAACCAATCGTTATAATTCTTTAAAAATTCTCAAAACAGGCTCCTTCTGCGCCGATGCAACGCTGCCAGCGCAATTTCCCAGCATTGAAGGCGTAACGGAAAGCATTCTCCGGAATAACTTGACAGTTGCAAGATACTTGGATCCCCTCTGTTGTCTTAAAAACCTTGCCTTTCATCGGCCTTTTCAGGCAAGGAAACGGGGGCTACATCTGGGCTGTAGGGCGGCTGCGGAAGTGTTGTGATGGCGGTCTTGGTTAGTTTGCTGTTCAAAAGAAAAGCGTTGTGAGCCGGGGTGTTGTCGTGGTGCAACTTCAAATCGGCTGCGATATCTTGTCGGACCCGATTGACCCTACGTTTGAGTCTCCTGTGGACTTCCACGTAAAACTCGGCAATGACGGTTTGCCCAGAAGAAACAAATTCATGGTGGACGATGCCTTTGATGTTAAAAAAGACAATATGTATCGTTTTCACTTTGGATTTGCACGTTCCTCCGGTCTTCATCAGCGACCTCTTCCCGGCCCTCCAAAAAGGCCTGGTGCCACCGAAACACACCACTTCTTGCTAAAGCAACATCTGGGTAAGCTTGCTTGATCATATTAAAAGTCTCTGTCGCAGATTTACCGAGTTTCACACAGATTTGAATCACGTACCTCTGCTCTAACGAAAGCTGCATTTTCGGCTTGCCCCACTCACAGAAACACGTGGAACGAAAGTGTTTGTCCTGACTTTCCAGATACTCAGAGACAACTGACAGAGTCAGAGGAACAGAGGAACGTCCTCTATCGAATCCAATCGGTGCACACACGCTGCGATGTACAGTTGTGGCGGAAGAAAATCAGTCCTATAACTTTCCGAACAGACCCTGCATCTTCATAAAAAATCATTTTTACTTATTAAGTAACCTTAAATCGACTTGAAGGTTGTTTAAATAAACCAAGGTGACTAGGAAGAATCAAGACAAAAATTTTCTTTGGTGATAATATCCTTCATGCTACCGAAGTTCTAATTTTTTCTTGTTTTTTTGTTTTTACTTACCTAAATTACCAATGGTATTTTCTTTTTATAAATGAATGATTACCATTTAATCAAGAATATTGTTTTTTAATCACTATAAGATCGTATACTATATCCGTAATAAAAAAAAAAACAGAAATCAATTGAAAATAACGAAAAGCAAGTTGAATTAAAAAAATCTTTGGTTTATAGAGCTTAAAGCTTCTCGTAGCCTACTCTTCATGATATTATATATACATACTACTGTGCCCAAAAAAGTGACATTGTGTTTATTTTTAAAATTCTTTATTTATTCTTCCAAATCAATTTCATCCCTTTCAAAGTAATCCCCTCCCGATGCAATGCACTTATGCCAACGAATTTTCCAATCTTCGAAACACTGGGATGGCTTTCAGTTCCGTCTTCGCTGCGGCTTGAATCTCCTCTATCGTATAAAAGCGGTGTCCCCGGAGCGGTCTTTTGAGCTTGGTGAACAGCCAGAAGTCGCACGGCGCCAGATCAGGTTAATACGGTGGTTGCGGAACGATATGGGTTGAGTTTTTGGCGAAATGATCACGAATTACGAGGGCAGTATGGGATGGTGCATTATCGTGGTGTAAAAACCAATAATTGTCTTTTCACAATTCCGGTATTTTTAGGCGGATATCGTTACGCAAACGACGCATAACGTTCAAATAATATTCCTTGTTGACTGTTTGACCGGTTGAAAGGAATTCAAAATGCACAACCCCACGATAATCGAAGAAAACCGTCAACATGATCTTGATTTTTGAGCGACTTTGGCGCGATTTTTTTGGTCTCGGCTCTCTTTTGGCACGATATTCGCTCAATTGATCGGTTGTTTCGGAGTCGTAAGCATAGATCCAAGTCTCATCGTTATATACATTTCATGATAACCTGGTAGTCGGAAAGCATCGTTTCACACACTTGAACGCGACGCCTTTTTGTCCAAAAAATTCAATGTTTTCAGTACCAGAGATTTGACGCGCTTGAGGCCCAAAACATCCTTCAAAATGTTATTGGCTGAGCCTTTCGATGTTCCAACTTCATCATCGTCTCTAATTGCTAATCGACGGTTTTTCAACACCAAATCCTTGATTTGTTGAACGTGAGCTTCGTCGGTTGAGGTTGAGGTCGCCCTGGACGCTCTTCGTCTTCGACATGTTCACGGCCGGCTTGGAACTCACTATACCACTTGTAAACATTTTTTTTAAACATAGCCTCATCACCAAAGGCTTTCTGCACTATCCTCAAAGTAACCGCAGCAGAAAACTGATTCCGTAAACAAAATTTAATGCAAATTCTTTGCTCAACAAATTTCGACATCGCAAAAAACGAAAAACTCACCTTTATCAGCTCACAAAACGACACGTATCTCAAACACTAATGAATATTTTGTCATTAAATTTGACATAAATGTGACTGACAGTACTACCAACCTAAAAAAAAATAATTCTCCAAATCCTTCGACGCGCGCAGTTTAAATTCAAATGTCACCTTATTTTTTGGGCACAGTAGTATATTATTTACTACTCCTAAGCTAATTTTTATATATAAAATAGTTTATACTTACTACTCGTTGAATTTAACTAGAACAAAAGTCGTTCGCTACAGATCAATTAATAAACGCAAATTTATTTCGGAATTTATGTCTAAAATATCTAACTTTGTATGTAAGTATCTATGTTATTAACGTTTATTGTTTTTTCATATTGTTCATAGTCAATTATTGTGCTAATTTATATTTATATTAATTTTATTATGCAACAATATCATACATAAATATCTGTTTTTGTTGCACACTACATATGGTTGTTGGTATGTACCGTAATACGGTATGCACTTATTTTGAGTATATCTAAATATAATATTTCAGTATAATTTTTTCACTACACATAAAAACTAATTTTGATTCTCTAAATCCTAGGGAGCTAACCATCTTGTGTGTCAATGTAAATCTAAGTAAATCAATTAGAAATATAATAATATATATAAATTTGGTTTTTCGTGGTAAGACTCTTCTAACGGGTGATTTTTTTGAGGTTAGGATTTTCATGCATTAGTATTTGACAGATTACGTGGGATTTCAGACATGGTGTCAAAGAGAAAGATGCTCAGTATGCTTTGACATTTCATCATGAATAGACTTACTAACGAGCAACGCTTGCAAATCATTGAATTTTATTACCAAAATCAGTGTTCGGTTCGAAATGTGTTTTATCGACAAATTTTGTTCAGCGATGAGGCTCATTTCTGGTTGAATGGCTACGTAAATAAGCAAAATTGCCGCATTTGGGGTGAAGAGCAACCAGAAGCCGTTCAAGAACTGCCCATGCATCCCGAAAAATGCACTGTTTGGTGTGGTTTGTACGCTGGTGGAATCATTGGACCGTATTTTTTCAAAGATGCTGTTGGACGCAACGTTACGGTGAATGGCGATCGCTATCGTTCGATGCTAACAAACTTTTTGTTGCCAAAAATGGAAGAACTGAACTTGGTTGACATGTGGTTTCAACAAGATGGCGCTACATGCCACACAGCTCGCGATTCTATTGCCATTTTGAGGGAAAACTTCGGACAACAATTCATCTCAAGAAATGGACCCGTAAGTTGGCCACCAAGATCATGCGATTTAACGCCTTTAGACTATTTTTTGTGGGGCTACGTCAAGTCTAAAGTCTACAGAAATAAGCCAGCAACTATTCCAGCTTTGGAAGACAACATTTCCGAAGAAATTCGGGCTATTCCGGCCGAAATGCTCGAAAAAGTTGCTCAAAATTGGACTTTCCGAATGGACCACCTAAGACGCAGCCGCGGTCAACATTTAAATGAAATTATCTTCAAAAAGTAAATGTCATGAACCAATCTAACGTTTCAAATAAAGAACCGATGAGATTTTGCAAATTTTATGCGTTTTTTTTTTAAAAAAAGTTATCAAGCTCTTAAAAAATCACCCTTTAATATGTGTTTAATAATTTTTACCAATTCTTATTATTTATATTGTATATATACTTTGTATATTTGTATATGTATATGTTTAGTATATATGTATATGTGTTTGGAGATATATGTTTTATTATTTAATTTTAAATTTTTACAGTACATATTTCACTTTGTGTGCGTTATGCACGATTTATCGTTATGTTTGTATAAAAAATGTAAAAAATATCGTAAAATTAACAAAATCTACGCTCTAATTTCCACTGTGAATAAATATGCAAATTCGAAAGGCTAAACCAACTTTTTCCCTTGATACAATTTTTTTGTATTTAAATGTATGTATTTATTTATATCATTAATGTCTGTGTCAGTGTCTGTATTCACATGAGCTCCTCTAATCAATGCACATATCCCAATTTATGAAATTTTTATTTGATTATGAAAAGGTTAATATTTTTTGTAATTTATAGCTACAAAATTAAATTATTTCCCCAGTTAGTTAGTCTGTATTTATTCATAAATTATTAAATTTGTGTTATTTTTTTAATTTTCAGATAGATTATATTCAAATACAAATATGAGTATTTTATTTATGTGTGGTGTTTATAAATTACCCACAGTTGGACTAATACTAGATAATAATATGGAAACTAAATTAAGACAAGAATAGATTAAATTGAATGTTTTCGGATGGCTCCATTGATATTTTTTTGGTTTAAAGTTTTCAATAGTAATCAGTCACTTTTCCTCACTCGTGGCGGTAGATAAATAAATGATTGCTGTTCACAGGAATACTTTCAATCTTTAATTTTATTCAAGATATTTTGCGTAATTCCTTGAAGGCTATATCATTAGACTCTCTTTTCACTCAACTACTTATGTACTGTTGCCAAAAGTAGCGGTAATTAACGCCTTGATCTGCTTTGCTCTACCCTTGGTTAGCAGGAAACATTGCTTGGTCTAAAAGTCTAAAGTGCTAACCATCGAGAGGACTAGGACTTGCCAACAATTTGATTGAAAAAATTGTAAGACTTTTTAATTTAAAATTTGAGTAATATAGGTCGCTTGCGCGAGGCTATGAGTAAAAAGAGAATGAACATATGGGCCGATAACTCATGGCTTTTGCACCACGATAACGCACCGTCGCATACTGCATTGATTCTTCGTGAGTTTGCTTGATTTAGCTCCGTGTGGCTTCTGGCTATTCAGCAATTTAAGCATTTTAACTAGTGTTTCGAGGATTGAAAAAAACGTTGGAGCAAGTGTATTGGGACCAAGTGGGATTACTTTCAAGGGGACGACATAGATCTTGAAGTATAAATTAAGAGTTTTAAAATTATGAACAAAGTCTTACTATTTTTTGCTCATACTCGCAGTAGTACCAGGTTGTTCAATAAGTTTTGTCGTTTGATAAGAGAGGGCGTTGCTACCAGCCATCTTTTGTTTTGTTGGTAAACACTTTATATGAACGTATGTGAAGTTTCACTTCAATCTGTCAATTCATTCTTTGTTTACAAGCCATTTAGTGTCGCTGTGTCACAGTATTTTTTTACAATGGAAAAATTGAATATCGTGCAGTGATAAAATTCTTGTTTTTGGAAAACGTAGCATCAAAACAAATTCATGAACGAATACTTAAAGTGTATAATGATTGCTCACCTACAATTAGAACAATAGAAAGATGGGTTGCTGAATTTAAACGTGGTCGTAAAAGCCTTGAAGACGATCCACGTCAAGGACGTCAAAACTGCGCATCAACACCAGAAATCATAGCCAAAATACAGGATACGGTTTTGGAAGACCGTCGATTGACTAAGAGAGATTTAGTAGAGGCTCTATACATCTCATTAAGCAGTGTGAGCTATATATTCAGTAAAATTTTGAGTTTTAGAAAGTTGTGTGCACAATGGGTGCCGCATTCGCTAACAATGGAACAAAAACACACTCGAATGCGACTTTCTCAGCAACATTTGGAGTGTTTTGAAAAGGGTAAAGTGGATTTTGTGCGTTGATACATTACTATGGATGAGATTTGGGTCTACCACCATGATCCTGAATCAAAATTAGAGGCTAAAGGGTGGTGTGAATCTAGTTGTTCCCCTTCGAAACGAGTTCTTGTCCGGAAATCGGCCAAGAAGGTTATGGCATCAGTTTTTTGGGATGCGGATGAGGAATTTTGTTTGTGGATTACTTGCAAACTGGTTAAACAATTAATTCTGAATATTATTGCAACCTTTTGGACCAGTTGAAGAAAAAAATTCGTGAAAAAAGACCCGGTTTGATGAAGAAAAAATCTTTTTCATCAGGACAATGCACTGTGTCACAAGAGCATTTTGACAATGGCTAAAATCCATGAATTAATGTTCGAATTGTTGTAGCATCCACCGTATTCAGCAGATTTGGCCCTCAGCGACTTCCATTTGTTTTCTGAACTCAAAAAATGTATGCGTGGCAAGCGTTTTTGATCAAATGAAGTGGTCATAATGGTTGTTGAAGCGTATTTTGCAGACCTTCCGGATTCTCACTTCAGGTAGGGCATCCACAGATTGGAGTATCGTTGGAGCTGGGGTATTAATGTTCAGGGAGATTATACTGAATAATAAAGTGTATTTTGAATCATAAAATTGTGTTTTCTTATCAAACGACAAAGCTTATTGAACAACCTGGTATTAGCACAAAGCTCTAGAGTAAACAAGTCGCTGTACTACTTCTGAACTAAAGTTTTTTTTTTATCACTGCAAATCTTTAGAATTTTATTATTATAGTATTGAACACATTGAACTTTTAATTTGTTAAACAAAATATTTTGTAAATGTTTTCTCTCTTTTCAATCGCATTTTTCGTTCTACCAGGAAAACCCTAACCTTAGCTTTGAAAATATTATAAATTCAGACTAGAATTGTAAATTTTTTTTTAAGTTTGGAACTTTAGGCTTCAGCAATGAATTGAAATTATCACCAAATACCAAAGTGTATCCGAAAAACGGTATTTTTTGCGATTAAGAGATTTTCTCAATTCCACTCGCATGGATGTTATTGGCATCGTCAAATGCAATATGTATGTTTGGGTTAGAATATGTTTTTTTTTACCAAATTCATGGAAATCGCCACGTGAAAGCCAATAAAGTGGAAATTAATTTGATAAGCCAATAATATGGCAATTAATTTGAAATAATATGGAGAAATTATGGGAGTAAAACTTTATTTTAAATTTTATTTTAAAAATATTTCATGTCTTCTTGCTTTTAGAATGTTATTTAACTATTTATTTGTTTATGGATAATTATATATGTACATATGTATTTTGATATTCTTTATATGCATGTTTGTAGCAATATGTCGATATGTGCTCAATTCTTAAATTTCGTCTGCTTAAATTTGAATTGGTTTTTTGTAACTTTATATTTATTTATACGAAGATTCAATTAATTCAACACTTTATTGTAGATTATTTGCATAAAGTATGTTCTCATTGCTAAAACATATTTCACCTTTCACTTCATATTTAAGTTCAAGTTATATTATTTGCATCAAAGAGTTTCCACAAGTTTGTAAAATTCTTTAGATTATTTAGTTTCATCTGAGAGTTTTCAATACTGTTCGGTTTGTTTTTGTGTTTTTGTGTTACACGTTGTAGATGTTATTGAAATAAAAAAGTTTTGCCATTGAAATCAATACTAACAGTAAATAAAATTTGAAAATGTAACAGTGAAAGAATTCGAGTATTTCTAAAAGTGTCAGCGGAAGTATTCTTTGCAAAATAAGAAACAAATTAGACACTAAGTGTAAGTTGAGAACTTATTGATAATAAGTGTAATTCAAACGGTCTAGGATTAAGCTAAGATACCACAATAAGTTTTAGGCATAGTCTAATTTTTGGTTGCTTCAAATTGTTATCATGTGACAGACTATGTTTTAAGTTTTATACACTGTATTTCTTAGTGAGATCCCTTTAACAATCGGAAAATAAGGTTAAAGCTACCGGCTGTATGAGTAATAAGCCAAGAAATTTGTAGATTTCCACCTCCAAGCTCCGATATATTTCTAAAAAATTTCTGAATTTTTAAATACATTGGGACAAAAAACACCCGGAAATTGTAGTTAAATTCCCCGGGTAAATGAAATTTCAAAAAATGTATTTTGCTAAGCTGGTAGGACTCTCCTTAATTACTATGCCAAATATGAACACAAGCATACGAATGGCCTTCAAAGATGGTCGAGAGATTGTTGAAGAGATGCCTCATTCTGGACGACTTTCAACCCTGAAAGGTAATCTTTTGGCTGATGCCAAGGGTATCTTAAAATTATAGAGGGAACACTTCTCCAGCCTAGTGAATGACAGTGAAAGCATAACAACAGAAGATGATGAACCCGATTCCCCAATCGATGTAGATGGAGCGGACGTTCCATTGCCCGACCATGAAAAAGTTCGAATAGCAATTACCTGCCTGAATAACGACAAAGCGGAAGGAGCTCTCCGAGCCAAACGCGACGACTCCCTATCGTGCGTCTATATCAGTCTACTTTTGGAAAAAGTAATTGGAGCTGCAGGACTGAATCCAGAAGGCAAAATATTTTATAAGAGTGTACTATATTGATATCATTGGCCTCAACAACCGCGCGGTTAGTTCTGCTTTCCTCAGGGCAAGACGAGGATATAAGAGATTCCTGTTAACAAACAAACAGCCGTCACTCTCGCGACTTGGCTCCCACGCCACTATTGATTTCGAAGTCGCAAATAATTTTGTCTATCTTGGAACCAGTATTAACACCAACAACAATGTCAGGATCCAAATTCAATGCAGAAACACTCTTTCTAACACTTGCTACTTCGGACTGAGTAGGCAAATCCTCTCGCAAGGAACAAAAATCAAACTCTATAAGCCACTCATCATACGCGTCCTGATATGTGGTACAGAGGCTTGGACGATGACAACATCTGATGACTCGACGTTACGAATTTTCGAGAGAAAGGTTGTAGGAAAGATTTATGATCCTTTGTGCATTGACAACGGCGAATATTGCATTCGATGGACGAATTGGACATGGTTCAGAGCATTAGAGTTCGTCTGAATGTATGAAAATACTCTGGCTCTGAAAGTAATCGACGTAGTACCCGCCGGGGGAAGCAGAGGAAGACTTCCATTTGCAGAGATCAGGTAGAGAAGAACCTGGCTGCACTTGGTATCTCGAATTGGCGTCAAATTGTGTGCAGCAGAAACGATAGGCGCGCTGTTGTTAACTCGGCTATAACCGCGTAGGTGGTGTCTACGCCATTAAAGAAGAAGAAGGATATGGTGTGCTGCTTGCGGCAGATAAGTATTAAAGAAATAGCAAGATAGCTTGACATCTCTTGCGAGACCTTTCGAATGATTTTGGTGGATATGGGTCTGAACGCATTCTTGGTCGACTTGTCCCGCTAAAGCTGATTTTTTTCAAAAAAAAGTACAATTGTGACTGAATTTAAGCCAAAAAAGAAATGAATACCATCGATTAAACACTGTATTCTCCAGATTTGGCTCAGTGTGGTTTTTTTTGTCCCCCAAACTGAAATTGCCGCTTTGTGTAAATCGTTTTAGTCAATCGAAGAGATAAAACGAAAGTTACTGAAGGAGCTGTAGGCCAACGCAAAAAGTTCTTATGAAAAGTGTTTCGAGGACTGGAAAAATCGTTGTCATAAGTGAATTTCATATAGTGCAGATTACTTTGAAGACGACAAAATAAATATTGATGAATAATTAAATATTTTTAATAATTACCGGGTACTTATTTGTCACAATGTATACAGACCAAACAACATATGTTTTGGACAGTGTCCTAATCTGTTGTTATAAAATCAATTTTATTAGAATTAAACAATATTTATACATTATTAAGGACAGAAGTTTCACTTCTTCTATCAGTCATTAGTTTTTCGTCTCCTTGTCGCGCTCTACCCAAGGTACTGAGGGATCAAGAAATACTTGTGCAAAATGGGCATAGTCTCTTGCGCAAACTGCAGGTTTTGCGACGTGGAACAAGAAACTTCAAAACACTTGATTCTAGTTTGCCTGTCTAGGATCCATCTAGGTGGAAAGGGGTCACATTACCTCCATTGCGCTCAGCAAGCTCTTGGAATTATTCAGGGCGCGGAATTTATGTGACCATATGTGATATATTAGAGGGCACAACAGACCATGGATCGCAGTGCAAAAACTCAGTTATTTTCTATCTTTCTATCAGTCAATTATTGTAGAAAATATTCTACCAGAAGAATATCGATCTTTTCTATTAAAGTTAAGTCATTTGTTGATGAGATTAGTTTGAAATCTGAGTTTGTTTCATTGAACTGGTTTTTGGCCTCTCCCATCTATAAGACTATACATAGACGTAAGTTTTCTTGATGAACTTTCATACTCTCTATGGAAGACTCAGAAGCGTTAGAAAACTTAATACAATTCTGATGTGTGGAAAGTGTGGCTGCGAAAGAATAACCACGAATCTGCTTAATAACTGGAACATCTCCTTTGTATTTTCGTCGACAACATCATGAACCACTATAAACTAACGATTTCTTATGTTTGTAAAACGAAAAATGAATATGTGATCAAACTCTCCAGCTATACACGATATAGAGAGTAATATTGATAATCGTAGTATTTGAACTTTGGACTACATATTTTTTTCGATGACGTAAACTCCAATTTTATTGAAGACAAACCGTTGCCTTTTTTATTCAAAGTAGAAAATGTAAAAACTTTTGATTTTACAAGAGATAACATTGGAGAAAAAAGTGCTCTGTGAGAGTTTTAGAAATTACTTAATAATATTTCAATATTTTCTCTGGTATACATAGATATCAAATTGTTTGAATCTCTTTGAATCACAACTGATGGTCTGTTTGGTTCTATTATTCAAGCACCAAATTTCTGGAAGAACAATAATTAAAACGATTATAGGATCCCTGACGAGTGTCGAGTGTGGCTGTAAATTAAAAATGTTAGGCGGGCTTTTCTATGCGAATAGTCTGATAACACTTATGGGCTTCAAATTTTGGCATACCGTAATAAAAAAATATTTAGGAAGTGGTTTTAAACATAAATTATGTTATAAATGTATTTCTTTAACTGTATATATACTATTGATGTGTAATATTACATACATATGAACCTACTTACGTATAATGAGTAGGTACGTTTCTACTTGTGTTATGAGTCTTTTGAGTGTTATCTACGGTGTACAAAGTTGTGCTATGATATGACTCCATTTTAATATTTGTTCTCTAAATTTATAAAATTTTTGAAACTAAGTATTCCTAATATAGCATATAAGTCTAATATTGTAGATTTCGTTAATTATAATTGTTAGCTATTCCATATACCTCATACATCTATAATCATTCTGTCAAATATATTTAAAAACTGAGTAGTTGAATTGTAATATTGGCACACAGAATATTTGTTATACTTTTTATTGGAAGTGTTTTAAGTTTAGAAGTGGTGAAATGGGCACCGCAGACGGAGAACGCAGTGGATGCTCAAAAGAGGTTGTTATCGAAGAAAATATCCAAAAAATCCAATTCGAATTTTGGAAGATCGTCAAGTGATGTTGTTCGATATTGTAGGCACACTAAAGTTATCAACTTTTTGTGTGGAGGACAAAATCGCAGAAAAATGTCATCTTTTGAGGAAAAAGGAAGTACTGTTTCACTAAGCCAATGTATATGTTCGGACGAAAGCATATTCAACGATCGGAATTTAAGTGTGCTATGCCCAATCCATAAAAAAGGAGACCCCACAATCTGCGCCAACTACCGTGGGATAAGCTTCCTCAACATCGCATATAAGGTTCTATCGAGCGTATTGTGTGAAAGATTAAAGCTCGCTCTAAATAAACTGATTGGACCTTATCAATGTGGCTTTAGACCTGGCAAATCAACAACAAACCAGATATTCACCATGCGCAAAATCTTGAAAAAGATCCGTGAAAGGAGAATCGACACACACCACCTCTTCGTCGATTTTAGAGCTGCTTCTGATAGCACGAAAAAGAGCTGCCTTTGTGCCGCTATGTTTGAATTTGGTATCCCCGCAAAACTAATACGGCTGTGTAAACTGACATTGAGCATCACCAAAAGCTTCGTCAGGATTGTGAAGGACCTCTTCGAGCCTTTCGATACCAAACGAGGTTTCAGACAAGGCGACTCCCTTTCGTGCGACTTCTTCAATCTACTGCTGGAGAAAGTAAGTGGGGTTGCAGAGCTAAATAGAGAAGGTACAATCTTTTATAAGAGTGTACAGCTGCTGGCATACGCCGATTCCATAACATTGGCCTCAACAACCGCGCCCTTAATTCTGGTTTCTGCAGACTGGATAAGGATGTAGAGTTGAGTCATATAAAAGCAAGAAAAGACAGAGTTTGTGGCTGCGGATGCATGTAATAATTGCTATATTTTCAAGAAATGAAACTCAGTGTTTGAAAATATTTGACAAAATTCATATGTATGTATATGTATGTGAATGACAGCTAAATACCCTCTCTCTTCTAATATTAAATATTGTTAAGATTATATAACATTTTTCCTAAGGAACCTAAATAATAATCACTACAGGTAAGAAATTGAAATAAATATGATTAAATTTGTTAAAATCTAAGAATATAAAAGAAACACAGTTATCACAAGGTTAGAGAGGGGAAAACTTTGTTCTTTGCTCTACACTAATATATGTATGTAAATATATATATCTATGTATATATATATAAGTAAATAAGTACGTATTGTATATATATTTTTTTGTATTTGTTGCTAAAACTAACTACATCTAGACTTACACGCCAACGTTTAGCTTCAGCAAAAAGTGTGTCACTGCAAGTTCAGAACTCTTCAGCGGCATCCACCAACAAACGCGTGCAGCTCAATTCAACACTTGGTTGTTGTTGCTGTAACTCAGACAGACGTATATATGTATAGTATATACATTATTTACCTTACACATTGAAGTATAGTCGAGCCATCAGATTCATGCGTCTCGTTGCGCGCGCTTCCTCCTCACTATTCATCATCTGCAGGTATTGGAAAATTCTATCTCACAAAATCGTACAGACAACAAAGAGCGCCAACACGAAGAATAACATCGCCACAATGTCTTTGTGCAGATTGCGGTCTCGGTAAAAGGGACGCGTTGTGTACGATTCCTTGCGCGTCTTGCGGAAGAGCCACAATGGTATGATTAATTGCAGTATATCTGGCACCATAAAGCCGATATCTCGTACTATTTGATGTGCATAACCTTCGCCACGCACCACATTCATGAAGAATTGGTCGAAACTGCTGGCTGTGATGTGCAGTATGGCGATGCCAACAATGCAGAATACTTTCTTCGATGTGACTGTGTTAGTGCTGTTCGCGAGGTGCATGACCAGCAAGGAAGATATCAATTCGGTTACCTGTAATAACGTGTGAAAGGCAGAAATTACAGTTAATGCAAATGCTATTAGGTACAAATATATTATTGGTATTAGGTTGTTTTCTTATCGACTTCTATTTGTTCGTATAGTTCCGGTAAATTTGTGAGGACTAAGTTTCAAGTAACCTACACTTTTTTGTTGAAACTAAATCGACTCTTTGTGTTGTTCATGAATACCTCTCTAGTCGTCATCCGAGCGAGGAAATAGCATGTAATGAAATATCTCACGCCATCTAAAAAACGACCTGGCAAACAAAGCTCGGTAAAGCTAAGTCGGTACATAAGGCGGCGCTTACCGTGAGACCATTGTCAGGAGCGCAATATGCTTATTGTAATGAAAATTCAGTGGATACTGCCCTTCATACTATCGTGTCATGGCTTGAGAAAGCCATTAAGATTAAGGATTTCATTGTTGGGACCTTCCTTGATATTTAGGGATTTCATAACTGCTCTGGATGGTCTTGGGGTTGAATCAAACCTCAAACACCTCATTTTCAGTCTTCCATTGAAACGGAATGGGGCTATGCAAGTGCTGGACGAAATGTGAGTAGGGGAACCCGACAACGTGGAGTTCTCTCTCCTCTTCTATGAATCCTGATTGTTAACGACCTGCTTAAAAAACTTGAAGATCGTGGCTGCCGGAAGTAGCGCTAATAGTCAAAGAAAAGTTCATCAGTAGCGGTAACGAGTTGACCCAGAGGTATGTATGTCAGCGTCGTAAGAAAATTGTCTCGACATCAAGCTACATAAAATCGAGATGATTTTACTTACTTTTATTTTTAGAAGGTACGTTTTATTTAATAGAAGGTACAAGATCCCGGTTGCACCACTGCTGCAAATGGGCCAACCACGGCACTTAACGCCATCTTGCACATATTGCCCGTAAACATCGTCGAAAGCTGTAGCTCAGAGAATCTGGGTTCCTAAAAGAACACGTGTTTAAACACTCGGATGTCATGAACATGGAGTCGCCAACCCGAACTATGGCGGCTCCTTCTATGCTCACGTACGGCGAGAGATTAGTGGATGGGAAGAAGTTGTTCGAGAGGTGCAGTGTGCTTCTTTACGGATGGGCTGAGACTTCGGGGAAAGTTTGATGGAGGGGTTTACTGACAGGAGCTCTCTATCAGCTCCAGCTTCAGACTTCCTGAGTATTGCAGTGTTTTCCAAGCCGAGGTCGCAGCCATTAAACAGCAGTAGATTTACTGCTCTGGAGTGTAGCCTCATTCAGAGTAGTGACCATCCACTCAGATAGCAGAGCGGCGATACTAGCCTTGAACTCATTAACAGTGCGTTCAAGGTTGCCTTTGTGATAAGATTGGTATGGGTGCCAGGCCACAGCGGAATGGCAGGAAATTGTAAGGCTGATGAGCTAGCAAGGAAAGGCACCCTAGAACCGCTATCGGTTGAATGGGTATCAATTGGTGTTCCAAGTTGAAGTCAAATTATGAACTATAGAAACGATTGCAGCGCTGTCGTGTGCCCTGTCAAACTCACTTAGGCGACTACCGACCCAAATAGAAAGAGACATACCAACAAGGAGACAGATAGTCAGAAGGAAAAAAAATACACCTCGCTAGTTAGATAGACCTTAAAAAGAAGAAGAAAAATTTTGATACAATAAATTATATTTAAGATTCTATTTTATTTACTTATTTTACAAATCAGTGAAAATATATTCCAAATTGCAGCGAATCTATAATGCAGTGAAGTCTGAACCCGATTTGAGCCCTCTAACAATATAAATGTAGTGAAGCGCAAACACTCAAATCGAAAAATGGTTGTTAGTAAATAAAGAAGCATAACTGTTTTTCTTGAAATTCTACTTTGGTTTGTTTGTTTGCTCTAAATTAAGCGCTTTTTATCCAAAATATCTTAAGCAGTTCATAAGCTGGTAAGCCAAGTGAGTTATCGGTTTCGAAAAAAGTTTGGCAAGTGCAACTTTGGCTTTCAGAAAGTTTGGGTTTTCCTTTACATTTTTCTCTGTTATGCTGGAAGGAAGAAAAATATGTGATGATTTCATTTCAAATGTATAGTATGTGGGCGGAAAAACTTTCTCTAGGTACGATGGAAAATGTGAAAATACTAGTTTTGACCGTTAATCATTAAAATTTTCATTGAACTTTTATATTAGTCAAAAGGAAAAGGACTCGCTGGAAAAATGTTGCTTATCTTACTTTTTTAATATTTAAAAAAAATCAAATATTTATATATATGTGGTCCGAAAAGTTCTTAGACTATAGATGTAGATCATACTTTGTTAATCCTAAGAAACCCTGGTTAACATTTCTGTGCTATGGGACATTTTTCGCGTTCTTCGACACATATTCGCCAATATCACATTGTGTTTTTTGTCGTGAAATTTGCTATCTTGGTATCTGATTTCGGGGCATCTGATCGTGGAACGTTCAGTTCCACTAAATTTTGTGTACGGAATCGAATTTCTGGTGAAGAAACGTTCAGAATATTGGAAAGGCACTCCGGTGATAGTTGCTTGTCGCGAGCAAGTGTTTTTGATTGGTACAAATTGATAAAAGAAAGTCCAGAACGCGTTGATGACGAACCACATCGGTCATCAACATCAACAGATGATCAATACGTCAATAAAAAAAGAATTGGTGCTTGAGAATCGACAACTAATAGTCAGAGATGTTACTGGAATATCGAAAGGATCAGTCAGAACCATTTTAAAGATAATTTGAGCCTAAAAAATGTAAAAGCTCGATTAGTTCCAAAAACACCAAATTTTTTCGAAAAACAGTGTCGCGTTAACGTGCTTGAAACAATCCTTTCCGACTACCAAGATGTCATGAAACGTATTATTACAGGCGAAGCGCCTTGAATCTATGTTTACGACCAGGAAACAGACGATAATCGGCCGAGTAACGTGGCAAAGGTGTGCCGAAGCCTAAAACCTCGTGAAAGTATATGGTATTTGACATTTGAATTGAGTGTTTCAAATTTAAAGTGTTTACAGGAAAATACGGAAAGTTACTTTCTGATTATAGATCAATTTTTTTTAACTTTAGTTTGGAGAAGCATTTACATATATACGGTGTAATTTTCGCCCAAATATCAAAATGCGGTTGTCTTAAACTTCCCTGTCGATTGTGACATTCTGTCATAAATATAATGGAAGATTGTTAAACTGACAGCGTGTTCATAACAACGTGTTGCGAGAGTATGGAGAGTATCAGTAATCAGAAACTATAAGATTAACTTCTCTATAGAAGAGTTCAGACTTCAACTGGTTTTCTCTCTTGGCTCACCGCTGCCAATAATTGCTGACAAAAACTATTCAATCAAAATTAAAAAAAAATGTAATTAATCAACTCTCAAGCATTCTAATGACAGATAATATAAACGCTTTTCAAAACGCAACTTCAAAGCAAATTTATGTACCTGAGATATATACTACTACAACAATCTAATATAAACCCAACCAAAAGTGAATTTTTATGAAATATTGCACACAGTTTCCATTGTCATATTTATTGGCTCTTTACCTTGGCGATGCATTTTATTAACTTTAATTAATATCGTCTAATGCAAGAACAGCATAAAGTGAGCGTTTAATTAAGTGCTTGATATTTATAGCGCTTACATATTTATTGCTAAAGCTAATTATGGTAGGAATGCATACACACATGTCTATATGCTATATGTAAATGAAATGCAATGCACTTATACAACTATGCACGTATATGTGTGTGTGTGTGTGTGTGTGTTTGATTATGTGTCAGCCTTTGGAAAATCGTTTGTGTAGAAAATATGTGTAATTAGTTTACATTCAACGAGCCACTTTGCGCGTAAGTAGAGTAACGTGTGTACAGTAATGATCCAATTAACAGGTACGAAGGCAATGAACAATAGATTCTTTGTTTTAGTGCGACTAATGAGTTACGCATAGTAGTGTATTGAAATTACCCCAATATTTGTACAAGGATATAAATATAATTTGTATACAAAGATTACCCCAAATATTTGAAGACTTTAGTTTTCTTAAGTTTGCTGATTGCTATGCTAGATGATGCGAACTAATTTTAAAATTTAACTGCTAAGCAACAGACAAAAATTATTGGCTATTTAATATAAAAGATTTACTTACAATTTAAAGGTATAGTTCACAGTTGTCTTTAGATGGTCTGGCCTGAAAAGTTATGGCCCGCGTCTGACAATTGTTAGTGCAGAGATGGCATACCTTAATAGCATTAAAACAATGTGTTGCAAAAGTAATGGATTTTATCAAATTTGGTGTCTTTGTGTGGCGGTGGAATCATCGGTCCATATTTCTTCAAAATGCCGGTGAGAAGCTATCAATGAAATTGAAGCTTGTGATCTCAGCAACATTTGGTTTCAATAAGACGGCGCCACTTCCCACACATCTCCATCAATCAATGGATTTATTGAGAGAAGACTTCGGTGACGCTTTGGCCAGCAAGATCGTGTGATATTACACCGTTAAACTTTTTCTGTGAGTCATCGAAAATTGGACTCAACGAATGGACCATCTGAGACATAGCCTCGGTCAACATTTGAAAGAGATAACCTTCAAGAAATAAATGACAAAGAATGTTCTTTCGTATGATAATAAACATTCCGCATTAAATTTGAAATTTCTTTGTTTATTATCTAAAAAAGTAGGGATCCCCGAAATGGATCACTCTTAGCATATGGTAGTTGGACTCGTTCGTGGTCAAATTTCTCATATGTTCGTAATTAAGCTGTAGTATATCCAATATTATCGTTTACTTTTGTTAAGATATCGATACAATCGTTTTAAAGTACACCCGAAGTTTGAGAGGTCTGAGTCGAGTAGGCCTTTGTGGCATTTACTACTTTGGCCATATAAAGGAGCGCAAATTCGGTGTGGGATTCAAGATGGGAGAAAGACTTTGTCGTCGAGACCTGGAACTCACCCCGGTGGATGAACGTCTAGCCAAAATCCGCGTCAAAGTGAAGTTCTTCAACATATCGCTGATTTGCGCTGACGACGGAAGAAAAGGACGATGTGACGAAAGATGCTTTATTTGCCCAACCTGGCGTTAAAGTCACCAAACACGATAATGACATCGTGGCGGGGGCAGCTCTCATAAGATCTCTTCGTCGATTTCAAAATTGCTTTTGAGAGCACGTAAAAGAGTTGCCACGTTGTCTGAATTTGATATCACCGCAAAATTAATACGGCTATGTAAACTCACGTTGAGCAATACCAAAGTCTTCGTCAGAATCATAAAGGACTTCTCCGAACCGTTCGATATCCAAACGAGGTTTCAGAGAAGGAGACTCCCTATTGTGTGACTTCTTCAATCTACAGTTGGAGAAAATTATTCGAAATGCAGAGCTGATTACAGAAGATACAATCTTTTAAAAGAAGAAGCGAAGCAAATTGGTCTTGTGGTGAATTGCAGTCATAACTTTGAAGTCAAAGATAATTTTGTTTATCTTGGATGTTGATGTTAGACACGAACAACAATATCAGCCTTGAAATCTAAGCAGAATAACTCTTGCCAACAGGTGTTACTTCGAACTGAGTAGAAAATTAAGAAGTAGAGTCCACTCTTGACCAACAAACACTAAACTCTACAAGTCACTCAACATCCCCGTCCTGCTATATGGTGCAGTGGCATCCGAAGGGATGAAAAACTTCAGCTCTGAGAGTATTCGTCCCAATGCCTGCCAAGGAAGCAGATGAAGACCTTCACTCCGTTGGAAAGACCGGGTGGAGAAGAACCTGGCTTCACTTGAAATCTATAATTGGCGCTACATTGCGAAAACGAATAAGCGGTGTCTACGCCAGTAAAGAAAAAGAAGAAGAAGATACAGTGTAAGTAGCTATGATTGTAAATTCGATAATTTTCACGTTGTAGAATAGGAATCTCAAAATAAGGTTATGCACTAAATTTGGTTTAAAGTGAAGTTTCACCTATAGGAGGGCGGCGCCAGTTCCATTCCATTTTTATTTACCAACTGAGGAGACACCGACAGTATTGGCGTTTGTTAGTTTTGCTAGTATATCTTTCAGGGCTTGTGAGATATGTATTACACCTTGGTCACGCCCACTTTTTGAAATTTTTCATCTTACTGATATCTCTCATCTCTAGAACTAGTATTTTTATTTGAACCTTTAAAAAATGTATTAAGGGGTTAGGGGGTTGCATTTTCGTTAAGTGTAATATCTTAAAAATATTCCCTGAAAATGTCTCGTTGATCCGATAATTAGTTTTTGAGTTATTCGAGAAATAAGACAGAGAGCTCGGGCACTACAAAGCGCTAGTGTGAAACTTAAAACGCGTCTTTTTCAAAACTATGTCTTTTGAATCGGTGACAACTGTAACTCGAAAACCGTTCAGTAGATTTTAATGAAATTATAACAGCTTTTAGAATACATAATAAACTCGGGCCTGATCGAAGAATTTTTATTTTTTCGAAAATTTCGATTTTTTAAAACCAATTAACTGTTGATTTTTTCGCAAAAATTTAGAAAAAAATCTCCTGCGGCCGCCATTTTGTTAATTTTGAAGAAAAAATAAATTCCTTCAACCAGGCTCGATTATCTATTTATAAAACTAATTTTTTTTGTCCGATTGTTTTTAGATGAATCTCCAAGGACTTATAGTTGTCACCGCAGGTACCTTTTTTTGGAACTGGGTCAATACAAACAACTATAATTTTAGAAATTAGTTTTTTTTTGAAATCTTCGTGACTTCAAGTCAACACATCCTATAATAATACCATATTAACTACTACTTTTGTAAACTAGCATGATTTAGTAGCAAAAAAAAAACAAAATACTGAAAACTTTAATTTTTTCGTGCCTCTGACTACCCCTTACCTCTTAAGTGTGTCCCACAGATCTGATAAAATTAAAATATACAGCACAGTTTTAGGTGGTATAATCGAGAAGATGTTGACCGAGATTTTTATAGAGAATATGCGAAGAGATGGTGTCATTGGTTTTAAAATATTATAAAAGTTGGAGGTTAAAGGCTAATATTATATTAATTTATTTCGTTTTTTTAATCCGATTAATTGGTTGTTTTGGCTTACGAACAACTGCATCACCTTATTGATGGAGGAAAACAGCTGAACAGCATGTCAATCTGCAACCGAGCTGACCTTATCTGGGTGTCGGGTTATAAACCGAGTTCGGGGGAACTGATTGGCTGAATAACTTGCCCGCTTTGCAGTGGTTCTAGATTTGTGGGATCCTGCTAGGTGACAAAAACCGGTTATTAGTGGTTGTTTATAAAGATTAGTGAAAACTCAAGATCGACTTTTGAACATGGGATCTGCAAACGCAGTAATAAGGGCCTTGGATCTATATATCCAAGTCGAGAGGACACTGCCTCATCTGAGTGTTGAGCCTTCGTAAGCTACTGTGCAAGCTGGAAGGACACAATAGAACTAAGGACGCAGTAAAAACATTAATTTATTTCTATTCATAAACTACTGCATTAAAGCCATCATTAAGCCAGTGTTGCTGCGAATTTAATCTCTTTCTTCTCCGCAGGTAAATGTGATACGATTATCTAAAGCTTTGAGGTATTAGTACACATTAAATTCAAAGCACTATGCTAAACACTTAAAATTTGACGCTCTTCACCCGCGTTTTGAATTAAATTTCTTCAAATCGAGTGAAAATTGACACATTTAGCTCCTGCAGTGACATATTTACTTAGCATTTGAGAGGAAGCGCTAAAAGTGGTGCAGTCATTGCCTTCAGAGACTATTATTACTTACAGCAATAGACTCACACACACACTCACACACTTACACACACAAACGCCCACACACATGTGCATAGATGTAGAGGACTTACCGTAAAAAATAGCTGATGGTTCCATTGCTGGTAATAGTCATCGTTGTAGTAATTTATGTACGCCCACCAGGCATAATAGTGTGAAAATATCGACAGCGAGAAGAGCAACAACATCGAGTAGCGACAACGTTGTTGCAATATCAACGCAATCAACTGTTTAATGCATTCATAAAGCGCAATAACAGCGAATACAGTGAGCAGCCACATTTTGAATGAATTTTGTGTGACATTGAAGTAGAGATGCTTGTACGAGGCAACACCCGACTCGTAGGGTCCCTTGAATATGGTGTCCCAGCAGGAGCATGTACAAAAGTGCTTATCAACGTAGCGCGAGTAATTTTCCCAAAAGTAGGCCAACACCAACATGTGTGCGGGCGGTATAAGAGCGGGTGCCAAACTGCCACAGGCGGCAGGCAACCATTTCGTATCGAACATTTTTATGCCTTCCTCCTCTCGGTTACCCTCTCTATGTGTAGTTCAAATATTTTACTAGTGTCGCTGTGGTTGGCGCACACACTTCGATGTTGGCAATAGGTTCCTAGGTTTCGAGTGTTGATCGTGTAGCGACTGCCTTAAGTGGTTGAGCTGGTGGCGCGAGCTCACTTAAATCGGCGTAGAATGCATTAAAAAGCCAGTTACAAGCATTATTTAAATTTATTTCTGTGCGATTGCGTCGCTGTTGTCTGCTGGGCTGCTGTGCTGTCTGTTGTTGCTCCTTTTGGTAATGATGATGAATGTGTTGCACTTGTTGAAGACGAACTGTTGACATTGGCGTGATTGACGGTGGTGCAGATTTTCTACTAGATATGATGATTGCTGTCGACAGTCACGCACTCGGCGTCATTACCCAGCCTCTCACTTACTCATATGTACATATACATACATCCACGGTATTTGTATCTTCACGCGTCTTCTTGGCGGGTAATTCCTGCGTAGTCGCACGTTTTGGATTTGCCTTTATGAATATTTCATATTGCCAATGGCTTAAACGGATTTGCTCATTTAAACACTTGGAATATTTGCCATCTATGTATATGATAGGGTTCTTTATTCCTTATGTATGTAACTGTTGAGTAGGTATATGTCTTTGTACGTTATTTACTAATTCCATTTTTGTTTAGCACTGTAAGAAAAAAATCGAAAAAGGGTTAAAAAATATCGGATTTTATTTTCATGAGCATTTTAAAAAAGGGTTAGATATCAATTATAATGGCTTTAGTATGTGGCTAAAGCCTGTTCACTAATGACAAATGCCTATTTTCCCCCACTTACCGAATATGAGGATCTCTATCTCAGATGATTTGATAGTCTACATTTCAATATAAGGGATAGCTTAATATAATTCAATGAGTATATTTGTTAAGAATGTTATTATATGCTACATCAGTATAGAAGAGCTAAGTGCGGACGGGCAAATTACAAACTCTTAGCATTTGGCAGGATCAGAGTCGAAGCCGTATGACAGTAATAACGCGCCGAATATTTCATCGCGTTAATCGTCGCAGGCCCATCTGACTTCAAAAAACCCGACAAAAAATAGTTCAGCATTGTTAAATCGGAAGATCTTCGAGACAATGCTTAAGGCCCACGAGGTGTGATAAGGCGCTCACCAAAAAAATATTTCAGTAAATTGATTAATTAATTGGCTGTATGGCATGTAGTGCCGCCTTGTTGGGACCAAAGGACGCTCACATCCAAATTGATTCAATTCAGATACGAAAAAATCTTTAATCATGGCTCTATAGCACCGTTGACTGTAACATTATCTTTGGCTTCAATGTTGAAGATATATGGACCAATGATTATTTCCTCTGCAAATAAAGCACACCAAACAATGACCTTTAGAAGATGCAACCCAAAGTGAGCTTCATCGAACCATTATTTATTAGACTCAACCATTAGTAAGTTTTGGTACAATAAACCTAATGTTTACTTAATATTCGCCCTTTTCAGATGTGCTAGTTTTAATTAGTCTTTGGCGCCAATCGGAGATTCCTAGTGTAGTCAGGTCCTTCTCCGTCTGGTCTTTCCAACCGAGTGGAGGTCTTCCTCTTACTCTGCTTCCCCTTGAGGGTACTGCGTCGAATACTCTCAGAGCTAGAATGTTTTAATCGATTCGGACCACATGACCAAGTTAACTTAATTTTGGATTAGCGTCTAATAATAAATAATTTATCCAATATAAGGATACCATACATATGACAGATCCAGACTCATGGCAGAAGAGTATGGAAAAAGGAAGATAATATCGTCTCAATACTGGCCCTCGTTCCTAGAGATAGCGTTATAAAAAGCGTAAACTTCACAAATAAGTTTAAAAATACCCTCGACAGTAAGGCTTTTGGAATGATTTCACGTTTTACCTATTACTGTATGGCCGAAAAATTTAGTGGTACACTGACGGCTCGAAAAGATCGGAAGGCATTGCAGAAAAAATCCAAAACTTTCCATATCCATGGGCTGTTTTCCGTCTTTACTATAAATTCATGTCTAGAAATTAATCTCAAACGCAATTACCGCAATCATCATTGCATTACTCAACGATAGGCTAGCAATGCTCATGAGATCAAATCGCTACTGGTTCAAGAGCGTATCAACCGTGTACACCTGATTTGGCTGCCTCTGCTGCAAGCTTGTGGCATGTTGAGACCAAAAACCTACATTGCGGCGGGGCCCCACACCATAAAGTAGTCGCATGGAGGAGAGAATGGGTAGCGAAAGTAATTGGCAGCAAGCAACAGGTATGCGCAATGCAAAGCTGCTAACGAGAGGCTACAACCGAGCGAGGTTTAAAGAGTTGATTAACCTCCCCAGAAACAAATTCAGCGTATTAATCGCATTCTCACCGGATTCTTCGGGCACAAGAAACTTTTATCCGACATGGGTATTGCCGGAAACGACATGAAACCAGAAATTCCTGAGCACCTGATTCTAGATTCACAGCAATCTGTAGATGTAAGCTCAAAGCAGAAAAGCACCCGGAAATTGTAATAAAATTCCTGTAGACACAAGTTCAAGACCCTTGGATCTATATATATGGATAAGCATCACATCACCTCCATAGCGCCCAGCAAGTTCCTGGAAATTATCAGAGTGCTTAGCCTTAGTATATAAAATATATGTGATAGAGAATAGGCCAGGAGAGGCACAATAAACTTTTGGTTCTTCTTGTATAGAGTGAACTTCATTGTTACTATAGACGTTCCCATTTAATACTTTCATTTCAAACTTGTGATATCTGAAATTTATTCAGCATATAACAATTTTATTTAGGTAGCACAAAGCCTTCGACGTTTGTATTATGATAAGATGGATAAGGCAGGGAGAAATAATGTTAAAATCAGTATTCCTATTAATCTATCTCCAGCAGAATGATTCCTTGTACTATATACATAGACTTTCTATTAAACAAAGCCACACTTCATCACTTGTTCACGAGTTTCTGTTGTTAAGTTCTTCAAATTTTTAGACTGAATAGATTGTTTGAGTTTACTGAAAACACTTCCGTTTGTTCAATTTGTAATAACTTCATATTTTTGTCTCTTTGTCGACTTGATTTTTAATTCACTTAGTAGTAAATAGTCATCAAAAACACTGAGTTCATTATAGTACAAAATAGTTTTCTTTAATTCGACTTTAACCATTTTTGCTTGTGTTTTGTGACACAACACCGTTTTGCAATAAAGTTCCGTTGCCTTTTTGAAAACTAAATTATC
Source organism: Bactrocera correcta (assembly GCA_027475135.1). Taxonomy (NCBI): domain Eukaryota; kingdom Metazoa; phylum Arthropoda; class Insecta; order Diptera; family Tephritidae; genus Bactrocera; species Bactrocera correcta. The sequence goes on from CM050326.1 coordinate 16,406,110, forward strand.
CTTGAGAAAGTTTTTCGGAAAAAGTCCTATTTTTTTAAGAATATTAATTGCACATAACCATATTCGTACAACTTTAAACTAGAGTGTCACTCAATATGAGATTGCCAACTAATTTATCTGTTATGACAATCGGAAAATCATCGAATATTTTTAATGCTTTATTGCACAAATTAATATTAAAATTGGCGGATTCAATAACAACGATATTATCAGCTTAACTGAAGCACTAAACTCTTTAACTTTTATTAATCGATTATTTACAATTCACCCCATTGAATCAGGTCTATCTGGCTGCACTTTAAAAAGTTTACTTCACTCATACGCGCCACCATATAAATATGGAAGTTATGAAAATAATTAAGCCAAGCGCAAGTACCTTTTTCACGTTTTATTTGTTTTTCTTTAGCTTTTTAATGCCAGCAGTAATCATAACGGAAAAATTGCTGAATTTGGCCCCGCAACACTTTGGTGGAAAGTGATAAAATTCATAAATTTTAAATCCTCATTCGTGCAGTTGTGCTCCTGCAGTGGAATTGTATTTGATGAGTTCGGAAAAAGTTTGAAGCGAATTGAATAAAGTAAAAGTACTTTTTTAATACCGAGTATATATGAAAAAGTGTAGGTAAGCAGTCGACCCTATTTTTACGAGGTTAGTTTGATAAGTTAGTGCATTTTTGTGATACGAACTTTAAACGGTGAGTGATTATGACTGATACTAAGCCATTGGTGAATGAAAGTCCATGGGAAAGTATGGACAAAGTAACAGAAATATATAGTTTACTAACGGGTTTTGTCAAAACAACGCTACAAAAATAGACCGATGGGGACAGCAAACGATGCCATTTTTTTCCCGCCCTTTTGACATTTCTCTTTAGTAAGCTTTGCCATTTCACCATGGAAAGATATATGATCCATCAATGGATCGAAATTATTAAAATCTATTACTGAAATTCGGAGTCAGTGGCCTCAACTTTAAAAGCGCTACGTCCATTTGTGGTCATCATAATCGTGCTGTTAGATCAACAATTGAGCGCCCAGTGGAAACAATCGAATCCACAGGCCAAGTACAAAATCTTTCCTTGCTAGGAAAACATAGAAGCGCCCGAGTGCGGAGAATATTATTGAAAACCCAAATCAGTCTCTCACACGTCGTTCTTAAGTGTTGGGATTCTCTGTGACGTCGTAGTGGCGAATTTCCGAAAAGATCTTGGTCAACATAGACCTTACAAGATCAAATTGATGTAAAAACTGAAGCCGCTTGACCATCAGAATCGTCGTATGTTCGGGAACTGGGCTGAGCAACAACTTGAAAATGATCCGGATTTTAATCGAGAAATCTTCTTCAGCGATGAGGTCATTTCTGGCTGAATAACTTCGTAATAAGCAAAATATGCATTACTGGTCAGGCAACAATCCACTCGAACTCGATGAGCCATCATTGTTTTCCGAAAAAATTACGGTTTGGTGAGGCTTATGGGCCGGCGACGTCATCGGGCGGTACTTCTTCTGTGATGATCAAGATTTTGAATGGGAATCGCTACCGCTCAATGATAACCGAATATTTTTGACTCGAATTGGATCACATGGACTTGGACAATATGTGGTTCCAACGGGAACGTGTTATCTCACGAAATCGCCCAGTCGATTGGCCGTCTCTGTCGTGCCCTGTGGGGCAACGTCAAGTCTATGGTCTATGCCAACAAGCCAGCGACGATCGATGAACTTCGTACGAGTTCTGAACCTGAAATTGTTGCAGTATCGGCCGATTTATGCTTGAAAACCGTCGAAAATTGGGTTCAGCGTCTGAACTTCTGCAAGCGTGCGCGTGGCGGCCATGTAAATGAAATCGAGTTCAATACATAATGTATTAATTTATTTAAAAAAAAAAATTGTAGTACTCTTATTGAAAAACTCGTTATAAACAAGTTATATGTGGTCTAGCAGAACGTGGGAACTGATTTCGATTATTTTTAGTATTGAATCACATATACTCGTATAATAATACATCTCATATATTGTCTGATAAATATCAATATTTACGATATATGGGATTTAGGAAAAATATGCATCGATTTAATTACTTTTCGGCACTCTATTTCATAGTTTACGAACTGAAATTCTTATTTAGAGTTCATACAGGAGCCAGAAGAAAAAATGGACCGACTTAGATTATTTTAGGTTCAAGGCTGCTTAATGTAAATTTTATTACGATGGTATATTGAGTTGCCATAAAATATAAATATAAAAGATCAGATTGACGAGCTGAGCTGAGTTCCGTCTCTTGGTCCGTCTGCATATACACGAATTACACCCTCAGTTTTCGAGACATTGATCTAAAATTTTTCACACGTCCTTTTCTGAACAATCGGAATAAATTGCTTGTATGAAAAACTTTTTTACTTTTGACGGGTATTATAACTTCGATCCAACCGAAGTTAGCATTTTTTCTTGTCTTAACAAAAATTCGGTGATCTTGTAAAACTACCCTTGTGCTTTGTTTATAATATAAATATGTGCCAATGCTATATGCATTCGTTGAAAATTTTGGCAATAAGTTTTTACTTTTGAAACTTCGGTCCAAATACTCTTGAGTACCATTTTCAGTTGCCAAGTACACATGTACATACTATGTGTATAGAACATATATGTACTATATACCGTAAGTCCAGGAAAGACTTATTTGATTAAGTAAGGAGTTAGTTGCACTTGCAGTTGGAAAGTTATCACTTTACCCTGTGAATTTCGAGCAGTGAGCTAACTAAGCAACTTGCACGTTTTCGTCAAACTGTGAATACTGATATTATTAAGACTATTCAACGGAGATGTGAGAGAAAGTATTAGCAATTTGATGGTATTTCAACCAAATTTCGATGATGAACGAGCAATATTCAATATTATTGGTGGAATATTGAGTTATTCTATTTCTCGTAAAACTAAATTGGGATATCGTTTTCGATTTGATCGCCTGTAAAGTATGATGTTGGTGTTAACTGTGGAGGACTGCAGATTGATTCCACGCCAATACACTCAAGAAATTTAAATTTGTACTTTATTAGTGGTATTTTTATACTCTACAACATATTGCTACAGAGTTTTGATTACCTAATGGTTGTTTGTATCGCCTAAAACTTAGCGAGAAAGATATAGAGTTATGCAAATAAGTATAAGTGATCAGAATGACGAGACGAGTTCAAATACGCCTGTCTGTCTGTTCGTTCTAGATAATATTCGACCGAATAGATCACGTCTAACATGCAGTTGAAGAAAATATAGCAGCCGTAGCTGAGAGTGTACACGAAGACCGTGGAGACCGTGGAACTCGGACTGACGTACGGAACGACTTGGCGTATTTTATATCGAGATCTTAAATTGAAAGCATACATAATGTAGCTTGTGCAAAAACTAAAGCCGCTCGACCTTCCCAAGCGGTATCACTGGCTTTATGCGCTCTTGAAAAGTTCCAAGAAGATCCCACGTTCTCGAGTTAAATTTTGTTCCGCGATGAGGCCCATTTCTAATTCGAGAGCTGCCATTTCGTCCAGAAAAACAACGGTTTGGTGTGGTTTGTGGGTCGGTGGAATCATCGGTCCATATTTTTTCAAAAATGATCATCATGATAACCGAATATTAAATGCCTGAAATTGAAGCTTGTGATCTTAACGCCATTTGGCTTCAACAAGGCAGGACCACTTTCCACACATTGCATAAATCAATGGATTTATTGAGAGAACACTTCGAGGAGTAGATAATTCATGTTTTGGGCCGGTCGATTGGCCAACAAGTTTGAGTGATATCATACCGTTAAACTATTTCCTGTGGGGATATGTAAAGTTTAAAGTCTATGCGGACAATCCCGCTACGATTCAGGCCTTCGAGCAAAATATCACACGTTGGTCAAACCACGTCAAGTGGTGCGCTAATGCTTTTTTTGCGTCAAAGATGGCGGGAGCTTACGAGCGAACTGCGCAACGATGGCTGTGCCATACGTTTTAAGAGAGTTAGGAGGACAAAAAATGCAATATCTTTGGAATGGTATGAATGAACAAACATTTTTTGCAGATTATTAAAGGTGAATATTTTCGGCGTTGTGTTACACACTTTTAAATTTTTTTAGCGTGTAGAACACTTTAAAAATTTCAATTGTTTAACAAAAAATTATGTAAAATATTATTATTTAAACAAATGCATCGTAAAAAATATCTATAATAGCACGACCATTTTTCTTTGACTTCACAAAATTTTATCGATTTATCTTCAGTAGTTTATGAAAAAAAAAATGTATAATTTTATCGTGCTCTAAATTTCAACCTTCAATAATTTTAAAAAAAAAAAAAAGAATTTTGACGAAATATTTATATTACGGGCATGCGTCTGGTCCCCTTTCTAATGAACTGTTAATTTTCAAAATCGTTGATTTTTCGAAATTTTCGTGGACCACTTGACGTGGTTTGACCCACGTGTCATTCATCAGGTGCCAGTTACCAAGCGAAATGATCGAACGAGTTATCGAAAATTGAACGGGTGGACCATCTGAGACGTAGTCGCGGCCAACATTGAGATAATCTTCAAAAAATTAATGCCAAATAATGTTTTTCCAAATGATAATAAACATTCCCATTTAATTTGAATGTGTTTCTTTTAAGTAGGGAACGTCGAAATTGATTACCCTTTAGTTACTCTTTAATTATATAGTTATTTCTTCACCATAAATTAAGGACATTATTAAATGACGAACATTTCAAAAAGCAACGAAACCTTGAGCTTTTGTATATTTGCTGCCTATTCATGGCGGAAATATAAAAATATATAAAGGATTTTCGACTAATTATTCTTTTTTATTGCCTTTTAGTTAGCAAACTCTCCACACCCATAATCAAACACACTTTCAGCAACATGAGTATGTATATACAAATGCGTATTATGGTGTTCCATGGGTAATTACATAAGATTGCGTGCAAATTGGTTATATTTATTAGCATACTTTCACACTAACGGCACATTTATCCACTTCATTTGCATACTCGCCTGCCTATCGAAATGTTTAATCAGTCGAGTAGAATTAGACGTGGACGAAAGACTCCTGCGTGTAGGAGTAAGGGGTTTAAGGAAATCACGCCAACCGGATATGAAGCAAACTGAATAATCCACGCAACGCGCTAGAATATTTCAACGTCTGCTAAGTTTTTATTGCAAGCAACAATGATTACTTAGGCGTGTACATAGTTCTCTCCCAATGGAATGCCCAACCAAGCATATAATTTGGGCTTTAGCCCGTCTGTTCGCATTCCTACACATTCAAAGTACATAAAATACTTATGAATGCTAGTATATAAGTACTCATCAGTAGTTTAAGTATCGTATTTTCTTGTTTCCACTTCATTCTTGGCTCCTGTGGCATATTCTTGGCATACTTTCAGCGTGCAACACGGTCGAACGTCTCGTCCACGCCACTTGTTGGCACTTGTTTAGTTTTGGATACGTGCATGTACACTCGCTTGTACAAAAATAGCCCAATTAAATTTTCTAATTATAATTCAACAAAACGATGTGCAAACACACAACCATATACATGTATATATATACACATATGTATGTGTACATAAATTTGCGTGGAATTTGTGTTGCATGCAACTTTCTAAAGCACACTTCAAACAGGTAGGGATAGCAGTACAAAAAAATAAAGACTTTATTTTAGCTTATAATTTCTAGAGTACCAAAATTTTTCCCCAAATAAGGCTTGTTGACAAATTAGAAAATCAACAAAATAAAAGTTCAAAAATTTTAACCTTGCTTTTGCTAACTCTTTAATTGCTTCGGAGCATGTTAAGTACATGTTTTATAGGTATTTGGAAGGTTTTCTCACTTTAAAGCTTACATTCATTTATAGAAATCTTTTCATTCAACGCACTATGCAATATTGTTTGGGAATGAGGTTTCTAAGATTAACACGATTAGAAAATGTATACAGAAATACTTGAAGAACAGTTACGCATAAAAGGTCTGGTCTAGTTTGTCAAGAACTGCATGGTGTCACGAAAATAAATAGTACTGTGCCCAAAAATAAGGCATTTAAATTTAAACTGCGCGTGTCGAAGGATTTGGATAATTATTTTTTTTTTAGGTTGGTAGTACTGTCAGTCACATTTATGTCAAATTTCATGTCAAAATATTATTCATTAGAGTTTGAGATACGTGTCGTTTTGTAAGCTGCTAAAAGTGAGTTTTTCGTTTTTTGCGATGTCGAAATTTGTTGAGCAAAGAATTTATTATTTAGAATTAAATTGTGTTTACGAAATAAATTTTCTGCTGCGGATACGTTGAGGATGGTGCAAAAAGCCTTTGGAGATGAGGCTGTGTCTAAAAAATTTGTTTACAAGTGGTATAGGGAGTTCCAAGCCGGCTGTGAACGTGTCGAATACGAAGAGCGTCCAGGGCGACCATCAACCTCAACCGACGAAGCTCACGTTCAACAAATTAAAGATTTGGTGTTGAAAAACCGTCGATTAACAATTAGAGACCTTGCTGATGAAGTTGACATATCGAAAGGCTCAGCTAATACCATTTTGAAGGATGTTTTGGGCCTCAAGCGCGTCAAATCTCGACTGGTACCGAAAACATTGAATTTTTTGGAAAAAAGGTGTCGCGATGGAGTGTGTGAAACGATGCTTTCCGTCTACTAGAGTGTCATTAAATGCATTATAACTGGCGATGAGACTTGGATCTATGCTTACGACTCCGAATATCGTGCCAAAAGAGAGCCGAGACCAAAAGAATCGCGCCAAAGTCGCTCAAAAATCAAGGTGATGTTGACTGTTTTCTTCGATTATCTTGGTGTTGTGCATTATGAATTCCTTCCAACCGGTCAAACAGTCAACAAGGAATATTATTTGAACGTTATGCGTCGTTTGCGTAACGCTATCCGCCTAAAAAGGCTGGAATTGTGGAAAGACAATTCTTGGTTTTTACACCACGATAATGCACCATCCCATACTGCCCTCGTAATTCGTGATCATTTCGCCAAAAACACAACCCATATCGTTCCGCAACCACCGTATTCACCTGATTTGGCGCCGTGCGACTTCTGGCTGTTCACCAAGCTCAAAAGACCGCTCCGGGGACACCGTTTTTATACGATAGAGGAGATTCAAGCCGCAGCGAAGACGGAACTGAAGGCCATCCCGGAAAGTGACTACAACCAGTGTTTTGAAGATTGGAAAATCCGTTGGCATAAGTGCATTGCATCGGGAGGGGATTACTTTAAAGGGGATTAAATTGATTTGGAAGAAAAGAATTTTCAAAATAAACACAATGACACCTTTGGGCACAGCTTAACTAAAAAATTCAAGCGGCACAGAAAATAAAACCACCAGATCATACTTTCGCCCTTGTGAATTAGAAAAACATAATACTAAAAATAAAACCAGGACATAAACAAAATGGTAACTTCGGCTGCACCGAGCTATAAATCCTTCACAAATCAAAAAGTTTCAACTTAAGAAATTGATTTTGACTGTTCAGTTTATGTAGCACTATAGTTTACTATGTTATAGTAGTCCTATATCGGCAGATCCTACAAATGAGCAGCTTGTTGGGGAGAAGATTAGATTAGATTAGATTCGATTAGATTAAATTAGATTATTAAATGAGGATTGTACCGTGACCTTGGGTCTATTGTACCCTCTCCTAAATAACAAAGACTCACATAGCCATAACATATTGATAAAGTCCAATATTCTGCTGGATGCTAGTGAAGCGATGCGATCCCTACTCGGAAACATGAGTCCAAGGGAAACTGCTGTGCAGTCGTTTAGCAAGTGTTCTGGTGTTTCAGGCTCCCTGTCGCAGAACCGACAGTTTACGCAAGAAGATAAGACCATGTATTGTGTAAATGCTTATTCAGCTTGAAGTGGCCGGTGTAAAATGCGATCAGTAGCTTGAGTTTATCCCTAGGGAGGTTAATTGCAAATTTATTGGGGAGAAAGGGACGAGTGCAAAATTTCAGAACAATGTCATAAAAACTGGTTTCTCATATATTCAGATGGACAGACGGTCAGCGCTATATCTACCCAGCTCGTCACGCCGATCACTTTTATATAAGGCGTTTTCTGACAGTGTACAGTCAAATTATTCCAAAGGACATGCAAAAATTGGAGATATCTTGACGAAACAACACACATGTTCTTTGGCAAAAAAAAGTAAGGAAAAGTTCGTAGATAGATGTAATTGGACCACTGACACGCCCTCAAAATGCTATTAATCGAAACCCCTACAAGTGCCCTAACTAAACACTAAATTAAGATATAAAGCTATAATTTGGACCAAGGAATTTCCTTAGCTGGGGACACCTGTAGGAAAAAAACGTTGAAAGAAGTGGAAGTGGCACCACCCTCTAATAAACTTAATTTTTTTCTCCTAAACCATTTAAGCTGCAACATCCAAATTCGCCTAGTACATGTATAAAGACTGCTACCGATAGTGTAAAAATGAATGAAATTTTGATCCCGCTCACACCCCATATAGCGGTACTGATGAAAATTACTAAAAGTGCAATAAATCAATAACTAATTACGCCAGTGACATTAAATTTTACTCCCGAGATGGGGGCTTTAATGGTGCCAGGGTCAAAATTAGACATTGAGCGATGGGACACTTTTAGATGAAAACACATATGTATCTCGAGATCCACCCGAACTTTTAAACCAAATTTGGTATGTGGCATTCCTCTCATATCTGTATGTCACAGCCGGAAGGCGAAATCGGACTACAACCACGGCTACTTTCCATATAGTACGCTTTGAAATTCCATTTGATTCCCTCACTTTCCAATACAAAAATCAAGAAGCAATTAAGATAACGAAATAAAACTTTGCACGAATAATGTTTTTAATGTGTGCCACCTTATAACCCAACTTGCCCAAATTCAATCCAAACTGTACAAGCCCTAGGTACCGAGTATGTGGACCCCAATATCTATAGTTGACTCTATACCAAAAATATTGGACAATGTGTCAGATTTATAATTCAAATTCAGAGAGAATTCCTTCCTGATAGTAGTAACTCTGTATCTCTCTAAAATATGTATCATTTAGTTTCCCTTTATACTATATTTCGGAATTTGTCAATACTGATGTTGCAATCTATAATCTATCATTCTTGTTGTTTACAGTACCTTAAAATATTCTTCTCGACCCAAAAATAGACTTTAATCGTGAACATTTTAGTGCAGGGATTAACTCGTACATAGCGTATAGATGAACTTAATTCAATTTTTGATGACGAAGCTCCATCAAGGACAAGTAGTTATCGATCATTGTAGATCACTCCTAGACAAATTGCTTGAAGGTCGTTCAGCATCAGTTGTTGTTCCGGAAACTATTCATGCTGTGCGTAAACTGATATTACAAGATCGTCATGTGACCTATCGTGAGATGGAGACATGTATGGGCTTTAGTGGGACCAACACATAGTCGATATTGTATGTACACTTGTTCGTAAAAAATATTTGTTCTCAAAAAGAAAAAAAAAGTCTCGTGTCCCTTGGTTGAGAGAAATGTTATCAAAATATTTTAGCGCTGCTTCGAAACACGGATAAGTATATACTATTGCAAGTATTTAAAATGCATTTCACAAATTATTGACGCCTTTTTGTATGACTTTTTCTACAGGGTATGTTTGATGAATTACGTAAATATGTAAGTATGTTCTTGTCAGTTGTCTGGTAGCTACTATAAACAATGTCAAGAATTTGGCGGGTCAGCGATTAATTATGCGCCTGCTACCCCGGCAACGGCTACACACATGCCATATGTAGGTATGTACATTCGATTCACTTTATATCTATGCCTAACTGAGCATTCATTTATAAATAAAAAATTATACATTTTTATGTATGTACCTATGTGCATAAAAGAAAACAAATATTCGACACTACTTAGGTTTATGTGTACTTATGTACACACGGTATACGTGGGTGCGTGTGGGTGTGGCATTTGCAATTTATTATGCTGTGCGTATTGACGTCATAGTTGCTTTATTTTGTTTATTTCGCTTTCTAGTTTATTAAAAATATTTATTTATTTTTAGTTTTGATATCATTTTTATTTCTTTTACAATGGTTTGTAGCTAGCAGTGCATATTTGTTTATTTTTTGTGGAGCTTATTTGATGCTTACTCGTATATACATACAATTGGATGTCATTGGGTTAAATACAATGTTAATAAAATGTAGATATAATAACAATCAATAAATGAAAAGTTATTCTTAAATCACTGCTATCATTTTACAATGCTTTCAATTATATCCTAAAGATGATTATTTTATTAATAGTTAGCTAGAGCCGCGGCATCGCTACTTTACTCTACTATCTTTTTTGAATTTTCTCTATGAATGTATTGCAGTGCTTTTAGGTGAAAAGAGATCATTTATTTATAAAATTTTAAGGCTCATTAACTTTTCAGAGGCATTCCTTTCTGACTGAATTAGCATATTGCATCGACATCTAAGCAAATATTATCTTGCGAGCGAAATGCATTACGAATCAATTTTGGAAACCTTAAACTAATTTTAAAGAAAGACTAGATTTGGTTGTAGCTGAACATGGCCCTAGACCTAAACAATGCTCTAGTATGATTTTATTTAATCTCATTGACTTAGCATTCAATGTCAATAAAATTTCTAATATATTGGTCTCAAGGGAAGGGCTGGAGTGATTGCATTTAACTAGGGGATTAAACTGAAGTATGCTTGACTCCATGAATATAAGTGCACGCAAATGAAAGTTCTTTGAGCGTCATTCACTTGGGAACGGCCAGAAACGATTCTTATGGCTCAAGCAGCTCACGACTTCCGATCCGCCTCTGACAAAGTATTCTCAGGAAGGCGAGCTAAAATGAGAAGGACAAACTTCGCTGCCCATGGTTGTGGGGTAAGTTTGGGAACCGCCACGTATAAAAAAAACCCCAATGAAAGGACTCAACAGCCTCGGATGAGAGACCTCCCATTTGAAGACGACCACTGCAATCGTATTAAGGATTCGCCGGGCTCGAAATATGTTTATCTGTAGTACTAGATTTCAGCACAGGAAATACACCAAGCTATCTAGCTTTCTCCGGATCGAATAGTCACAAACCAGATTGTTCATGTTGTGCTAGACGGATGTTGTGTTTTAGACGTGGTCCTAGTACTGACTCAGACCACTATCTTTTTGTAGCGAAGATACGCACCTGCCTCTGTGCAGCAAAAAACGCACGTCAACCCTCTGAGAGCACTCACCAGAAAATCGGCTCTCGAAATTTCTACGAAAAGATGCTGTGACTAACAGAAGGTTTTAAGTCTGGAGTATACTTTTGTAGAACCCTCATGACTCATGCCCAGAGTACTATAAAATTATACTGGGAATATTTCTCCAGCCTGCTTAATGACAGTGAAAGCATAACACCAGGAGAAGGTGATTCCGATTTCCCAATCGATGACGATGGAGCGAACGTTTCATTGGCCGGCCATGAAAAAGTTCGAATAGCAATTACCCGTCGGAAGAACAATAAGACGTCGGGGGTCGATGGAGTTGAGCTATTCAAATACTGCGGCGAAAAACTGATAACACAATCTGCGGCAACTACCGTGGGATAAGCCACCTCAACATCGCATATAAGATTCTATTGAGCAAACTGTGTGTCAACAAACTGATTGGATCAATGTGGCTTTAGGCCTGGAAAATTAACAACTGACCAGATATTCAAAACTTGGAAAATATCTGTGAAAAGAGGACAAACACACCACCTCTTCGTCGTTTTCAAAGCTGCTTTTGACAGCATGAAAAGGAGCTGCCTTTACGAGTAATTCGCACTATATTAAAGTTTGCCTTCGTTAAAGGCATGTTGTTTTAGGGGAGTGTACTCTATAACTTTGAACTGCAAAGGAATGGCGTCGACGATTCAGAGTGGGTGAAAAGGACACTATGGATAAGCCAGAGTGACGACGAATACCGATCAAATCATGGAAAACATCGAGTTGGACCGGCATGTGGCATCTCGTGCCATCGCCCAGAAAATGGGAGTTAGTCACCAAACCATTTTAAACCATCTGCAGATGGCTGGATACACAAAAAATATGGATGTTTGGTTGTCGCATGATTTGACGCAGCAAACCTTCTGGACCAAACCAACGCCTGCGATATGCTGCTGAAACGGAACGAACTCGACCCATTTTTGAAGCATATGGTGACTGAAGATGAAAAACGGATCACATACAACAATATCAAGCGAAAACGGTCGTGGTCGGAGGCCGGTGAATCGTTTCAAACAGTGGCCAAGCCGGGATTGACGGCCAGGAAGGTTTTGCTGTGTGTTTGGTGAGATTCGAAGGGAATCAAGCACTATGAGTTGCGCCCATATGGCCAGAGGCTTAACACAGTCCGTTTTGATAGTGTGTGGCATCCTTATGTAGCATTTTTTAGTGTCATAACTCAGAAAGGCATACATATAAGTAAAGTATAATAAAAGGCAAAATCATTGAAGAGACGCTTTTATATGACATGAATGCCGTTTTAAATTTCTAAATGGTCCTTCATATTTTTAAGAACCATTCGACTATCTTTCAATTTTATTTTTATGGTATGGCATAAGTGAGTTCTTTTGTTATTTGCTGAATCATTGGTAAACTCGAATCGAAGGCAAAATTTTTATGCCTAAGGAGAATAGTACAACAAGTGTAGAAGCGATTTTTTATGTGAAAGCTCGCCGTAATATCCTGCCCACGGAACTTGTTTTAGCATTTTTCAAACGTGCAGAATTGTGCATACCAGTTATATTATATTTACTATATAAACACATATATATATATATAAATTTGTATAAGTGTACGCATGTACATATGGTACATAAGTTAGTATGTAAATGCACATTCGCTGAGGTAAGTTTCTTGCTGGTGAAGCGAAAATCATTACGCGCCAGCGGCTTCCGGCAACTTTGTAAACTTTTAACGGTACAATCACACACAACGGTGTGCACACCTATTCATGCAAATTCATGTACCCGCATATATGTGTGTTAAAGTTTTTACTTTAGGAAATGTTCGCTGGTTTCAGAGCTTTCTCTTTAAACTACCGCTCCACCCAGACGCCCTTTTTGGCTGGCAAATACATTTCAGTTCGCGTCTGCTCCATTTTTCACGCTTTTATTCAACCCGTTATTGTTTTCGCTTATTTTTTAGATTTTTTTTTACCAAGCTTTGCACTTGCAATATCTGACAGTTAAATTGCAGGCGCGGCTGAATTTTTTTCCTTTTCTTTTTGTAATTTTACATGCACACATACCCGGTAGGAAATGCAATGTCATTTGTTATTGTGTAAGGCAATGGCGCAGAATCTGAAGGAATTTTTCAGACCAGACAAATATAACATATAGCTACTATACAAACTCAAAGATCGGAATGAAGTTCTTGTAAGGAACCTTTTGTAATTTGTGGTCTAACCGAAGTTAACGTTTTTTATTTTATTTTGTGGAAACTTTTCCAGTCTACCGTATATTAGAAAATATTTGTTAGAAATATGAGTGACCAACTGACTCAGTGAAATGGTATCCTGGATGTCTGTTATTGAAAAATAGATGATATTGACTGGCTTTCCAGATGTCAGACTTTAATATCTCAGTATTTTCTAGGGTTTTGGAAAAACAAGTTCCCGGACCACTTACGAGCTCAAGATATAGATTATGTATAGAATGGTTCGGGGAGGTCCTTATCGAATTTTAGAAAATTAGCTCTTCGCAGTTACGCATTTCTGCCTCTCTCCTTCTTTGTTTGCAAATGCGTTCTGTCTTCAACTCTCGGTATCATACCCATTTTGCAAATGTTGTGGTCGATTGTAACGTTGCGCAGTAGGTAGTCTGCTTCCTCTCCTCTGCGACATGGAGCTGCTCATCCCATCAGCTGCTCTTTTGCATTTCCGGTTGCAGCTGTGAGCTCTTGTTCCCTTATACTTAGTAGCTGACGAGTGCTCTCAGAGAGCAGGAGTGCAAGCCGAGTAGAAAATCGTTCGGTTGTCTGTTGTGGTTGCTACATAGAGGCGGTTGTTTATCCTGGCTGCAACAAGATAGTGATCCAAGTCGAAATTAGGACCTCGGAGTGTACGTACGTCTAAAACACTGGAGACATGTCTTCCGTCTGTTGATGATCGATCTGGTTGGTGGCTTTTCGATCCGGAGACAGCCAGTTAGCTTGTTGAATTTTTCTATGGTGGAATCTAGTACTACATATGTATAACCATATTTCGGGCCCCGGCGAAGTCGTTCAGCCTCAACCCATTTGGGATGTTTCCTCGTGGAGGCTGAATTTACCGAATGTTGTAGCAAAGATACCTTCTTTGCCCAGTTGATGACCACGATTTTGATATCACGGCAGGGGCAGCTCTCATAGATACGCTCTAAGTGCTCATAGAAGACATCGTTGAAGTGTGGCTAGACATTGATTCACCGTTGTGACTGCCAGGACTCGGCGATGGAGTCCCAACAGGAACTCCACACCGAATTAGCGCTCTCTATATGGTCACTGTAGTAAATGCCACAAGGACTTACTCGTCTGAATTCTTGTTTCGTCTATTGCATTTCTTTGACGGCGGTGATGTCAGCTTGTACTCTTACGAGGACATCAACCAGCTGGGCAGCGAAACCTTCCCAATTAAGAAACCGCACATCACGGGTGCATGCCTCTAAATCGTAAATACGCAGTGGTCGTCGTCACAAGGGGTCTTCCTTTCGAAGCTGTTGCATAATTTTCATGGGGGGCAACCCTAGGGAGGGATGAATAAACAACCATTACATTCACAACAGGTTGCTGTAGTTTTTGGTGGAATCATCGGTCCGTGCTTCTTTTGAAATGAAGCTAGTGAGACCATTACTGTCAATGGAGTTCAGTATAGATCTATAAACAACCAATTTTTTATGGAAGAAGTTGGACTTGACAATATCTGGTTCCAATAAAACGAGGCTACGTGCCACACAGCACGCGGAACAACAGAATTATTGCGAGAAAAGTTTGGAGATTCGATTATTTCGAGAAACTATGATATTGAATGGTCCCAAAAAGTTGTGATTTAACACCATTAGAATGCGTTTTTGTACGGTTATTTGAAGTCATTGGTCTTTGGTAATAAACCAGATTCTGTCCAGCTTTAGAAACCTTCATTGAACGTGCTATTCATGACATACGCTTTGATTTAGTGGAAAAAGTTCTTGAAAATTAGGTTAGCATTCGTTGCTGTAAAATGAGTGGTGGATGCCATTTGAATGATGTTAAAGTCAGTACTTCAGTAACGCATTTCCAAAGTTTCAGCAACGCATTTCCAAAAGGGGATGTTTGTATACCAGCTATTGTGTGCAGTTAGTCGTGAGCATTTATCGGTCATATTTCACACAAAGTTTCGCTTAAAGCAGCCACATGACATGTTTTTAACTTCCCTTTATGTAGGTTGTGTACTTCTGTGCATGTTTCTTATGTGGGCGTCCAGTTCTAGTGATATGGAATTTATTATAAAGTTTTGGTAAGGGGAAACGAAGCGCGAGCTTTTATAGTGTGCTATATGAGTCTAGACGTCGTTGTCATGTCTCCAGGGAGGCTAAATAGCGTCATTAAGCGTATGTAATAGAATATATATAAATGTTGTAGAAAGAAGTGAATGCAGAAAGCAAAAGTTCACTTTCATGGTGATAAATCGTAAGGGTCCATTTAAAGCAGAGAATTAATAAGTTATTGTGCTGCGATTTTCAGATTTTGCTGCAGAGATTTGTATTACTTAATGATAATGAAATTATTCAAATTCCAAAGTGTGCTGGCTTATGTATGCCATCTCTTATAGAGGATCTTGGTCTGACAATTTATGATATTTTCGGAACTGATATAATATCCAGCAAAGAATAGTTTAAATCACTGAGCAGAATTTGAGAAGATGACAATTTTTACTCGAATTTCGATTAATTTTTAGGAAATTAATTGATTAAATGGGGTTTTCAGTGGTTAAATAGTTCCCTAAATGGTTGATACACTTACAGTGTTTCTCATAAGAAATCATATATATTATATAAAGAATTGGCACGCTCTCCAATTATTAAAATAAAATTTGAATATTTTATCGACTTGGAAATTGGCCGAAATAGAGCTGAATACACGAGTTAACTTTCTTTAAAAAAATATAAACAAATTGAATACCTATAATGATATATGAGCCTCCTATGCATGATCCGGCAGATATTCATTGGATTTTGCAACAAGGCATTTGTGAATGAAGAAATCTGTAAATAATTCCACATAAGAGAAAACAGACAATACGCTGAATACTGTAAGTGATGCCGTACTATTTCCCAGTAAGAAGATAAAGCAAAAACCACAATTTTTTGAGGACATAACCGATGCTGAGAAACAAAGTTGTGCGACCAGCGTAAAGTGCTGCATGACATAATTCCGCGTCACACGCATTTACATAAATTGTTGTTGCTCTATGCCTAAGGTAGGCAAAAAATATAGTTATTCTACAACCACGTCAATTTTTGTTTTTATAATAAAGCAAAACTACTGATCCAAACACGTATGTGTAGAAGTTTTGATGTGAGTGCACCGGCGCGTATGAGTGATTTATGCCGAGTACGCTCATTCATTCGCAGCAGTATGTTCATCATACGCCCTGGCGTGTGCGCGAAATTTCTTTTCGTGAAATTTTTGAACGATTTTTAATATATCTCAATAAGAATTTGAATTAACACTTTTGGCGACTGCATTGACAGCTGGAATATTCGTTTTGGGCAATGTAAATGGATATTAAATGGTTATGGGTTGGATTTTAAGTAAAACCGTTTTTTCTACATCTACCTTTCAGCTTCTAATTTCTTAAGGATTAAACCTAGTCTGCTCGCTTAAAGGCGGTGAGTTTTGGTATTTTTTGTAAAGAAAACTGGCGCAAGAAAAATTTAAAATCATTGTTATGTGCAAAACACGCTCTGTAATTTTTATTGGGATAACTCAAATATTGGCCGATATATGCGATACAAAGTCACCGGAAGTTCGAAAATATTAAGTATATGCGGCTGAGGGAAGTATTGGTCTCTTAATTTCAATTATACATATAAAACATATTGATCGACATTTTCGATCACAAGTCAAATATATGTAGATACAGGGGTATAAATATTTGGTACCTAGGGGCTTGACGAGTTTTTTTGGATTTGAATAATTTTTGATTATAAGCTGGCACACACAAAAGACATTATTCGTGGAAAGTTTAATCCTCCTATATTAACTGTTTCTTGGTTTGGGTACTGGAAAGTAAAGGAATAAGTGGCATTTAAACTTGTGCTATATGTGATTTCGCTCTATTATATAACGTCATATCGAAATATGAAAAAAATGCCATATACCAAATTTTGTCGAAATCGGTCAGTCGGGTGCCAAAAAGTAGGCGGTGACACGCCTATTGTCCTATTTTTATCACGGTCCCTATAAAGCTTTGCCATACCATCTCAGCAGCAAATTGTTGCGGCTCTGGCGCATTTAGTTATTGATTTATCGCGCTTTTAGTAGTTTCGAACAGTACCGTTATATGAGGAGTGAACGGTGTTTTCATCCGATTTGGTCCATTTTAACACTATAGGACTTTTTGTAAAATTCATACTGAGCGAATTTGGTTGTTATATGTAGCTTTAGTGGCTTAGGAGATACATATATATATTACACTTTTTAGAGGGCGGGCCACGCCCACTTTTTCAAAATTTTTTCCCCACAGATGCTTCTAACTACTGTGATAGTTCGGGCCAAATGTGAGTTTTATTACTTTATTTGGTGCTTAGTTATGGCCCGTTATATGTTTTCGGTTAATCGCGATTTGTAGGCGAGGCAGTGGTCCGATTACGCCCATCTACGAATTCGAATTTTTTTTTGTAATAAGAAACCTGCATACCAAGTTTCATCACCATATCTCAATTTTTACTCAAGTTACAGCTTGCACGGATGGACGGACGGACAGACAGTCTGTCAACCGGATTTCAACTTTTCTCGTCACCCTGATCATTTATGTATATATCTATATCTATATCTATATCTATATCTATATCTATATCTATATCTATATCTATATCTATATCTATATCTATATCTATATCTATATCTATATCTATATCTATATCTATATCTATATCTATATCTATATCTATATCTATATCTATATCTATATCTATATCTATATCTATATCTATATCTATATCTATATCTATATCTATATCTATATCTATATCTATATCTTTTTAATTTTTCTCTAAAATAATGCACTTGTGAGTAGCTACCTACTTAATAGGCTGCTAGAATGAAGCAAAAGTTTATGGAGAGCTTCTGTTAGAATATTCCCTCTTAACCTAACTAAGAACTTACATTAATCACTAACCTTTGATGCATTCTTTGATGTTACATACTACAATACAACGTACAATAAATACTACTACGATATACTCTTGTATAACCAAGCAGCTTTACAACTTTAGAGCCACAGTCTCGAAATAATGTTAAAATCCATAAAATGATTCCATTACAGTAATTGAAAAGTTCAACATTTCTTTTAAATTCAGTTCGACAAGCAAAATTTATGCTAACTGTACTTAAAGGCGGATGGAACTTACTCAGAATAGAGAAAATATTTTTGATAATGCTAAAATGGATTTCAAACCTGTTCATTCTGTAGTAACCTTTTTTTTAAATTTTGTATCCATCACTAAAAATTGTTATTTATAATAAATACTTTCTAAATCTAGAATTGCTCATTCTCCTCAGTTTTATTGCCATGCCAATAAGCTCTCAATATCTTCCTCAATGCTAATCCCAAAATATTTGTTCAATATGAATAGCTAACGGTACTGTTGACAATCAAATTCACAGCCGTATGTGAACAACGTATTTATTTTGCAGCATGTGCTAGCAATCACGCAACTTAAGCCCTTCCATTAGAGTATTTTGTGAGTGAAGTGTCTGCAGGCACCTAAACAATCAGATGACAATATCGCAAAATCAGTAAATAACAATAAACATACACGTAAAATTCGAAAATCGACATCGAATTTTAATTTATGCACACTGTTATAAAACAAGAAAATCCTTTAACTTCGGCTGCACCGAAGCTATAATACATTTCAAAAGTGCAGTTTTTATAGCATAAAAGAGTATATAAGAAGTTTGATGTGCTATAGTGGTTCCGATCTAAATAATATGGTCAAAGATGCTATGGTTAATAATATGTGTAAATATTCGTGAAGATATCTTGTCAAATAAAAAAATTTCCCTTAAAAAAAACTTGAGCTTGATCTGTAAGCTTGTGGGGGCAGCTTCTCGGTGAGAAAGGAACTAGTTCCTGTAAAGCGTGATCCATTTTGAGGTTCGCTACTTTTCAAAGAAAAAACACAGAAAATTCAAATTAAAAGGGAAATGTTTATTATCATTAAAAAAAAAACATTTTTAGCATTTATTTTTTGAAGATTATCTCATTCAAGATGATAATCGTTAACAAATTTGAATATTGCGTTGTTATTTCTCTTTCCATTAAAAGATGTAGGTTGAGAAATTTATTTATTTTATTCTTACGAATTAATTAACTTTATTTTTGTAGGGGAAACATAACATAAGAACAAAACACAAAATACCAAAATAATGGAATTTGTGGAAAAAAATCCAGACATAATAAGAGGATTTGCAAAACGCAATAAGCCGCTTATAAATTCATTATTGCAGGAATTAACGAAATCCCTTAATGTTGCAGGTCCTTCACATAAAGATGTTACGGGTGTAAACAAACTTATTTTTTTTTAGTTTATAACTGAGTTGAAAAGCGAAATTCAGAGAAACTTAGCTCACACCAAACTGCCAAACTGATACAAAAATCACGACCTAATCTTCGTTGATAAGCCTCCTCTGCTAAAAAGCGCAGCAATGCTGCCAATTGAATTACAGGTGAAATCGTCGAGGGCTGCAAATGTAGTTCCATGATATATAACACCATAAGAAATTGAAAAAATTCGAAAATTCAAACAGTTTCTGTGATATCATTGAAAATCAGAATTGGTTTGCAATTCTGAAAGCTAAGCATACATGTCTTGGATTCCACAACAACCCTGAATTTGACAGCTTGACACAACTAACGTGTGATCTGTCAAAAAAAATCAATAGCCTCCAAGTATCTCTACTTGGATCACCCGTATATTATGTATAGGATCTCCGTCGTTTCCGTTTGGTTATTACAAATTCGAAAACTTGAGAGGGTATAAAAACTGTTCAGAATAATTGGCAGTATTTAATAAGGTTTCCATAATTTAGTAATATTTTGTAGTTAAAATAAACCGTTTTAGGCCAAATGTGCATATGTTTTTCTCGACGGTTTCTTGTCAAAATTTTATAAAATTACTTTCATTGAAACCATAGTTTTTATTGGCCAAAAACTTCATTTTATTCTTTTTCTTTTGCTGGTGTCCATCTTTCACCCGTGTTGAAAGGATACTTAGTCATAGTTTTTAGTACAAAATCTAACTTAATCGCATTTATATAACGTTAGATACAGCAGACACTAAAACTATCCGTTAATAATGGACTTACTATATCTAATATGACTTAAAAAATCCTTGAGTAAAATTATTATTATAAAATCGATTATAATTTTTCGCTTAAATCTCTTTAAAACAATCTAAGAATATGTCCTCAAAATTTTAGATTGGAATTCGAAATATTTTCGAAGCTAGAAAGAAAATATTGACCGAGCGTCTAGCAGATAGCGCTTTGGCAGAAAGCGAAAGCTTTGACGCGCGATTTCTCGGTTTTTCATTTTTATGCTTTTTCTTAATTGGCGGGCAGGATAGAAAAAAAACTATATAAAAAATTTATTATCTTTGTAAAACTTTACACTTTTCTTTGGAAGTTTTTTGGTTTAAGTAGAAGATAAATTATTAAAAGATATGAATTTTTTTGAATTTTTTGTTTTCGATAGAAATTGTGATCTGCATCCTGCCCGCCGTCGGACAAATGCACATGCGGGATGCATCAGGCAATTGCTTCCTAAAGGCAGATTATCAAAGATTTCGTATTCAAAAAATTTTGAATGATGTGTAGATATATATATAACTATAACCCCTAGAAATTTCGCTTTAATCACTTATTTCTTTCCCTCCTGAAAAAATCCTCAAAAAAAACGATTTTCTGAAGCCTCTAACTAGGCTCCCCCCTTAATTGGATAATATTCCCTTAGCCAAGAATCTCTTCTATAAATTCCTTCCGTCATGGTATTCACAAATTAACGTAAGCGCTAGTGAATCCTATTTTTCAAACTTATGAAACCCAAAGTTCAACTAAGCAGGAATATGGCCGCCGATTTGCAAGGGGTTATAGGAACATTGTAATGAGTTATAATAATCTAGCTCGAGTTACATCATTGATAAATCTTGGAAAAGAGCCGTGATCGACACATACCACGTCTTCGTCGATTTCAAAGCTGCTTTTGACAGCACAAAGAACTGCATTCTGCAAAAATAATTCAAGCTAGAGATCTGAATAGAGAAGACAATCTGCTGTAAGAGTGTATTGATTTCATTGGCCTCAACAAGCGTTCAGTTAGTTTTACTTTATCTAGACTTGATATGGAAGCGAAACAAAAGAGTGTGGTAGTGAACGAGGGCAAGAGGAAATACCTCCTAAAATCAAGCAATCAGTCGTCGCACCCCCGACAAGGCTCCCACGTTACAGTTGATAATCATAACTTCGAAATCGTAGATAATTTTGTCTATCTAGACACAGAATCACTCTTGCCAACAGGTGTTACTTCGGACTAAGAAGTAAAGTTCTCTCTCGACGAAACAAGACTTAACTCAACAATTCTTCATCCGCTTCCTGCTGCCTGCAGAGGCATGGACGATGACAGCATTCGATGAGTCGACGTTACGAGTTTCCAAGATAAAGGTTCTGCGAAAGTTCATGGTCCTTTGCGCTTTGGCAGCGGCGATGGAACGATGAGCTGTACGAGGTGTACGACGACATTGATCCATAGGTGTAACCGAAGTGAACGCTTTTTGCTGTTTTCTTTTAAAAGTATATCTTTTTCCGTGATGGCCACCAGATTAGCATGAAAACAACCGAAGCTGGTTGACCAAAAATGAGATTTTTTTTCGAAATTTGGAAACTAAATTTGTAATAACCAGTCAGTAAGTAAGATATTCTCAAACTACGAAAAATACAGGCATATAACAGTTATAAATACTTAGAAAATTTCACTTTGGCCAGTGCTTTACAAAGGTGACCTTCGCCTGCCTTTCAAATGATTTACACAAATAGTTTCTTTTTTTATATTTGCTCTAAAATCTAGACGCAACACCGTTCCACTATTCAATTACTTCTCTTCCTTAATAAATATTTAATATGCGCCAGCAGCGTGAAATAATACCAGGAATTGAACGAAGAAGAGGAAAGCATGTAATGCGAACAATTTATTTTATTTCCTTTAACTACGCAACATCAACATTCACTTATGAGGGTAATCACTTCCGTACAGCTTGAATTAGCGAAAATGGCGATGTATTTATTTTTATAACTGTTTATATTTTCAATGCAGGATACAAACAGAGTCGCACTACAAATATGAGCTTAGAAACAGCAATATTTAGGTGAATCTAACGGCAATGAAATATTTGTTTAGTCAATATTGACATAGCAAGCGGAAAGGTGACTGTTTAACCGTCATTGTTGCAATACCAGAAATAGCAGTACAGTTACTAAGCACATATTTGCTGGCATAAGAGGAAGTGACTGTTGCGTGGGATATTTATGCGTTGGCTAAGTGCAGTTGCAACCATAAAGTTGATGGTACTATGACAATGGTTAGTGGGAAACTTAGTATATGTGTGTATGTATGTATATATAAGTTGGTAGCAATATGCAAAAATATAATGAAGTTCTTCTTGATAATTTGCAATAAGGTATTCAAGATATAAAAGTTTGTTAATATATAATATTTTTATTCCAATATAAATAATTTGTTATCTTGATTTTTTTATTAATTTAATTAAAAAAAAAAAATTGTAATTTAAATTTGCAAGATAAATGATATTTCCCAAAAATGTACTTTGCTAAGTTGGTGGGACTATCTCTCATTATTATGCCAAATATGAGCACGATCTGCTTAAGTCGGTACACCCCAGATAGATAAAAATATCGAAAGAATTTTTCTCACACTTTGTAGTTATAAAAAAATTTCGTGTGAGGAATCGTTGCGAATATTGGAAAATGTGTACAATGATTCAGTTTCATAAAAAAACATACCTACGCTTGCTATAAAGCCTTCAAAGACGGTCGAGAGATCGTTGAAACATGACTCGTTCTGGACAACCTTCGACCTGCTTAACTGATCAAAATATTAAAATAAGTGAAGCATCATGAATAACGTCAGGCAAGTATTAGAGAGCAAGAGAGCTCAACATCTCTCGAGAGTTCGTTCAAAAATAGTTTGATAAGCAAACAAGGCAACAATCCTCGGAATGGAGGGAAAAAAACTAGCCGAAATAATCGTGGTTTGGTGTATCATGATTTTTTTCCGGAGAAGCAGATGATCAATAAGGTGTTCTGTTTGGTCATATTGAGACGTTTTCGTAAGAACACGGCCGGAATTGTGGCAGAAAAATTTATAAATTTTACACGATGATAATACACCGTTGCATTGAGACACGATTGTGACCGAATTTAAAGCCAAAAACGCAATGAATACCGTCGATCAACCACGGTATTCATCGCATTTGGCTCCGTGTGATATTTTCTTGTTACCCAAACTGAAATTGCTGCTCCGTGGAACGCGTTTTCAGTCATTCGAAGAGATAAAACGAAATTCGCTAAAGAAGGCTGAAGGCCATCCCAGAAAGTGCTTATGAAAATTGTTTCGAGAACTGGAAAAAACGTTGGCATAAATGTATTAAATATGGTGGGAATTACTTTGAAGATGACAAAATAAATATTGATGAAATTTTGTGTTTTATTTACCATTTTATTTACCGGGTACTTTTTTGTCAAGATCTACTAAAAAAATTTAACGAAAATATTGGGATCAGAAAGCTAGTAGAAATTAGAGGTTTGATTGAAAGTTGAGGTACTGTGAAGCGACTTGAAATACAAGTTGATAATGTTATTCGAAAATACGTCAAAGGTAATATTTTGATGGATGAAAGTGTCAAATGTTGTTCTACTGTTGCTCGTAATTGGAAGTAGTCAAGGTCTCTAATAGATTTTATGTTCATACAATGGAATAAGAATATGAAGCTAACTCAGTAAGCACATTTTGTTATTTAATGCTACAGTGAAGTTGAATTAGAACTCAGTCACCACGATGATATGAAAGGCATACGATACTATGTAAGTAATGGTAACAATCTCTTCCAGATAACCTCATTTGAATACTAGCTTATTTGATTTCGATCATCGAAGATATCGAAACTAAAATTTGAAACAAGCAATGCTTATATACAAGGTCTGTCGCAAAAGAAACAGAACTTTTTAAATATAACTGTTTCTTGTGGCGCCACCTATTGGTGGGTATATGAAATAAAAAGTTTGATGTCTTGTTGACATTTCGTAAAAATTTTAAGAGAATTGGATAACCACAATGGGTGTTATCGATCAAAAAGTCACAGCACCTTTTGGTCACCGGTCGTAAAATGCATTTTGAACAAAGAGCAAATATTAAATTTTGTTTTAAACTTGGAAAAACGTTTACTGAAACATTTCAAATGATGAAAAAAGTTTATGGTGCACAGTGCCTATCCCAGAGTAATGTGCATGAGTGGTTTAAGCGATTCCAAGAAGGTCGTGAGGACCTCTGTGACGATCAGAAGTCACCGAAAAAAAGTCGTCTTCAGAAGTCAAAAATAAAGACAATGTTGATTTGTTTTTACGATTGTGAAGGTAACACTCACCCTGCTCACCTGATCTTGCACCCTGTGATTTTTACCTATTTGGGAAACTTCATTTGCCCATGAAAGGACACTGGTTTCAGGACATTTCAGCTATCCAAAAGGCGACGACCGATATTCTCAAGCGCATTCCGAAAAATGACCTTAAACACTCATTTGAAATGCTTATTGGCCGGGCTAAACGCTGTATCGAAGTATAACTAAACTATTTTGAATAAAAAAATATAACTTTTGAAAAATATTAATTTTTTGTTGTTTTTTTCTAACAGTCCTGTTTGTTTTGCGACAGACCTTGTATGCAAGTATGTATGAGATATCATAATAAATCGTTATGGCTGTTGATATTTTTTCCTATTTATAATCCTATATAGCTTTTTGCCCAGAATTGATGAAATAAATTTCCTTTAACCGTAATAAAATAATTGTCGTCTCTCTCTGTCTTGCTCAAAAAATTTACACAAATTTTATGGTTACCTAAAGTTTGTCCGTTAGCTCGCTCTTACAAAGATTTGTTAGAACAGGGTGTATTAAGTTTACCTAAAAGTTTGTTAATTGCAGAAGTATACGTTGGAGATCCTGTAAAGTGTATATATTAGAACGGGTCGATCTTTCTATAAAATCGCGTACGCGGCAAATGTTAAACGGAGCATTCTGAACATCTTTGCCCAGGAGAATGTGGGTCTAAAACAGGTTTAAAACTTCTGAATAATCGGTTGTATCATCATTAGAATATCAATGTGCATCTATTTATTAAATTTCGTTAGCATATCTCAAAAAATTACGAGATAATTTTTATGATCCCTAAAAAACGAGACAGCTTTTGTATGGAAAACTTCTATTTGCAGAGACGTCTTCACGAAATTTGGTATGGGTTGTTTTTCGAGGAAGTATACAATATCCGAAGAAATTGTTTTGATCGGACCGCTAAGCTAATAGCTGGCATACAAACTGAAAAACCAAAATCAAGATAAAAATCTTTATAATTGCACTTGTGAAGGATATTATTACTGCTTCCATGGAGCCGAAAGTAACTTTTTTTCGTTGTAATTAAAAAAAAAATGTTTTTGCTTTTTGGTTTTGTTTTTTGTGTTTTTTAAAAAATTGAATTTTTTTATTGCCTTATTGATTCTACAGCACCTCCGGAATATTGTCCTAAATTTTCTAGCTGATACGGGTAATATTTTCGGAGATTGAGAACTTGTAATTTCAAAACACATTTTTTCCCGAAACTGTGTTTTTGAAGTCGGTTGGCAAGGTTTCTCAAGAACTCCACAACCAATTTTCATGAAACTTAACACTGGTCTTTGAGACCTGGACGAAAAATTTTTTATACTCTCGCAACAAAGTTGCTAAGGAGAGTTTTAGAGTTTTGTTCACATAACGGTTGTTTGTAAGTCCTAAAACTAAAAGAGTCAGATATAGGGTTATATATACCAAAGTGATCAGGGTGACGAGTAGAGTTGAAATCCGGATGTCTGTCTGTCCGTCCGTCGGTGAAAGCTGTAACTTGAGTAAAAATTGAGATATAATGATGAATGGTACACGTATTTCTTGGCTCCATAAGAAGGTTAAGTTCGCAGATGGGCAAAATCGGCCCACTGCCACGCCCACAAAATGGCAAAAAGCGACAACCTATAAAGTGTCATAACTAAGCCATAAAAAAATATATTAAAGTGAAATTTGGCACAAAGGATCGCATTAGGGAGGGGCATATTTGGACGTAATTTTTTTGGAAAAGTGGGCTTGGCCCCGCCCCCTAAAAAGTTTTTTGTACATATCTCGCAAACTCCTATAGCTATGTCAACCAAACTCTATAGAGTCGTTTCCTTCAGGCATTTCCAAATACAGTTCAAAAATTAAAGAAATCGAATAATAACCACGCCCACCTCTCATACAAAGGTTATGTTGAAAATCACTAAAAGTGCGTTAACCGACTAACAAAAAACGTCAGAAACACTAAATTTTACGGAAGAAATGGCAGAAGAAAGCTGCACCCAGGATTTTTTTTAAATTGAAAATGGGCTTGGCGTCGCCCACTTATGGATGAAAAACCATATCTCAGGAACTACTTGACCGATTTCAATGAAATTCGGTATATAATATTTTCTGAACACCTTGATGATATGTACGAAATATGGGTCAAATCGGTTGACAACCACGCCTTCTTCCAATATAACGCTATTTTGAATTCTGTCTGATGCCTTCTCTGTATAATACATACATATAAATGAAAATACAATTCAATACTCAAAGTACACAAATTGATCTAATCTAATTAATTTTACAGCAAAATAAAAAAATATGTAAATGACGGATAATGAAAACTCGCCAGTATCACTTTATCATGCGAGAGTATAAAATGTTCGGTGACACCCAAACTTAGCCCTTCCTTACTTGTTTTGGATTGCAACTATTTCAAAAAAAAAAAAATGTCACGATATTTTCACTAAAATTTTCATTTCCTTGTAAAAATGTCTGCCAAAATACAATTTTCAGTTTTTTTGTCCTTCGTCCAAGTTCTAGGTTAAGATTTTAACTAAAATACGTATTTTTTTCATTTTAGATAATCGTATAGATGGAGTTATGCTGCCAACGTAGGTGCATCTTTTTTCCGAGGGGTCACCAAAAAAGGGGTCGCAATGGCCGAGTTTAAAATAATGTTTTCCAAAAATGTCAGAATTTCTTTGTTAATAGTGTATGTTTGTAACAGTAAACAATTCGAATAAATTACTTCATTTCGTTTTTATGAGAAAAAAATATTGAAAAAAGACTATTTTTACCCGAGGAAATACATATAACTCCTTTACCTATAATACTTTTTAGTTTTTTGTTAAATTTAATTTTTTTAAAATATTATTAATTATATTTCAGTATCACATTATTATTGAATATTTGAAAAATAAATATTTTTTTTATATTTCTTTAAGCACAAATTCCATTTAGTGCTTTCTTCACGTTGCTTAAAGCAATTTGCTTTATGTTTTTCAGCAGTTCAAAGTGATGCAACAGTAAAGTGAAATTATTATATTTGCAACTTTATATACATTAACACAGAGATATCACGTAACACACACAAATATACATATGTATATATACAAACATATATCTAAACATCTAAGTAAACAATTTGCCTCAACACTGCACAATTTTGTATGATTTTTCACAGCTTCTTTTCATAAGCAAAAAGTCGATTTGCTCAAATGCGATAATCTTAATATTTATTCTAATCTTTTTAATCACCAAAAACCACTTTCACTAATTGCAGATGCAGAGCGAAAGATACAATTCGTTTTTTATGTCATTTGCACTGTATTTTTCTCTCCTTTACTTTTTCTTCGCTCATATGTTGTGCTTTGTAGCTTCGAATATTCAATATGCAGTATGCACTGTGTCTACGTAACTGTGTGTATGTATGTGTGCGTGTGTCAAATTTTGCATTTTCATAAGCGGATGCTTCGTACGCTGCTCATTTTGCCTAGCGTGCGATTCCCACAGCTGCTTTCATCTTTCGTCCTTCGCTTGCACTTCACATCACACCGACACATGCACATATATATAGATGTGTGTGCATCACTGTAATCACAACACCAACACAAACAAGTAATTTATACTTTTTTTATGTTTCTCTACTCTACTCCTTTTGCGCTGCTTCTTCATTTAAGTAATGCTTTTCATTTAGTTAAAATATTTAATTTAATTATTTATTTACATTCTTTTCTTGTGTGGCTTTACTTTTCCAATCGAGATTTTCACAATTTAAACTTATCCCAGCAATTTGTCTCACATTAAATTCAATAAAAAAATATAATTTTCTTTGACTTGAAGCTGGCTGGCAAAAAATGTTGTATACATTTTACAAGAGCAACGCAGAGACTAGCCGAAAATGTTGTGCATTGCCAACGACGATAACGACGACGTCGACGAGCCAAACAGCTCCCACGAACGTAATCAACGAGCGCGCATACGAGCCAATTTGCAGCGACGACGAGCTAACCGCTTGTATGGAGCAGACACAGAAGCAGTGGAGAAAACTGAGGTGATTTTTGGCTTTGCTGCGATTTTGATTGTTGCTGTGGTGGCTGTGAGCACTGCTAAAGCGTTAAGTAGTGCGCACAGTGGGCCAATTTTGTGCAAAGCAGTTAACTTTTGATGTAAAAAATTGGTAAGAAACAAGAATTTAGTCCAGACTTGATTGTACTTTTCGATTGCTATTACACATATGTAGGTAAGTGAGAATATTAACTGTAAAGATTTTAGGTAACGCTCCAGTCCGCTCAATTATTCATCGGTTTAGCGTTAATTAGACTCTCAAAGTGTAGGTAAGTCGTTGTCTACCTGGCCTTTGCAACGGAGTGGAGTTCTTCCTCGTCCTCTGCATTCTCGGTGGTTACTGCGTTGAATACTTTCAGAACTGAAGTGTTTTCATCCATTCGGACGACGTGATATATTTAGCGTAGCTACTGTCTCTTAATAAGCTGAATCATGTCAATGCCGTCATATATCTCATACAGCTCATCGTTCTATCGAATGCGATATTCGCCGTGGCCCACGCGCAAAGGACCATAAAACTTCCGCAGAATGTTTCCCTCGAAATCTCGTAATGCAACTCATAAGATGTTGTCATCGTCGATGCCTCTGTATCATATAACAGGGCGATAATGCTGAGTGACTTGAAGAATTTGTTCTTTGTTCGTCAAGAAACGTCTTTACTGCTGTGAATAGTGACTTGGCTCCTATAAATCGCGAGTGCGACGACTTTTTTGTTTGATGACGGAATATTGAAATCCCGAGGCTTTTTCTCGACATTATTTATAGTGACCGAAAGATGCCAAGGACGAAGAGCTTACAAATGGTGTTCATTTATCACGGATTTTAGGTTCTCCAAACGGATCCAATAGAAGATCATCCTTTAAAACTTTCTGTTATTATCCAAAAAGAGAATATTTAAAATGGTTGGTAAAGCCTATTACAGTCATAAGTGCTGGTTAAAAGAAACTAATACCTTTCGCCTCATTTGTGAAGACACAAAAAATTGCGATTTATTTATTTTCGGTCCTAATTTTACTTACTTAAGTCCATAGAATTCTATTATTTGATAAGAGACTTCATTATCGATCAAGAGACGAGCCGTGCTAATTGGTTACAGTTTATGTCCAGGTTTTTGATTTTTGTTGACCATTTTTTTTTGTTTTGGATATCGAAGAAAGTAATTATTCAAATACATTATGGCTATGAAAATATTCTTGGGCCAAAATGAGAAAATACTCAGAACGGGAAAATCTTATTTGGGATAAGCTGTTACCTAATTAGAGCTTGTATTACTTATCTTCGCATTCAAAAAAAATGATATTTTATTTCAACAAAAGGTTGTGTTAGGTTAATCTGGCATATACCGGTCTTGGTCCTTTACGATATCAGATTAAGTTCAATTACTAGGTCCATGAGGAATGGTCATGTTTTAGGATGCCTGCGTTTGACGCGAATTTTAATGGACTTTGTGGCCTCACTATCGACACCTCAAAAAAAAAAAAAAATAGTCCCAGAATGACAAGATAGTCGAGCAAGGTACTTAATTATAGTGATCTTCAACGACAAACAGGGAGCACTATAAGTTGAATGCAGTTATCGTATGCCCGAAGTCCATATTTAATATCACACCCGCCTCCATACTGTGAAGAGTGCGATTTTCCTTTCACTATACAAATAAGTTCTGGATCAACTTTCTGTTCAGTTCGTAGACCGATGTGTACTTGAACAAAAAAGTATGGTGGGGGGCTTATCGTAGTGTGGTATACTATGGATTTCTTCGCCGGACGAACTGTCAACCGCCAGATTGTGATTCGTGCGACTACAACAAAAGAGGTCAATGCAGGAACGCCGGGGATGATTGAGGAGATAAAAGCCTAATAGAAGATTATCTTGAAGTTTATGCGCAAAAATACTAATCCAAATGTTTGGAGGGCTGTAAAAAGCGTTAGAAAAAGTGCGTTTTATCGGAACGGGATTATTTTGAAGTGGCAGGAATAAATAGAGAATTTATATTTTATAAACAAATTCATCTTACTTTTTGATAACAAATATGTTTAATCTTGCCCGTATTAGTTGTAATAATGATAAGATGCGAAATAGTCCCACTGTCTGAGAGGTGCGCACAATGGGTCTCTCATTGTAGGTGCGTTGTCATAGTTGTTGCTGGCGTTGCTTATTTTGTTGTCATTGAGCTGTTTTTCGCATGAAAATACTGGGAAAATTACCGGTATTCGTGAGAGGAGAGCGCATAATTTTGTTGTAAGCTTTTGTTTGTTTTCGTTTGTGCTTGCTTGGCTGGTTGGTGGGTGGTTGTTTGACTTCTTATTTTGCTTGGTGATTTGGACATTATTTTTTTGTTTGTTTTTCCAGCTTTAGTCTTCAGCGTGGAATTACAAAATTTATTTGGTTGCTTTTTGCCGGCATTGTCTCGTCATTGTTCGTGTGCGTTTAACGAGTGCATTCTTATACATACATACACATACATATGTATGTACGTATGTAAATAAACACTTGCAGGAGAATGCAAAACAAACGCATTTAATTGTTGCTGCTCTAAACTATTTATTGCCTTAAATCTCTGAAAGAATTGTGTAGCGATCTAATTAAATCTCGAATGGACAGTGAATAAATAAACAGATAGCAAATAAGTGTTTGAAATGGAAATGGACTATTTAGAAAAATGCAAATTAATTGTGGAAAACCAACGAAAATTAGTAAAATGTTATCATGCTATGTTGCAAGAAAGGTATTTTTTGGAACCCGTGTCAATATTGGAAAATGGGAGCGGCATCACCCTACTTTAGGCTCTTTACACATCTCGGCACTAAATAAAACAATTTGTTCTCATAACATTTCCCTGATATTGCTATATTACGGATTTAAAGTGAACAAAATCGGACAACAAACACGCCTATTTCCCATAGAACACAATTATAAATCTGATTCTTTCACTTTCCACTACACAACTCTCGCTGCAACGAAGAAAAAATGGGTTAAAACGGTGCACATATAGCGGCTTTAAGGGAGTATTCTAGTCTAGAAGAATGAATTTCAGGTTATTTTTAAAGTGTCGTAAAAAAAAGACAATTAATATTTTTACTTTAAATTTTTTTATTAGTTACTTGTTAATTTTAGAATAGTAGAGAAAAAAATTAAAAACTAAAAAATTTAAAAAATTATGAGCTGACGAAGTGGGGGGTCTCTAAAAATTTCCACGTGACCATACCCATGATTTCAATCCTCCTAGTTATCTGAAACCAAAAAGAAAAAAAGATTATTAATCTAGAATAGTGTCGCAATGGCCGGAACTACGAAAAAGTGGGAAAAAAATTTTTCATAAAATGGCGACTGCCTAAAAAAAGTATTTTGGATCACTTTTACTGACTATTTCGAATTTTTTAAAATAATAAAAATAAAAATTTGGGAATGGGGTAGTTCCAACCATGGACAAGCCTATGAAGAAGACTCTATAAAAATTTCAAGTAAATCGGTCCAGTAGAACCTGAGAAATCGTGGGTATCGTTCCGAAAAAGTCAGTTTTGAGAAAAGCGCGTTTAGAGTTTCGCCTTCCGGCCGAACCAGTTTGGATGCCGGGTCAAAAAAATGCCTATATTTCCGAAAATATTTTGAATTTTGAAAAATTCTCTTGTACACATATTCTTGAATAGTTAGGCTTTGAAAATATAAAAAAAAATTAGATTTTTTTAAATTTCTAGACTAGAATACCCCCTTAAGGTTAGCCTTCTCATGACCAAAAATTGTCTATGTCGGAATATAACTGTTTAAACCCCCAGATACCGAATGTGTGAACCTCAATGTATATGGTTAACTTTTTACCGAAAATATCGTTCAATCCGCGAAAAATATGAATGAAAATCGAATATATATTATTTTAGAATATTTGCTTTAATATAGTTGCCTTTTTGTCTAAATTGGGTAGAATCTTGTCAGTAATGCTCTTAGTCTTCATGTATAAAATTTTCGAACTCCAATTTGACTTTTTACCGCATGTAATGGTCAATATGTGAATTACCTAATCTTGAAAGAATATTTTTCCAAGAGCAGTGTGTATTTCTCTTTAGAATAGATAAAATCGGGTGAAAGTCTTCTATCTCCCATATAACGAATGAAAGGTTTATCAAACAGCCAGTGGATTTTATACCTTACATGTTTATCAATATATGGATATATCTTATTTAAAATTAGACCAAAGCTTGAAGAGAGTTTGGCTTATTGCTAAAAAGGAAGTCTAATGGTGTTAAAACGCAACTTCTTGGAGGAAATTAGATGTGACAAGTCTTTAAAATAATCGGAATTCCAAACTTTCCTCGCACTAATTCGGTTGTTGCACGTGTCACGTCGGCTGTGTGGTACGTAGCGCTGTTTTGTTGGAACCATATGTTGTCAAGTTCAACTTCCTCCAATTGTTGCAATAAAAAGTTGGTTATTATATATCTGTACCGCTCTCCATTGACAGTAATGGTATCTCCAGTTCCATTTCGAAAGAAGTACGGACCTATGGTTCCACCAGTTCAAATATCACACCAAACTGTCAATTTGGTTGAAGGTAATGATTATTTATGAATAAATTTGGATTTTCTTCGTACAAAAATCTACAGTTTTCGACGAATAGCGAGTATAGGTGGACCATAAAATAGCAAAAGCCGCTGCTTAAGGAAATTAAGTGAAAATATAATTATATTGGTCATACTATAGTTTAAGAATGTTGATTTTTTCACAAATTTATATAACTTTGTCGAATTTTTTAAAAATAAGTATATCAAATATAAATTTTTCTTCTTTTGTTACTTCATGTTATAGAGAGATATTTATGATAAAGAATATTCGTGCCATGTTTAAAGTAAAATTTCAAATTAGAATCGAAAAACGCAAACGATTAAAGCGTTTAAAGTTTTTCATTAAGTGACAGTTTTTGCAATTGTTCGTAAAACCGGTTCAGTTGCCACGATACTAAAATGGCTATAACTTCGAAAATAATAATATAAATTTTGCAAACTCCTATTGGAGAGATATTTTTGAATATCTAAACTATGGGAATATGAAAGTATTTTCGTTTATTTTTTACAATTTCTAGACTAGAACACCCTTTGAATACCGAAAATGTGTGAAATAGGTCCAGGAAGTATCACAGCTTCTTAAAAAAAAATCACGAGAAAACGCATTTTTTTTTCTAATCAATATAATCTCTTCAAATAAGTAACTATTTTGAAAGACGGAATATATCCTGTCATCAAACAAACACTCGTCGCACTGGCAACTTGGCTCCCACATCACTGTTGACAGTCATAACTTCGAAGCCGTAGATAATTTCGTCTATCTTGGAAGCAGCATTAACACCAACAACAACGTCAGCCTCGAAATCCAACGCAGGATAACTCTTGCCAACAGGTGCTACTTCGGACTAATTAGGCAATTGAGAAGCAAAGTCCTCTCTCGACAAACAAAAACCAAACTCTATAAGTCTCTCATAATTCCCGTCCTCCTATATGGTGCAGAGGCTTGGACGATGACAACAACTGACAAGGCGGGGTTACGAGGTTTCGAGAGAAAAGTTCTAGGTCTAGGAAGGAAAATTTATGGCCCTTTGTGCATTGGCAACGGTGAATACCGTAGTCGATGAAACGATGAGCTGTAAGATCTCTTATACAACGATATTGACATAGCTCAGCGAATTAAGAGACAGTGGCTGCGCTGGCATGTCGTCCGAATGTATGAAAACATTCCAGTTCTGAGAATATTCGTCACAGTGTCCGCCGGAGGAAGCAGAGGAAGAGAAAACCTCCATTTCATTGGAAAAACAGGTGGAGAAGGACCTGGCTATACTTGAAATCTCCAATTGGTGCCAAACAGCGAAAGGGAAGAAAGATTGGCGCGCTATTGTTAGCTCTGCTTTAATCTCATAGACAGTGTCTACGTCAATAAAGAAGAAGATAGTGTGTCACACAATCTTTAAAACTTTACCTTTCAAGCCAAATGTCATGTATATATGACACTTTTTGTCAAATTTGTTCTGCATTAGATTGATAAAAAATTTATATACAAGAATTAGGTGAAGAAGAAGTAGCAGGAAACTGACTAATGTTGGATCTTTTAATCATTATAATGATTTTGACCGCTTTTGTCGAGCTCCTCCTATTATAAGACGAATTATTAACTCGAGTTTCGACATGAACAAGACCTGATCAAACAATTTTATACGAGTCACAGCATTGTTAGCTTATTTTTGCTGTTTTTAACGATGTCTCTTAAGTTGAGCCAAGCCATTACAAGCACATAATCCCTGACAAATTTATAATAATAGAATGTGTACGTACACTCTTGGAATATACTGTTATGCTCTCTACTAAGCTTCGCAACAATTTTCATGCAATAGATTTTTTTCTTGCTATTGTTGATGTGGGAATTGGTGATGAATGAAGGTGTTAAAGGTGAAGAGTGAAGTGAACAGAAGGTGAACAGAAGGCGAACACGAAGAAAACCATGGACTAGTTATTGTTATTCAGTGTGGGCTGATGTAACATTGCTATTGTTGTTGGCGTTTTTGTACAATTTGTACAGATTTGCAAAATTTATAATGTACCTGTTGGTCGAGGTGACAGATGTGACGCTTATGCAATTTGTATGCATTTGCATGCAACACGGAAGCACACACACATATACATATGCATATAGCTTGTGCACTTGCGAGCGAATATGCAACTATGCATAGTAAATGTAATTAGAATAATAAAGCTAATAATAGGGTGAAATAGTTTATTGAATCGCTTCAAAGATTACATTTTTTATTGTAAAGTTGGAAGACAATTTGGTGCTGTGGAACGCTTTTAGGAATATTAATATTTTTTAATAGAATCTTATGTAAGGGTTCAGTGGAAACTCAACTGGTAGTAACTTCGGTTACAAGGTCATACCAAAGACTTTCACCTGGTACCACGGCGAGCAGTAGCTCTTGGAGGTAACTCCAATCTGCTCATTGGGTTTGGCCTGTGGTTGTGGTTAAAACCAAAATCGCGGGAAGAACTGACTTTGTCAGTTCAAATGTGGAGTTGCATTGAAATCTGGCGCCGTGCACATAGTACGGTAGAGGTTTTAGATGGGCCTCAAACCCTACCAAGGTTGTTAGTGTGTCAATGCCACACTGCTGATTGGTACTGAAAATGTTTACCCAGTTTTCAGGGCGCTGATCAACGCATTGTATAGATCCGTTGTGCTTCTGAGCACCGTAGAATTAAGCTGTTTGACAGTAGGATCCTACTTAGAACACTTCATTGTTGTACCAAAGCTGTGAAATCTTTAACAGTTGCAGTATGTATAGTATAATGTGGTATAAAAAGATTTTTGTCTCTGTTTTGACCGATCAGTTTGTTCGAAGATTTGAGCGCTACCTTGTACAATAATAACTGTTAAAATACCTTGTCAAATAAATCAGGTTTTCATATACAGGACAAGTATTTGATCGTTTAGTTTGTACGGCAGCTATATGCTATAGTCATCCGATATCTGTAATTCCGACAAATGAGCAGTTTCTTGAACAGAATAAGATTTTGTATATTTCAAATCGAATCTTAACAAGTAATCAAGGTCTAATTTCGGCTGCAACCGAACATTATCTACTCTTGCCACTTACAAGAATCCAAAGCCAGGGAAGTTTTTTAAGTTATAAAACCAATCATATAGAGTAAAGTCAGTCGGGTTTTGGAAAATCCTGCTATTAGTTATATAGAGGTTAGGCCAAGTTTTAGCTCAAATTTATCTATTTTAGGCACAAAGATATACTGTTATGAGTAAAACACGCTCTCTTTTCATTGAGATAACTCACGTATTGGTCGATATATGCGGTACAAAGTCACCCGCAAGTTCGAAAATCTTTATATAAAGTATATGGGGGCTAAGGAAAATGTTGGTCCGATTCAACCCATTTTTGACATACATTCACATCATTATATGAAAGGGATTATTCCTTAATTGAAGTTATATATATCACACATTGCTCGACACTTTCGATTAAAAGTTAACTATAGGTACCGGGGTCTAAATATTCGGTACCTGGGGTCTTGATAAGTTTTTATTGGATTTTAATAATTTTTGGTCATAAGATGGTACACACAAGGGACATTATTCGTGCAAGTTTTATCCCGATATATGAATTGCTTCTTGATTTTTGTACTGGTAACGAATCAAGTGGAATTTAAAATTGTGCTACATAGGAAGTAGGCTTGTTTGTGGTCCGATTTCGTCTATTTTCACATTGTGACATAAGAATGTAAGAAGAATGTCACTAAATTTTGTCGAAATCCATTTGGTCGAATCTCGAGATGTGGTTTTACACCAAAAAGTAGCGGAGCCAGGCCCGTTGTCCAATTTTCACTCCGGCTCCTATAAGACCACTTGATACTTCGATTCTCTGTACCAAATTACGGCTTTATATTTTAATTTAGTTCTTAGTTATGGCACTTCATATGTTTTCGGTTAATAGCGATTTGTGGGCGTGGCAGTGATCCGATTACGCCTATCTACGAACTCGAAAATTTCTTTGTCCTAAGGAATCCACATACTAAGTATTATCGACATATCTCAATTTTTAGTCAAATTACAGCTGCATGAACGGAGGGATGGACAGACAGACAGTCAACCGTATTTTAAGTTTTCTCGTCATCTCGTTTATATATATATATAATTCTATACCTATGCAGTTTAGTTTTAGGCGATACGTACAACAGTTAGGTGAACAAAACTATAATATTCTATAGCAACTAGTTGCAAGAGTATAGTTTACGTATACATAGTGATCAAAAAGTACCCGGAATTTGTATACAGAATGCAAAATATTTTGTACACTTACACGAACGATTTTTCTAGTCCTGGAAACACTTTTCCTAAGCCATTTTTCGGGATGACTTTCGGCTCTTTCAGCGAAAGTTGTTTTATAGTTATCTTCAATCAGCTGAAACGGGTACCATTCCGATGTTTGTTAACTTGTTTGCACGGCAAATTCATAAGCTCATATCTCATCGGCAGATGCTCTCCGTGAATGAGGGATTGGAATTCGCACGATCAAGCATATCCAAAGCGACCTGTTTTCGGTACCCTTTTTGAAAAAAATTCAGCTTCATCGGGGCAAGTCTAGCAAGGACGCAACAACATATCCAAAATATCCACCAAAATCATTTGAAAGCACTCACAGGAGATGTCGAGCTCTAGCACTTACCTGACGATTTTCAAGTACCATATTCTTTACTTCTTCAATATTTTCAAAGGTTGAGGAGGTCGAAGGTCGTCCAGAACGAGGTATGTCCTCAACGAGTTCTCAAACATCTTTGAAGGCTTTGTGCCATTGTGTATTTTTGATAAAACTAAAACACTGTAAGCCCTTTTCAACATTCGCAACGACTCTGCAGACGAAATTTGGTTAGAAATACAAAATTTGAGATAAATTCTTTGTTTGATATTTTTAACCATTAAAACCCTACAAAGCACCGGTGTACCGGCTTAAGAAGCGGTAGAAGCGAAGCGTAGAAAAATACATTTTTTTTTTAAATATCATTTACGCGTCGAATTTAATTATAATTTGACTAAATCGACGAAGCTCATCCTGCAGATCTTTTATATATATTTTTATAGATTCCATAACGTTTCGTTCGAGTGTTACAAACTTTTTGGTAAACTTAATATACCCTGTTCAGAACATAAAACATATCATGAAAATACATGTACGATTCATATTGCAACAGCTCCATTAGTTTGAAACTAGTTCGTACAATACTTATTCATATCCTTAATATATACTGTATATAGTGAGAGCCGGCACTATAACATTTAACAAGCGAATTATAAAGGGTAATACAGATACATAGTCATCATTAGCAACGCAATCGCTGAGAAGCCGCAGAATTTCTCCTCGGTAAGTTGATGTTGCCGCTCGAACGCCCTCGGGGTATTAAACAATTGAAATGTGCCAACAAGCAGATAGTAATCGTAGATAATGTAATGGCTACAACAAAGTACAACAAAAATAAAGATTTTACTTGGCATCTTCAATTGCAATTATTTACTACTCCACTTAAACGACTCGGGTTGCGCTTGATGATTGCATTTTCAATGAAGCATACAATTTCAGTTGTTCAAATCGTTTTAAAATAAATCAACGGAGATCAAATGAACTCTTTAACGATGCAGACTTATACTTACATACAAACATACTGCGATTGGAATTTTCGTACATGTTTACTGTAGGATGCACACAAGTTTACTCGCAATTAGGGTGATTTATTTTGATCGGTGCGGTTTCTAAATTTCGAATGCGGTAGACGTTTGCTTTGATTTGATTCACAAACTGTGAAGAATGTAGTGAGTTCTATATTTTTTGTCTAACATCAGTTCGAATTTCTTTATCATAAGTATGGTCTTCACCATTAGGTCCAAACTCAAAATTTTCTCAATTTAGATCTGAGTTCTCTCCAACTAATCTGGAGTTACCCGTAAACGTTAAACGCTTTTGCTTATTAGGCGTCGTTTTGTGTCACTTCGAAGGAAACCTGGTGTGATATTTTCCTCCAGTACGTTCATCAAGTTTCGAAAAAAAGTTTCCATAGCTACAAATGTATGTCCGTCAGATTTTTTTTTCTTTTCCAAAAAACTTGTTTAATATTTTTATTCAAAGTATTGCCCATCAAATGCTAAAATGCTTATTGTTTTGGACAATTTCTGCATTCCATATCAAAAAAAAAAAAATAAAAATGAACAAAAAATTGGAAAATTTTTTTTACCAAAATTCACCAACAAATTCTTTCATTTATTTGGTGGCAGATATACTATACTTTGTATACTCTTGCAACATAGTATAATAGTTTTGTTCACCCAATGGTTGTATGTATCACCTAAAACTAATCGAAATTCGGGTGACTGTTTTACTGTCCGTCCATCCATCCATCCGCTCATGAAACTGTAACTTGACTAAACTTGAGATATGTTGGTGAAACCTGATATACGCGTTCCTTGGCAAAAAAGTAAGAACGATTTCGCAGATGGGCGTAATCGGACCACTCCGACGCCAACAAAGCACCATTACCCCAAACTTTTACTATAACTAAGTACTAAATAAAGATATAAAACTGTAATTTGACATAGAGGTTCAAAGTAGTACCTGTGGGCAAAAAAATTTAAAAACTGCTTGAGGTCTCGCACTCTAATAGACTTAATGTGCATTTCTCCTATACCATTAACGCTAGAACCTAGCGCAAATGTTATAAGAACTACTACCGACAGTGTGAAAATGAATAAAATCTGATCATAACCCCGTCCGTTCGGGGTAAAAGTTGAACAACGGGCGTGACACTGCCCATTTTTAAGTGAAATCACATATTCTGAGGCTCGCCTGACCGATTTCAACCAAAACGTCAAATTATCTACTCACCGAAGAGTTCTCTCAATTAATGCATTGATTGATGCGATGTGTGTGAAGTCGTCGGTGATCTTGGCGCGATAATGGTCGTAATTGACGGTAACGTTCTCACCGACATCGTTTTTGAAGAAATATTGCCCAATGATTCTAGCGGCCCACTAAGGACATTACACCCCTGTTTTTTTTCTGGATAAAGTGGCGGCTCTTGAATCTCTTCAGGTTACAATTTTGCTTTTTTACATACCCATTAACCCAGAAATGAGCCTCATTGCTGAACGAAATTTTGCTCTAAAACTTCGTATCTTCTTAGAAGTTTTCAGGAGCCCAAAGACCGAAGCGATGTCGCTTGGGAAGGTCGAACGGCTTCAGTTCTTGCTCAAGCTATATTTTGTACGTTTTTAATTTAATATCTCGACGTAGAATGCACCAAGCCGTTCCATACGTCAGTCCGAGTTGCTGCGACCGACGCCGACTTGACTCTCAGCGGTCTTCGTGTACACTCATAGCTACGGTTGCTTATTTTCTTCACTGCATACAGAATGTAGTCTATTCGGTCAAATAGTATTGTCCAATGATGAATGTTGGGTCTCAAGATGGGTGTGGGTGTTGCGAATAGTGCGCTCAGTAGGGCGATTATCTGGACCATAACTTGAGCGAAGCGCGCGAAACACACCTTTATAGAACGAGAATTTTACGTAATAAAGTTGAACGTTTTGTAAACGTTGGTCAAGAGTAAGTCTTTTCATTATGAAATGCCAAACAATACTAAACCACACGTGTCATGACTCACGTGTGATTTGCCAAAGAAAGGCTATTGAAAAAAGTACTTCTATGTGGAAAATAATTTACAATTCAACGCACCCTAATGTGGAAAATTCCTGTCTGTGCACTCGCATATGCATAAATAAAGGATTGTGCTTGATCTTTTCCACTCAACAGCATTTACTTAAGTAAATTGCGGTAATAGCAGGGTAATTAAGGTTTATTGACGAGTGCTGGTATATAGTATATAATATAATGACTGCGTGCTCAAATATATAGCACATACTCGTATATATACTTACGTTCACTATTTGAAAGTACCAAACTTGCCACTTATCACTGACACGTATCCTTAAGTGTGTCTTCCTTTATGGAGCATTTCAGAAAGAATTTCATGTGAATACGGGTAATAAATGAATTTCGTATGAAGTCAATGCAAACACAAAATTATGTCTTCGGTATAACCGAAATTAAAACGTTTAATATTTCATTTATTAATTTATATGTATGTGTATATATATTTCTTTTTGCTTTACATTACATTACTTACGAGTACACTTACTTTGGCGAATTTACTGACATTTCCATTAAGTTTGAATTTAAATCAGCCATTCAACAAATTCTTAAATTAAAAGAAACTTACATGTTTTTGTACTTACGCATTTCGCGTTTAAAAGGTACATGATTTTACGTATGTATATTTAAGTTAAAACACAGATATGTTATTATGATAATGTCAATTGTAGTAGTTGCTCTCAAATAAAATACATTTCATTTCAACTCTTTTAAATTCTCATTGGTTTACTTGCTTACAGTAGTTCATTGCAGAGCTATCAGGAGCTCTTTTACGTGGTGAATTTTATACTGTCGATACTTGACATCTTGTCAAAAAATAGATAACTTATTATCGTTAAATTCCATTTGCTCAAAATACTTTATTTTATATTAAATCTTAATATTATAAAATATACTGCAAATGAAATAATAATTAAAATAAACTGATTATTTTTCCTGCCTTGGTATTCAAGAAGGAACCACAACTAACTTTAAAAGAATTTATTGTAATAGAATGATCTCAGACAGTGGCTGCTTCGGGGTGAAAGATCTTTATATCTTCAAATTCAAAAATATTGTTTCGATAATGGCAATCAAGAATATTTCTAAGCATGAATCCTTCGGTTGTGTTAATTTATTAAATACACGGTGCTTGTTGGCCCGTTTGATAAACATTACTCGTAGTTTGACACTGACGGACCCTAGACTATACATTTATGTCAAAGAACTGAAAACAATAAAATAGTACTATCGATAGTGTCATATACTTCAAAAAACGTCAAAGCTAGATCTCATTCCTTCATGTGTAAAGAGCGATAGAAAGATTCATAGTACTATCGTTGGGCATCAAATGAAGGTGTAAATAGAGAACCGAAGAGAGCCAAGGAATATGCATGATCTCGGTTCTCGACACGAATAACGTTCGTTAACAAGCTTCTCTAACTAAGGGTCGTATCAGCACTTCGCATGACGCCTATAGTCGACTATTTGCGCGCTCAAATTTTGAGCCTATTTTTTATGATGGTTGGCGAAAAACTACAAACTACAAATTTAAACTGTTACTTCATTAATTTATTCTTAAACTTGAATAAAGAAAAAATACGTCGTAGAATTATTGGTTAAGATTTCAGTTTCAGAATTTTATAATTAATATAAAAAAATTTAATGTTTATAGCCTCGGTTATGACTGGCCGGATACTCGCACTAGCTTTTTGAATATTAATCTGACAAAATGGCATAAGTAAAAAAACAAAGTGATTCCTTGAACTTGCTCTACAACCTGAATAGACTAAAAAATCGAAAAATAAAGAACGAAAAAGATCGTTTGTAAAACATAGGGCGACATTATACAAATGAATAAGAAAGTATTTACCGGCTTCGAATATCTTTTACAGTTTTGTCGGAATCATATCAAAATATAGAAACAAAACACTAATTTTGGGACAACGTGTTTAAAATAGACTGAGGGACGTGAATAGTCACCGCTGAATCGGGTTTGAGGCTTGATATCTCGGAAACCAGCATGACTTCGATCCAATCCTTTATAGAGTGTGATCTTAGTTATGTCTAGATTAAAAATATGCAAGAACAAGTTCAAGTCGCGAAGGTAGACGACCCCCTTAACTTGCGGAAGTTCAGTTTGGCTACTATTTTTTCAGATTTCGTGATGCTCTATCAATAATTATTTATACAAAAAAAAAAATTTTCCAAGATTTTAATAATAACCATTACTTTCAAAAACGACAAAAAATCGTATTAGATATATTATCACTAAATAAAATTGTAATTCTTGGTTACGAGGAATACGGAAAACTGTCTTTGGACCTCTGATGTCAAAAAGGTATTGGCTCGCCTCTAAAAGGATGGAGTTTTTAGAAAAGAGCTGAAGAAAAATATTGCTCGACATGTTCAAATTTTAATGAAAACGCGCAAAAAGAGCTCACTTTAAAGTTAAGTTAGCAATGACTGCTCTAGAAGTGGGACCTTTAGGTCACTAACCCTCATTGAGATATATGTGTGTATCATTATTACAAACGGTCCTTTAAGTTTTAGATTTTTTGTCCTTAAAACGGGATCTAATGTAACTTTTCTCGAATGGTTATAAATATTCTCCGTTAAATTTGAAAATTCTATGTTTTTTTCTTTTAAAAAATAGGGAACCTCGAAATGGATCACTCTTTACATACATACATATATTTGTC
This sequence comes from Bactrocera correcta, assembly GCA_027475135.1. Lineage (NCBI taxonomy): Eukaryota > Metazoa > Arthropoda > Insecta > Diptera > Tephritidae > Bactrocera > Bactrocera correcta. The sequence goes on from CM050326.1 coordinate 16,450,039, forward strand.
TATATAATACGGGCCTGTTAAATCCGAAGTTGATTTTAAATGCAAACACTCTCTACAGTTTCAGGTTTTTGTCCTAAAAATGTAAATATTTTAATATTATTATATGTAGGGTAGTCGAAAAAGCCTTTTCGTATCTCTAATCAAACTTCATTGTTTTTTTTTTATTTATAGTATAATAAACTTTAATGAACCAAGTATGACCATTTTGGTCGACGACTTTTTTTTATTTTTCCGTTAGATACATTATTCTATCAGTGTAAAACTTATCTGGTTTCTCGGCGAAAAACTGCTAAAATAACTTTCACAGGCTTCTCTTGATGCTAACTTTACTCCATTAAGGGAGTTTGAATTGAACGAAACAAATGATAGTCCGATGGTGCAAGGTCAGGGCTATATGGTGGAAGCATCAAAACTTCCATGCCAAGCTCTCCCAGTTCTCGCCTGGTCATCAAAGATGTGTGGGGTCTAGCGTTGTCCTGACGGAAAACGAAGCCTTCTGTTGATCAGTTCTTGCCAGGCCCACCAAAGACTCAGCATAAATTTTTCGAAACCTGGCTTCGCGACCATTTGTTGAGCTTCGCCACGCGAGAATCATGATCTTTTTCCCACATTATTGCCGTATAGGATCCACTTTTTGTCTCCTGTTACCATTCGCTTCAGAAAAAGTTCGATTTCATTTCATTTCATTTCGGCAAAGAGTACCAGATATTAATTCGGTCCATTAAATTTTTCACAGACAGTTCGTGTGGTACCCAAAAATCGAATTATTTTTCTAACCAGCCTTTTTTAAATGGTTCAAAACCGTTTGATGATGAATGTTAAGTTCCTCAGCGATGTCATGGCTGCGCATGTGACGGTCCTGGTCAATCTTTTCTATAATTTTATCGATTTTTTCAATGATAAGTCGGCCAGAGCGAGGTGCTTCTTTCGTATAGAAGTTTCCAGAACGGAAGCGAGTGAACCATTATTGCACTACACGAACTGATACAGCATCGTCTCCGTAAACTTCAAAAATTTCATTGTTGGCTTGCGTGGCATTCTTCCCTTTTTATATAAAATTTTTTTCAAAATATAGCGTGTTTCTTCATTATTTCCATTCAATTTTGAACAGCTGTAACTTTTTTTTAAACTTCCCCGAATTTAATTTGGTTAAATGAAGTTTAAAATCTTACCTTTCCAACACTCTATGGTATGCCACAATGTGATTGGTAGTACTGGAGATATAGGACTGCAACATCTATTGACAAAATACGAAAAAAACTTTTTCGATTACCCAATATATGCATCGTGTGGAAAGCTTTAAGCAATGCAGTTCTTACTGGCATTGCATTTTTTACGGAAACCATCGATAGTTATAGCTAAATTCGCTGTTAACATATAATCTTGAGATAGTATTTATGGAGTCAAAGAAAAACTTTCCCTATGTAAATACTTTAAACTAACCTTTACAAAAGCTTCTAAGATACGTTTTGATACGCCATTGAGGTTAAAGCATATTGGAAGACACACAAAATTTGTCTCACTTGAGTCTGTCATCTGAAATTTCATTTCATTAGAATCGATAGTTAGTTAGTCAATAAAAGACTCTGATTCTTGGACCATAGAGACATTGTGCGCTTAAACTCAAATTAATCAAATATTTACTGAACGACTTTAATAAACTTGAGAAAACTTATTGTCCCAAAAAAATTAGTATCTTGGCTTAACAACTCATATGCTCTTAGGTTTTCTTTGTAAGTTCGATTACGTTTAGCATACCTTTAGTCTAGTCTAGAAATTTAAAAAAATCGATTTTTTTTTTATTTTCAAAGTTTAGCTATTCAAGAATATTTGTGAAAGAGGACTTTTCAAAATTCAAATTATTTTCGGGAATATAGGCATTTTTTTGACCCGGCATTCAAACTGGTTCGGCCGGAACGCGAAACTTTAAACGCGTTTTTCTCAAAACTGACTTTTCGGAACGATACCCACGATTTCTCAGGTTCTAGTAGACCGATTTACTTGAAATTTTTATAGAGTCTTCTTTATAGGCTTGTCTATGGTTGAAACTAGCCCCATCCCCAAATTTTTATTTTTATTATTTTTAAAAATTCGAAATAGTCAGAAAAAGTGAACCAAAAAATTTTTTTAGGCAGTCGCCATTTTGTGAACAATTTTTTTCCCACTTTTCCGTAGTTTCAACCATTGCGACATTATTCTAGATTATTAATCTTTTTTTTTGGTTTTAGATAACTAGGAGGGTTGAAATCAGGGGAATGGTCACATGAAAATTTTTAGAGACTCCCAACTACGTCAGCTCATAATTTTTTGAAATTTTTTTTAGTTTTTTAGTTTTTAATTTTTTTCTCTACTCTTCTAAAATTAACAAATCGTCAGATCATAATTTTTGAAATTTTTTACTTTTTTTAATTTTTAATCTTTTTTTCTACTCTTCTAAAATTAACAAATAACTAGTAAAAAAATGGATACTAAAAATATTAATTGCTTTTTTTACGACACTTTAAAAATAACCTGAAATTCTTGCTTCTAGGCTAGAACACCCCCTTAATTATGGTTCATATAGGAAGATTTTTACTCATTAGAAATTACTTTTAATTGGCCACCAAACAGAGATTTCTCTTTCCTTTCAGAGTTAAAGTTCAGTTTAACTTATACTTGACATTCTCTAACAATCGACTGTTGAATTCCAAATAAAATTTCACAATCAAATAAAATAGAATTGACATTCGATAATTTATAATTAATACCAATTGATTTTCATCAATTAGGCGCATATAGTTGCATATTTAAAAATTAATATTTATTGCTTCTCAAGTTCACTTTACGTGCAGGCGTCTGACTACAAATAAGCACATAATTATTGTATAGACAGTACAGATATTACATTACAATGACTAACAATGCGACACCCTCATTGATTTCACTGCAATTTATTTGCATTTTCATTTTTATTTTTATTTTTCAATATCTTATTTAATTTGTCATCTGATTTTCTGCATTCGTTAATTTCTTCTTTCATGGCATTACAAGAAAACAATTACAGCAAAGCGCACAGCAAAGCATAAAGCAAATACTCTTACAACGGCATATTTTACATACAGTTACATACATTTTACTATATAACACTGGCGTGTATAAATTGCGGCTCAGAGCTATTAGTCTGATGTTTTCCTCTTCATTTCCCTTCGGTCAGCATTTACCTTTGTTTGTTTGCATCGTGGAAGTGTAACTTGCGTTTTTATTTCATTTTTATTTTATTTTAATTTTTTGTTTGAATATTATTCCGTTGCCTTTGTTCGGCTTTGCCACCATTTCCATTCTTCTGTTGTCCTTAATTACGATTAACTTAACATTACAAATACACGTAAATATATTTATGTGTGGCTTCGTAGAATAATGGTTATAAAAGTAAAGTAATGAATGGCTTTTTTGCTCTTACATCCTTTGATTTTGCGTACCCATGCACTTAGCGTTTCTACAGTGGCGTCAATAATTATTGGGGCAGGCTTAAAAATAATAAAAAAAAAAACTTTCTATTCCAAGCTAATTCGTAAGTATGTATTGGGGCGTTCACTAAGTAATTTCGTTTGAGGACAACAGCTGGTTTTAATGCCTGTTTTCGCAGCCAACTTCACACTTAACCGCTTACCGTTATATATTTGAATAGCCGATATAGTAGTAAGACTTGTTGGTAAAAATATTTTTTGAATGTTTTGGAATAGTTTTTGTTTGAAGGTGGACGATTTAAAACGGCATTTTCGGTTTTTACTACGAGTATCAAAAGAGTAAAATTACGGTTCAAGCAAGGCGAAAATTATGTCATGATTACGAAGAAGATGTGTTAACCGAACGCCAATGTGAAAATTGGTTTGCAAAATTTCGTTTCAGCAATTTCGATCTTAAGTATGCACCAGATACTGGAAGGCATCTTGAAGCCGGTTTGGATAAAATAGAATCGTTGGTCATAGATTTGCTTTCTCCAGAATAAATAAGAAACCGAAGCAAATGGGTGTGTTAATGAACAAAGGCAAGACGAAATATTTCCAGTCATTAAACAAATAATCGTCACACTTCCGACTTGGCTTACATGTCTCTGTTCACAGTCATAACTTCGAAGTCGTAGATAATTTCGTTTATCTTGGAACCAGCATTAACACCAACAACAACGATAGCCTCGAAGCCCAACGCAGAATAACGTTTGTCAAAAGGGGCTACTTCAGACTGAGTAGGCAATTGAGAAGTAAAGTCATCCCTCGACAAACAAAAACCAAACTCTATTAGTCACTCATTATTCCCGTCCTGCTATATGGTGCAGAGGCATGGACGATGACAACATCTGATGAGTCGGCGTTGCGAGTTTCCGAGAGAAAGGTTCTGCGGAGGATGAAAACACTCCATCTCTGAGAGTATTCGACGCAATGTCCGCCGGATGAAGCAGAGGAAGAGGAAGATCTTCACTTCATTGAAAAGCCCAGGTGGGGAAGGACCTAGTTATACTTGGAGTCTCCAAACGGCACCAAATAGCGAAAAGTAAGAACGACTGGCGCGCTGTTGCAAACTCGGCTATAACCGCGTAAGTGATGTCTACACCAGTAAAGAAGAAGATGACTCATTGGTCGTTGCAAACCATTGAATAATAAGTCGGGAGATAGCTTAGAGATTAAATTTGTCTAACGTCACCGTTCATAAGCACGTAAAATGTCTAAAGTTAATTTAGAAGCTTGACATATAGGTTTTGTTCCTTCAGAACAAAATTTGATTCGTCATATTAACGACTCTGATTTCCTTACTGGCGACGAAAAGCGGATTGTTTACAAGCATGTAAAGCGCAAAAGATCATGGTCTAAAATAATGAACCAGCTCAAATCACTTTGAAGGAAGATAATAAAAAAAAGGTTATGTTATCTGTTTGGTGGGATTTCAAAGGTATCGTTGATAATTTTTATAATGTGAGACCTCGTGCTAGTGAGATGACCCCCCAAATGCTTTTGCAGCTGGAAAGGGATGTGCTGCCACACCCACCAAGTCTGGAGAATATATTTGGGAACTTGCGACTATTAGCTGTTCCGGTCTCTACTCATTGTTTAGGATAGTTCCTCCAGGACCATTAATCAGGACGTCAAAAACCATGTGGACCAGTTCTTTGAGAGAAAAAGTGGAGAATATATAATGTTTCACACAGTAAAAAAAAATCGTGGGTAAATTTCGCCAGAAAAAAAATGAAATTATTTAGTGAAATTGTCTTCGGGTTTCTCTCGGCACCCTTTTCCAAATATTACCATGCTTGAAGCCAATACAAATACTACTTGTTTCATGACTTTTCACATAAAAGTAAGAAAGTCAGCTCATAGAAACTAAGCAATAAATTTTTCAACAAGGGAGAATTTCTTTATGTTTTATCATCCTAAAAGTCTATGATGATGCCTCAGGGGTAACTCAATCTGAAGTTAAAAATCTTAAAATCTTATTGAAGAAACTTTAAACACATCTCGAAAAGTTTGTGGAGGAGAATTAAAGATATAGTTCGATTATTGATTTGAAAATATAATATATTGGTCTATATCAGTTCATAGGCTGACCATAAACAGACCACTGTTTATCTAGGTAATGAAGTCAGATCATTGTTCGATATAATTCCGAAGTGATGATGTCAGATTATTGTTCGATATAATTTAGGAATTGATTTCACGCAGATTGAAAAAAGGGGCTGACTATGCAGGAATTCGTAGAAACCTGATCGTATAAAAAATGTGATCTTTGAGATTTTGTTAAAGAGAGTGTAGTGAATAAATACCATAAAATTTGAATTTGAACAATGAAAAAGGACCCAAAATGATGCAGTAATACAGCTCTCACCTTGGTAGAAAACAAAAACATATAACATATATAACATGTTACAATCTTTAAGGCATTGTCTGATCAATGAACATACTTTTAAAGATCACTTGAAATTTAACAAAATGGCAGACTTGAAAAAATGTCATATTTTACCCAGAAATGAGATGGCTTTTAATAAAACACATACTATACAATTTCCTGGAAGGTCATTGTACAGAGAAAGCGATAGGATGAAATTCAAGGGGTGGTTCAAGTTGAGCAATTTTTTGCAATAGCTTTTTTTTTGAAAAATCACGCGTGATATCCAACTATTTGAAGCGTGAAATTGAAGCTCATGATCGAACGAGACACTGAAATTCGAATGAACTATTTGAGACATAGTCGCGACCAACACTTGAAAGAGAAAATCTACAAAAAATAAATACCAAAGAATGTTCTTTCGTATGATTATAAAAATTTCTATTAAATTTGAAATTTCTGTGTTTTTTCTTTACAAAAAGAGTAGGGAACTTCCAAATAGTTCACACTTTAGTTTTGAGACTGAGACGCATTTAAAGGTAATCTCATTGAACCGATTGAACTGACCGGCTTCACTTTAGAAGGCTATTACTCAAAAAATATTTGAAATACTAATTTAAAATTTTAATATGCAATTTTTAAAAATATAGACTAAGAGAATATATAAAAATTAAGAAAAAAAATCAAATTATTTTTCACACAGGATGAAAAAAAATTCATTTTGCTTACATATCCCTATTTAATTGGCCACCACTGTACGCATTTCGACATCAGCATATTGCTGCTCATTAACAATGATACGCCGGTACACCGTTACATCGTTACACAGGTAAATATTTTCCTTTTGGCATAATTATCTTTTATCATTTTCAGTTGGCGGATGCGTCGAATGCCCAAAACGCAAAACGATTTCAAACAATGATCACACAGCGAACTTTGTTCTACCAACTACATGAAAACAGTTGTATTTTCGATATGATTCAAGTAGAATGTATGTAGAGTATTTCTGCGTATATATTTATAAGCAAACAATACTCACTATGCATTATGTATTTTCAAATTAGACTAAGTACTAATGACTCTTCTTATTCAAAGCAATAATTTTAGTTGTAAATTGTATGCCATTAACGATAAATTAGTTGCATTACACATTGATAATGGTAGAAACTACAAATTCGTTCATTTTCGATAGCAGGTACTTCATTTCGTACATTACTAGCATGTATTCCTAATTGAATATAGTGGCATTACAAACCTATGTGGACCTACACTTAACACTAAAAACTTTGTCCTCAAAACATACATCATTGCCAGATCGAAGTAGTTGAACTCAATTATTACTACTGTTAGAAGCTTCAAAATGGCTAAACGAAAATCTTAAAAAAATAGTAATGGGAAATCTACGAGTCTATATCAGTTTATCAGACAACAAGAGGCACACTTCATTGCAACGAATATACGAAGCTTTAACAATGATGAAAGCGTCAATAATAATGTGCTATGATAATAAGAAATAGCTATTGAAGTATAGAAACTGTGTGGAGGATATTTCTCAAATTCCACAGATTAATACCTTATCCTCCTCAATATTTTGGTGGGTATTTTTTAGAGCAAAGGTAAGTTAATCTCATCCCAGCGGATGAAGGAATTAAGTGGTATAATACCATTGGCACTTCTCCCAAGGGACATCATTACCAAAAGCATAAACTTCAGCAAGAAGTTCAGGGTCACCCTTAGCAGTAAGGCTGAATGGAATTATTCCACTCTCGAGCTACAGCTGTTACATCGGCGGCTCGTCGGAAGAAATTAATGTAGGAGTCGCAGGAAAACACACTACATTCTCCATACCTATGGGAAGTTTTCCGAGCATATTTCAAGTAAAGACCTTTGCTATAAGTCGGCAACTATCGCAACCATAGTTTCACCATACTTATCGACAGCCCAGCGGTACTTAAATCGATCTCTCACTACGAGATCAAATCGCTACTGGTGCAGGGGTGTTCTTTACACAACAGTCTAAGCAGTCTATCGGATCGTAACCAAAACCACCTTATCTGGGTGCCTGATCACAAAGAAATAGCCGGAAATGAACTTGATGACGAGTTCGCCCGCTCCGCAGCATTCACTAACATGATAGGAGCTAAACCCTTTATCACGGTGGATCCTCATACCAGTCAGAAAGAGGTATTAGCAACAACTGCAATGCATGCGACTTGCCAAGTTGCCAATGGGTGGTTACAATCTCAGCATAAATATGCAATCAACCTTCCACTGGCCACTGTAAGCTGAAGAAGCACTTATATAACATGGGCCCAGCTTCTTGTGAAAAAAACCTCAGAGAGCCTGAAACTCTAGAGGCAACTGTTAATAACAAATTATAAATATGTTGGGGCTAGATAGGACGATGTGACTTAGGAGAGGGCACAATGTACCTAAGGTCGCAGCCCTCATCTATTTAACTTATCTTATCTTAGTCAACTGTCCACTGTTGGACGACTTTTTATTTCAGACGGTTCAATTTTGAGGCTAAAAGTCCGAATTAAGGGTTTGGCAGTTGAGAAGCAGCTCATAGTAGGTGATTTCCTGCCAATCCCACCAAATAAACAGCAAACCCTTTCTGAAAGTCAATTCTGGCTTGGCAACGATTTCACTTTTCATCACCAGTAACCATCCACTTCAGAAAGGGATCGATTTTCTTGCGATTCATCAGAGATTCTTAGATGGAATTTGGTTCATGAGGTTTTTTTCATTAACTCTTCTCTTATACACCGAGCTTGGTTTGCGTTTTCCCCTATTTCGAAGAAAAACTGTTCAAAATGCCGCATTTTCTCTTTGTTGGTTTTTATCTTTGTCGGGTGCTCAACAATGCAATCAGAACACAGTCTGAGAAGTTTTATGAAATTTTATTTTTCTAACGTCATATAGTAACTCGATCGCACTTATACAACGCGCAATACTGATTGGCTTGGATTTATTTTACTAGACCTTATATTTATATCTTCAAATGAAGCTAGACCTTTGGTTATTTTGTTTGAATTATGTTGCTCAAAGATTAGAGAAGGTGCGTGGACTCAATACCGCTGAGGTCTTAAACTTATGTTTAGACAGATCCTTTCTTAAAATCTAAAACCTACTAGGAAGAGGTTCTACCAATTGAGATACCTATGAAAATATATCCTTCACCAACAGTTTCTTAAATGATTTATTAAAACTTTGTAGAAGGTTAGGTTAGGTTAATTTGGTAGGCCAATTGGCCACGCATAGACCAGTTACTAGATCCATGAGGAGTAATCATCCATTAGGATGCTTGCGCTTGATTGTCATCAAACTTGGTGGCCTTGTTATCGATACATCCTCTAGTGTATCATACCATGGGAGATGCTTACAGTGTAGTCTTGGCAATGCGGGACAAGTGCACAAGAGGTGCTCCATTGTTTCTCCAGTGCCTTGCTCTAAGCATTTCCTGCAGTTTTCTCGATCTATCAGCCCTATCTTGCGGGCGTGTGCCACCACCAGACAGTGACCAGTTAGTATACCGATCATGTTCCTGCAGTATCCTCCATCGAGTGGATAAGTCAAGCCTCTTTAATTTAACTTTGTATCATGTTGTCATCTTGTTTGGAACATATGTTATGAAAATAGTCATATTGCTCAGATATATCAAAACAAATATTCTAATACCTTGACCTTGAGGTTTTCTATATCTAAGTATTTTTATACTTAAACTAATATAGGACTGAATGATAAATTATATTCATTGATCATCAATCACACTGATGTCAAACTAATTTATGAGGACTTTTTATGACGTCTACTAACCTAATAGTCTCAACTTTCTTTAATAATTTCGAGAACTTCGTCGTTCATTATGGTAAGTATGAATTAAATTTAATAGCGCTACGATTTCCCTAATTTAGCCTGAAAATCTCTTAAAAATACGTTCCTTATATCCAAATAAATTCCATGAATGATTCAACTGAGATTTTCTAATTTATCCATAGAATTTTCTACAAGAACCAACAGATTCTTATACAACATAGATTTAGTATATACTCAGGTGGTTCTATGGTTCTTTAGCCTAACGTAAACCATGGTTACAGAGTACCAGCTCAGTGTACCTTACTTACAATTAAAGTAGGTTATTATTTGAGGCTAAGAATGCATACGTAAACTACGCGTTCGTAAATCACATTTCACCTACACACCTTTCAACATACATATAGCTATATACGAGTATTCATATACTTAATAAACTAACGGTTTTTTCTGTGTATAACAGTATTATTCTGCGACTACAACAACTGTCCTATTTACATGTAAAAATATGTGCCACCTTCTATTAAAAACGGCTTTGCTCTATGCCGTCACTAAAATTTCCCGGTATTGAAAAGTCATAATCCTCATCGTTCTCCTCTGTCACTTCCTGCAGAGCCTGCAAATTATTTTGCTTTTTCGCATTTTCAATGCTGCGATTTCGCACGTCTACATCGCTGATAACGCGTAAACGGCGCGTCGACGAACGTGTCAGATATGAGGAGCGCGTCGTTGAGCTGCGCCGCAAGTTGCCGCGACCCAGCCACAGACGTCGGAATTCCATGCGAAACCGCGGATGTGTCGCCGCATAGAAGTACGGATCAATGCAGGCGGCAGTCTTGCAGAAGAGTGCCGGTATCATGGAACCCAGTGGGGTTAGATATTTTTGCTTGCCAAAAACGCCCATCATAGCAACGATGGAGTACGGTGTCCAGGCTAGAAACCACAAACCGATTATGCCCACCACTATAAGCGCCAATTTTTGTTCAGTCTTATTTTTGTCTTTGCTGGATTGTATACGATTGGCGGCGAATACCACTTTCAGTATGTAGAAGTATGAGAAACAAATGATGCCGAAGGGCACACACCAAGCGGCCACAAAGAATGAGAACATAAATATGCGCGGTCCCACACCTTTGTCCAGATAATCAAAACTACAAGTGGTGAGGAAACCTTCCGGCACATACACAGATAGGCCAATATCTAGCGCTGGCACAATGGAGAAGGCAAAACTGTAAATCCAAATTAGTGTAATTATATACGCGGAACGCACTTTGGCCGTCTTGCGCAGCGGGTCGAGCGGATGTACGACGACATTGTACCGATCGAGTGCTATGGCAGTTAGAGTCCCTATTGATGCGGTGCCACTGAGACCGCCAACGAAGCCGTAAATGCGACAACCTGTCAAGAGAAAGAGAGAGAGAAAATGACAGAATAATTTATCGAAACTGTCTAATCATATAGTATATTTTGAGAGAGATAGACTTCTATTATATAATTAAAATTATTATATACTGCATTCTTACCAATATCACCAAGCGCTGGACCCTGCTTGAAATTATTAAAGATCGCAATGGGACATTTCATTAACATGAGAAGATCACTCACAGCCAAATTGATGACCAATGTATTGGCCGGTGTGCGTAATGATTTGCAACTGGAAAAAATTCGAAAGACATTGAAAACTCTTAAATAAAACCAAAGTAATTCGTATGGTATGGTTTAAAAATATCAGAAACATATGCTTTACGTTAAAAATTTGAATAGCAGAGTGGGACACTCCTCGAGGAGCTTGACATCCTTTTATTTCCCTAATCTTTCTAGCTAATATATATATATATACTATATATAAATATATATCAAGAGAACTATTTATGATGAGTTTCATATGGACTGTTTTGCTAAAAAAATTTTCAGTCCTTGTAGTCACCTTGGCTTATTTCCAAACTCTGTGGGAGTGGTTTTGGTCAGGACAATGTTAGAAACAGAGTTTGCTTTAAATAAGTCAGTGCTTTTGACAATTGGCACCGTGGCCAGCTATTTACTCTAAATAATATACATATGTACATATATATAGTATAAAGTTTGTCGCGAAATTTTTAACGCTCAGAAAGAAACTTCGGAGACACCAGAAAGTATATATTGAAATTCTTAAATATTTTTTCAAAATCTATGTAGTCCCCTACAAAGTAATCCCCCCTTGACCCCAATACACTTGTGCCAACATTTTCTACAATCCTCGACACAGTTATTAAAGTCACTTTTAATGTCTTTAATTGACTCAATACGGTTTCCCCAGAGAGGTCGTTTGAGATTGCTGAATAGCCAGAAGGCAGACGGAGCTAAATTAGGCGAATACGGTGGTTGCGGCATAATATTGGTTGAAAATTTGGTGAAAACTCAAGAAGAATCAATGCAGTATGCCACGGTGCATTATCGTGGTGCAAACATCAAGAGTTGTTGGCCCATAATTCTGGTATTTTTTACGAATAGCCTCGCTCAAACGAAACATAAATTAGTATTCCTTATTGCTAGCTTGGACGGTCGGAAGAAATTCGGAGTGCACTGCAATTTGATAATCGAAGAAAACTGTCAGCATAACCTTCATTTTTGGCCTGCTTTGACTTGATTTTTTTCGGCTTCGGCTCATCTTTGCCACAATATTCAGCCGATTGATCGTATGTTTTCGGGTTGTAAGCATACAAGTATTATATGGCACGAAAACGTGGGCGATGACGAACCGAGATGAGAAAACACTTGGAGCGTTCGAGGGAAGAAATCTTCGCAAGATTTTTAGAGGTGTTCGCGTGAGCGCTGAATATCGAAGAAGATTGTATCACGAACTGTATAGCTCTACGGTGACACGGATATAGTTAAGCGCATAAAAATCCAATGAACTGACTGACCAATGCATTGACGTTGACTGACATATTTAGTTTAATCCTCACTATAAACCTTCGATGTGCTCACGTGGTAAAATATAATGTCCACTATATTAAATAGTCCAGGTAAGATCCAAGTAGAGGTACTCTTTTCAATAGCTTTCTTTAGACAGATCGTGCATGAGTCAAGAGTCAAGTTGAAATGTTATTTCTGTTCAGTATTGTTTGGCATCTCATCACGGAAAGACTTTCGACTTTCGTTTAACTTTATAAGGAAAATTCACATTCTAAAAAGAATGTATTTCGTGCGCTTCGCTCAAATTATGATCAACATAATCGCCCTACTGAGTTTACAATTCGCAACACCCACACCCATCTTGAGACCCAGCATTCATTATTGGATAATATTCTACCGAATAGATCACTTCCAGAACGCAGTAAAGACAATTTAGTAACCGTAGCTGAAAGTGTACACGAAGACCGTGGAGAGTCGATTCGACGTCTTTCGCAGCAATTCGGACTGACGTATAGAACGGCTTAGCGCTTTTTACGTCGAGCCGTTCGACCACATCGCTAGAAATGTTCCAAGATGATCTGACGTTTTTGAGCCAAATTTTGTGTGCCGCGCCATTATAACCGACTATTTGATGGCTGAAATTGAAGCTCGTGATCTCGTCGACATTTGGTTTAAAAAGACGGGCCACTTCCTACACATCGCATTAATCAATGGACATATTGAGAGAACACTTTGGTGGGCAGATAATTTCACGTTTTGGGCCAGTCGATTGTCCACTAAGATGGGGTGATACCACACCGTTGGACTATTTCTTTTGGGGATATATCTACAGTCTATGAGAGCCATCCTGCTTCAAATCAGGGCTTGGAGCAAAACATCATGGGTGTCATTCGACAGCTACTACTCGGACTTCGAATGAGTCATCGAAAATTGGACTCAACGGATAAACCTTCTGAGACGTAGCCACACTCAACATATGAAAGAGATAATCTTCAAAAATTCATTCCGCATTAATTTTGAAGTTTCTGTGTTTTTTCTTTAAAGAAGTACGGAACTTCGAAATGGATCATCCTTTACTTTCAGAGGTAAACAGATGTTCCAAAAACATTATTTATTTTACTCAGAATCTGCATTTGGAATTTACTGGGTAATTTAGGAAATTCTAAACACTGTAATGTGCCACCTTCTATTTATCCCTCGCTCTTTAACAATATATCTGCGAGTAAAAGCAGGGTGGGAGTGTGGATACTACTACTGCTACTACTATATACTGAAACCACACCTAAGATATTACTAACATACCGTATATACCATTGATATTCATGTGAAAAGGAAATATGCAACTAATTACATGGAAACAGTTATAGTCAAAGCTATGTTGTGGGTAATGTCAACCAATACAAAGAGGAATGTTAAGGCTTGCTGTACAAGTTTGCATTTGATGTGATTTAGTTGAAATAAAAGCTTAGAATTCTCAGAATATGACATGAGTGACTACTAACTACAGGTCTCTGTTTATTTCAACAAGCGAACTCGAAAATATTATGACGGATAATATGTTTGAAAGGGTTTCTTAGGAAGAATTTTGAATCATTACAGACTGAGGAGAAAAACCCCAACCAAACAATATATGCTAAGGCTTATTTACTAATATAGGAAAAAAATGTATTGACTTGGTTAGCGCGCCCATTTTAAATGGGTCAGTCCGAGTCAATTTTGAACAGATGGTAAAGAACTCTCAAGTAGTGTTAAGGTTACTTAGCTGCATAATAAAGTAAAATATCTTTAATGAGGGTATTTATCTTGACTTTGATCGGTCTATTTAAATGGCAGCTTTATGCTATAGTGGTTCGAGCTGAACTATTTGTTCGGGGATTGTAGCGTTGTGTAGGATAACAACCTACCATATGTCAAATTTCGTGAAAATACTTTGTCAAATGAAACATTTTCCGTAGAAAGATCAGATTTTGATCGGTCAGTTTGTATGTAGCCATATAGCTATAGTGGTCCGATATCAGCGGTTCGGACCAATGAGCAACATCTTGGGAGAAAAAGTCTTACACAAAATTTCTGACAAATATATCAAAAACTTAAGGACTATATCGCTATTATGTACAGATGGACAGATAGACGGACATGTCAGAATTGGCTTGTCACGCCGATCATTTATATATAGATATACTTTACAGGGACTCCGATCGTTTCTTATAGGCTCTATAAACTTTTTGGCAAACTTTATGTGGCCTATTCACGGTATAAAATCTTTTGTTTCTCAATTTATTAATTTCAATATCAGCAGGCCATATTTGGTATCCCTTTCTCTTCCAATACATTTGTAGATTGTGCAAACGACAGCAAATATGTCATTGTCTACCGTAACATTACACATATACATACTTAAGTACATTGCATATTCAGCACTTTATCAAATCTCGTCCGTAGGCATTCAGTTTGGTAGATGCACATAACTGTCACATTTTCACCTCGACGTTTCATAGTCATGCCTCATTAAATCCCTTACACACACAGTGATGACATTTATTCTCTCTGGCCATTAAGGTGTGAATAGTATGTGTGCTTTCGAGACGAACTGAACAGTGTTTGCAAGTCAAATAGCATAATTTTCTAGGAAAAGACTTTACTATTCAGTTGCCTGATTGCGTTGGGAGGAGATATCCAAATGTTACGTTCAGTCATCGTTCGGGTTATAGGCTTGAAAAGGCCAAGCTAAGATTTTACTACACAAATAACTGGCTTGTGGATTGCAAAGGTAAATTTTCCAGAACACTTAAATATGATTTAGAGAGAGAGAGAGAGTTAATTGAAGCCAACTTATCACTATTCGAACGTTCATTTGTATGCATGTATATAATTAGTCATGAAATGAATTGATGATGAATGAAATTGGACTAGTCAGAAAAACATTACATTTTGTACTAATTACAAGATTATTTATTAATAAAATAACGAATTTTTCAATAAGGACGCTACAAAGTTAGACCGATAGGGACAGCAAACGACGCCATATATTTTCCTGCTCCTTTGACATTTCTGTTCAGTAAGGTTTGTCATCTCATCATAGAAAGACATACGATCCAACAACGAGTCGAAATCATTAAAATTTACTATTGAAATTCGGAGTCAATGGCCTCAACTTTAAGACCGCTACATTCAATTTATGGTCGTCATAGCCGTCTTGTCAGATCAACAATTGAGCGTCTGGTGGAAACATTTGAATCCACAGGCACAGTAGAAAATGTTCCCGCGCAAGTGAGATAAAAAAGTGCCCGTAGTGTCGAGAATATTGTTGCCGCTTGCGCATCAATCGAGTAAGATCCATAACAGTCTCTCACACGTCGCTCTCAAGCGTTGGTCATCTCTGTGACGTCATTATGGCGAATTTTGCGAAAAGATCTTGGCCTACATTCTTACAAGATCAAATTGATGCAAAAACTCAAGTCGCTTGACCACCAGAATCACCGTATGTTCGTGAGTTGAGCTGTGCAACAAATTGAAAATAATCCGGATTTTCATCGAAAAATCATCTTCAGTGATAAAGCTCATTTTTGGCTGAATGGCAATTAGCAAAATATGCGTTATTGGTCA